>PVIW01000888.1:337553-374121 GCA_004026585.1 Noctilio leporinus | reverse complement strand
GGTTGTCATCATTTGTGCGCGACTTCTAAATCAGATGTCACGAGTGACATCGGTGAACGGCGTTACACAAGTCTCAGTGTGCAGCTTTCTCAGACACTTCCGTGCCCGCCACGGTGCGTCCCCCACCCTGGGTCTGGTCGGCTTCTGTCACCAGGCACCAGGCCCTGTTGGTGCTCTTCAGTCCCCCACCCTCCACCTCCGTCCGGCTAAGCTCTCCTTCCGAAATAACAAAGGAATGAAGGGTTTCCAAGGACACAACAGTGGAGGGGACCTGGCACCCCAAGGCCTGCAGCAAGAACTGTGGAGAGGACACATCTAGTTCTGCCCCGACTTCAACCTTACGGCTCTGTTGGGGGACAAAGGAGCTTCCCTCTCAATTCCCAGGGCGGGGCTGGCACCTCGAGGGCCCAGGGGTCTGCCCCGGGTCACGGAGCATCGGCATAGGCAGGTCTGGGGAGGGACCAGCTCCGCCAGGCGGGGCGAGGGAGGCGGGGTGCAGAGCTCTGCTCCCCGTTGTGTGAGCCTGTGTAGCAAAGGACACGGAACAGGTGCTCAGGTTTCTACTGTTGACGTCACACTCTAACCTGCAGGCCACGTGGGTGGAACTAAGGTTTCCGGGTACCCCTGAGGTCTGGGGTGTGTGAGAGAGGCCATCGCCGGCCACTTGGGGCCACAGGGCTTTGGGTTCATGACAGAAATTATGGTCAGACCTGAAGCAAGTCCCCAGCCGCTGTCCCAGCTAAGCAGACCCACTGTTTAGTGAGGGAACACGGAGGTGCTGCGAACCCCACGGTATTAACAATAAATCCGAGGACCGCCTAGCTGCCTCCTTCCTGACTGGACCCCCAATCGGCGGGGCATGGGTGGGGCTCAGCCCGTGTGCACAGGGCCTCTGAGTCCCCAGCAGGACCCCCACCCTCAGCAGGGGATGCTGCACCCCTGGGCATCCCGGGCAGCTCCAGGCACACGGAGAATGAGCAGACCTCTCTCTGGTGACATTTCAAGTTGCACCTGGAGCAGCTGGGGGTGGCAGTGAGAGCGGGGGGGTGGGGGGGAGTGGGGGGAGAACTCACCCCTTTCTGAAAACCAGCTGCCTCAGTGTCCCCCTTCCCACGCACTTCCATCCCCGGGAAGGTGCAGGAATTGACTTGTGTTTTAAATCAAACAGTAAATGCTTTACGGGGCGACATTTATTTGCTTATTCATTCGATTTAGATTTACATAAGAACACGCCTCTTAATAAATGCAAAGCTGCTGCCTATTAATTTTTTTTTTTAAAGGCAGTAGCAGCAAGTTCAGCGGTTGGAGAAGAAACAAGGTCACGTTGCATCCTGAGTGCACAGGTGAGAAACTGTGTGGGGACACGTGCTGAGCGGAGATCAGAGGCTGGAGACCCCTGAATGTAGCTTAGCAGCCCCCACCCTGCGCCTGACATTGAGGATTCTGAAAACACCCAGCAAAGCAAAGAAAGAAATGTCAAAGCAGCGAACCAAGGTTCCCACTCTCCCTCTCTCTCTCTCTCCCTGTTTTCCATGCAGAACAAGAGCTGGAGTGGAGGGTCGTCCTGGTGGAGCAGGGAGGGGCCCAATGAGTGGACATGTCCTGAGTCAGGCTGGGGCCCAGGAGGGACACCGTCACCACAGGTTATATCCTGAGACCCACTGTGTAAGGAAGTGGAGGGGGAGGGGAGGGAAGACCCCCGCCGGGGTCAGGAAGAGGGGGTGTCCTTTCAGGGGTCGGCCAAGGCTGCCACCTTCCCGGGACCCTGGATTCTAAAGGGGGGTCCGTAATGTCCTTGGACAACGGGGGAGAGGTGGGCAGGGCCGTGGGATTCAGCCGGGCCCTGGGTGGGTTCCACTGGTTTAAATGGAGCAGAGCAGGTAGGAGCCCCCATGTGCCCCAGGCCTGGGGTCAGACAGCCCTTCAACAAGAGCCTCGCGCAGTTGGAAGGCACGTGACGTTTCGATGGGCGACTCATCAGATGTTAAAATGGTCAAATGTCGGAAAATCTGGGTTTCAGGTACAGCTCATAGGCTCAGTCATGGATATACGTAAACAGCTCTTGTTTCCGGGACTGGAGGAGTGACCCACCTGACTCCAGGCCACCATCAGCAGTTCCACCTTTGTGCCCCAGGAGGATCGCAAGCCATGAAGATGGTAACTGTGCCCCAGGGTGAGAGGACCCCCTCCCAGGACGCAGATGGAAAGAGGCTGCAGCTTTTATCTGGTTAACTTTTCCCTGAATTCCAAACCCCTTACCTACCCTCTTCTTCTCCGTATAAAAAGGGCCCGTGCACAATGGAATGGAAGACAGTCCGCGAGGGTGCAAACCGGCTGTCTTCTCACATCACCGAGCAGCTGAACAAAGCGCCCGTGAAGATTCCATCCGGGTCTCTGCGGACCGGGTCTGGCAGGTGGCAGGCAGCACGCACACCGACTTTCCCAGCTTCAGCCCCTCTGGTCCCACCATCCACCTAAGGGAACGACCGTGAAGAGACAGGCAGGGAGGCAGAAGGAAGATGACCCAAGGCAGGTGCCTTGTTTCTGAGAAGGGCCACCGATGGGCCCAGCAGAGGTTCCCACGCGTTGCCTTCTGTGCGTGCGGGGGCAGCAGTGAGCCTGTCCCCAGTCTGGGACCCTCGGGAGCTTCCTTTCCAGGGGCGGCCACAGGCCGCACGCAAACACGGAGAGACGCCAGCGTCGCCCTGTGTCCGGAAGGAGAAAGCAGGATCCTGGAGGGCGGCCAGGAGGCGTGTTTCAGCCGAGACCCAAAAGCTTGAAAAAGAATCAGTCATAGAAAGATCTAGGGACAAACCTTCCAGAACGAGGGGACAGCAGGCACCAAGGCTGGGTAGATGGCGTTAGACCGGCTAAGGGGGAAGGAAAATGAGTAACGGACTTGAACACATGTGTCTCCAAAGAAGACACACACGCCGCCATCAACTGCGTGAGGAGGGCTCACCGTCACCAGTCATCGGGGAAATGCAAGTGACAGCCACCGTGACATCCACCGTGACGATGGCTTGACTCTATTTTCACATGACAGCGCTCAACAGCGTGTTCCTACAAAAAGGACAGAGGAGGGCGTGTGTAGCTCCTGGATGTGGCGGGGGCATCATGGGTGTCTGCAGACGCCCCAAGGGGCCCAGGTTTGTGTACTGGGTCCCCCCAGGGACGCAGACAAACCGGGCTCACCCGGGTCGGGACAGTGCATCTCAGGCTATTTCATTTATTGTTTTTAAATGTGTTTATTGATTTTAGAGAGAGGGGGAGAGAAACATCCACGGGAGAAACGATGGGTCGCCTCCCATAGGTGTCCCAACCAGAGATGGCACCTGCAACCGGGCATGGGCCCTGACTGGGGAATCAAACTCGTGAGCTTTTGGGATACAGGACGGTGCTCCAACCCTCGGAGCCCCCCGGCCAGGGCGGCGGCACGTCCCCTTCTAGGTCCTCGTGGGGGCGGAGGGCTGCGGCCGGCCGGGAAGCGGCAGGACGAGAATGAATTGTGGCTGCGCCCCAGGGGGAAGAACCGTCTGGAAAGGCAATTAGGAGTCACATGGCCTCTCCCTAAACGGGAGATCATCCCTCCTTTTCAAGGCAATCACTCATAAAATTAAGGCCTAAAAGACAGAGAGCGAGAGCGGCCAGGACAGAATACAAATTTGGTTCTGGGGGAGCCGTGCCGAGGGCGCCGCTGGGCCTGCAGAAAGTGGGTGTCTGTCCCTCTAGGGGAGCAGGGGGGACCCCGCCCCTCCCCACGCTGCGCTGGTCCTCAGGGCCCACTCCAAGCCGTCACCTCCCCGAGGGTGCAGGTGTCGAGCCAGCAGGCTCCCCGGGACGAGTCAGGGGAGAAGGGGCAGGTGAGGAGCTGTTCATCACGGACGCACGACGCCCCCCGGACCCCAGGATGCTACGTTCTGCCAGGCAGGGACTCAGCCCCGGGGACACACACCACCCCGGAGAGGTCCCCGCACTTGACCTTCCAAGTTCGAGAACCAGCCAGTCCCTCTGTCTCTTCTTACCTGCCCACCGGCACTGTGGGGGTTGGGGGGACACCCGGGTCCATTCTGGGCACTTAGGCGCCTCCCTGCTGACCCAGTCGTGCCCTGCCGGTGGCTGCCTCACTGGGCCTGGGCCCCTGCCGTCCCCTCCCGCAAACACGCCATCACAAGGACCCTATTTACGTAGCAGGCGAGTATAATGTGAGTTTTTGTCCTGCTAAGTCCGGGAGTGAGGGACCCTGCGGGCACAGGATGGAGGACACCCAGGCTGCACCGTGGAGAACGGGGCGCCACACTGGGTGGAGCCGGGCCTGAGACGCTCACCCTGGTGGCCCCCTGGAGGCACGGCCTGCAGGCCACGGGCCGAGGACCTGGGGAAGGGCCACCAAGGCCCCTTAGGAGGTGACCCCTCTGCCCCGGGATGGTGAGGGCTCTTCCCAGCTCTTGTCTGTGCAGGAGGCAGAATGAACCTGACTGAATGACCTTTCCCTGGTCACTCTCCTTCATTGGTCACCCCCTCTTTCTGGGTTGGCATTGAACCCCGAATTCTATGCCCTCTTTGTGTTCCTCGTGCTCCAAATACCCGTGAACGACTCACATCTGTCACTTTGCTCTTGGTCTTCCGTCGTGACCAGTCCCGTTCGCTGGCCCCAGCCAAGGGCTTAACATGCACGGAGGACAAGGGTTTCCCCCGCAGCCCCACGGGCAGCCCCACACCCCCTTTCCTTCCCCGTCGAGGGGTTGCCACCGTACGGAGGGCGTCCATGTCTTCTGGCCCTTCTGACCTGCCCTGGTAAAGGGGCTGCCCAGCCGCTGCGTGGTTACCTGCACCTGCTGCCATGCGGACGCGTCCCCTGCGTGGCCCTTGGCTCTGCCCAACAACCCCAGGAGGTGGGGACACTTCCTCCTTGAAACAGCAGATCCGAGGGACAGAGTGAGGCAGAGCCGAAGGGCCTCCTTTTCCTTCAGCCGCAGAGGGACTGGCCCAGCTTCGTGCCCTCGGGGTGACGCAGGGCCTGTTGGTGCTGCCCTCCTGGCGGCTTTCAGGTGGAGCTGGAGGGTCCTAGCCCCTCAGCAGGGGGGCCAGGCCTGGGCCCCCAGCATAAGGACCTGCCTTTGCCCTGGGACCCCGGGGCCCGCCCGTGGCGGCCCCGAGTCCCACGTGTTTTTCCTTCCCCTCTGGCAGGAAAATGAAAGGCTTGGCTGGGCTTCGATCTGTGACTGGACACGTTTCCACATCACATGCGTCATTGGCTCCGCTCCCGCTGGGTCCCCTGGCTCTGTCTCAGAGCCTCGCGGCCTGCAGCTGGGCCACCGCCCCCCCAAGTCGGGCCACCGGCGTGGAGGCTCCATCGGCCCCGGGCCCCGCAGAAGGCAGCGCGCCGCACGGCCAAGGGAGAGCGCGGATTTACAGCCGTGTGACCTGCGCTGTGACAAACGGGGCCCTTTCAGGGGACCAGCTTTCTGCCGGTGTTCGTGGTGGATGGCCTTTGGGCAGAATAATAATAGCGCGCCGGAGAATTTCAGATCAAGTTAATTCTTAAACAAAATAGCAAGTCCCACGCACATTAAATCACGGCTTCTTTCCCACCCGGGCTTGGTCTTTCTCTCCCAGCCAGCAGGGCCGCGTCTGTAAAACGTGCAGCAAAATCAGGAGCCCGCCCGCAGCTCTGCCTGAGGGAGCCCCACTTCCACCAAAAGGAGGAAGGACGATGGGAGGCAACAGAGACTCCATGGGAAAGGCCGCCTGCCATGGTATGGCACCTGTGGGTGCCCACGACACCCTTGGGTCCCGGAGCAGTGGAGGCAGGAGCACAAATGACTGGGCCTGTGGAAGGACTTCGGGGTCTAGACAGGGGGGTCCAAGGGGGTGGATCCCCTTCAGGGGCTCCCGATTGTGGCCGAGAGTCCTGGAGAGGCAGAGATGGCCCTGTAGCCACAACATGTTTCGCTGAGACCGAATGGGGGGCCGTCTGTGCCTGGGGGAGGGGCCCAGCGAAAAGCACCCCAGAGCACACCAGCAAGGCAGCCTTGGAGCCCCGGGTTTGCCAGGGTTCACCAGAGAAACAGAACCAATAGGGTGTCTAAATCTGTATCCACATCTATAAATCTATCTATCTACCACCTAGCAATCAATTATCGGCCTGTCTACCCATTATCTTTCTATTGCCTACCAGGTCCGTTCCTAAAGTATTGGCCATGAAAACTCTTTTAATTCTATTGATATTGGCTCAATACTTTCCGGAAAGACCCGGGATCTATTCTCTCTCTGGCTATGCATTTTAAGGGCTGGCTCAGGAGCATGTGGGGCTGGCAGGCCTGAAATCTGCAGGTGAGCTAGCGGGCCAGATTCTGCCGCCTGGAGGTGGGATTTCCTTCTCCCTCGGGGAACCAGAAGACCTTCGCTGATTAGACGTGGCCCACCCACCCTTCGCAAGGTAGTCTGCTTCATTCAAAGGCTGTAATTACAGCTAAGACTAGTTTTGTGGTCACACCTAGATAAGTGTTTCACTGGACACAGAACCCTGCGGTCCAGTCAGCTGACGCCGGCAGTAACTATCCTGGGCCTCCGGCCTCCAGCACGGCACCCTCCATGCCCACAGGAAGGTCAATGCAGCCCATCTGTCTGGTCCAGTGTCCGTGTCCCCAGGTGCAGTGTGGGGAGACAGCCGGGCACCTGTGGGGCAGTTCTGCTCTCAGTGACAAAGGAGAGGGGTGTCCTCAGCTCCGTGGCCAGGCTTAGGCTCCATGATGCCAGGGAATCCACCGGGCTGGCTCCGATTCTCCTCCGTCCCTGTCACGTAGTCACTCAGCCAGACTGCCAAGAACCAGGGGCGATTCCAGGTCGCCCGCCATGGTGGCCCACGGCACCATCTCAGTGCCATCCTCCACGGCCCTGGAGTTCTGGGCAGGTCACGGGCTGGGGGTCTTTGTGCTTTTAAGAGCTTAGATTTTGGTGGCACGTCCACTGTCACCAGAGACTAAAGGGAAACTCTCCAGAGAAGCAAGCGTCTCTTTCCCTGGTGTCCGAAGCCCCGAGCTGGTCACAGTTGCAGCTAATCAGGAGGCTGAGAGAAAGTCTCAGGTGCTGGCCAGTTCTCTTGGAGAAAATCCTGTTTTAACCGCCCTGCCTGTCCCGTGAAAGATAGATTTCTTGTGTTTGCTGTGTCCCGCTGATGTCCCATTTGATCCCGTGAAACTCATGACCGTGGGGTTTCTGCTTCCTGGGTCTCAGGATCCCTCCCTAGGATCTCGGAACCGCTTATGATGGTCATCTTGAGCCACGTAAAGTTTTTCAAAAATCCAAGGGCTTTAAGCACCAACGGACGCAGTTGCACAGTGGAGCTCTGCCCGCGTGTCTGACGTGCTGCCGGGTGCCACCTGCCGGGCAAGCTAACCAGCGGCATCTGATAAAGCAGCTGAGGTGACAATGACCCTGAACCCCAAGTCTGCTGGCTCTGGCCGGGGGCCCGGCTGCCAGACTCCGTGGCTGCCAGCAGGCGGGGTGCTTTGACAGTCATAATAAAATGCAGGCTTGGGGCCCGGGTGGCCCAGAGTCCTTGCTTGGATCCGTGGAAGCTGGCTGTCCGCACGAAGGTGCGTATCGCCGGCCACCAGGGGAACCCAGACGTGCGTCCCTGCAGGGACGCTCTGCCAAGGAGTCGCTCCCACCTTCCCTCCATGCGTGACGGGACCACAGGGTCATCAGCAACGAACCGCGTTTCTCAGATTTACGGGAAATGGTTTCATGTAAGTTAATTTCAAGCAAGAAAGACGCACAAGGTCACCATCCCAGGCGGCGGTGGGAGGGAGCCAGCCAGGACTCAGACGTCACGGAGACTCGAAAGTGTCATTGCTGGCGTGTCAGGGCCTGGGAGCGTGCGTGTGTGTCCAAGCAGGTCAGTGAGTGCGTGTACGTGTATGCTGCGTGTCTGTGAGCACATGGCCCTGAAACTGCGCATGGGTGTGACTCAGAACATGGACACCTGTGCTCAGGGACTTGGACGAGGCCGCAGGGACAGAGGGCGTGAGTTTCACACGCAGGGTGTCTCCCTTCCCGACAGACACGGCCCTCGCGCGCAGAGCTGGCAGGGGGGGTGGGTCCGTCGCCCCCGCGCCCGCACAACTAGGAGCATGGGGGTGCCGCACCCCTTCCCTGTGAACCGATGAGAGACGCCACAGTGCCCGTGACTCACGCACGTGGCTCTGAGTGTCCTCCGCTTAGCTGGTCCAGGCGTGCCACTTAGACTTTAAATGACAGCAGGGGAAACCAGTGCTGGCTTTCCTTGTGTGGGATTTTCTGGAGCCCCCCAGCCTCCCAGGGGCTGCTTGGTCCGCACGGAGGATGCCCACATGCCCGTAAAAGGGTCCACAGGTATCAGCCACGTTTAACTGGAATGCGTGACACGGTCACTGGAAGCCCCACACCTATAACGGAGCTTCCGTGTGACTGGGCGCAGCCTAGCCAGCCGACGGTGCTTCCTCCCATCTGGGCCACGAATTTGCGAGAAGATGAGGGAAAACGCACGCTTTCCCTCTCGTGGGAAGACAAGAAGGGGCTGATTCCAATGAGGGGTTCGTTCAATCAGGCGATGGCGCAGGGCCGGCCCCCGCGGGACGGTGTTAGGAGGCGCAGTGGCTCAATGTCCAAGCAAATTGGAGTCCTCAAGGAAAGCTTCACCACACCCTCCTCACATCAGAGGACCTCGCCCCCTCCCACGCTGGCTTTTTAAGGTTTTATTCATCTATGTTCAGAGGGAGGGAGAGAGGGAGAGAAACATCCATCAGCCGCCCCTCGCACGGCCGCACCTGGGGACCCTGCCTGCACCCCAGGCCTGTGCCCTGACTGGGAATCGAACTGGTGACCTTTCAGTTTGCAGAATGACACCGGCCCACAGGGCCTGCGGTCCCTGCGTTTTGTGGCGGAATCCCACTGCCCCCCGGATCTAAATGACATGAACACTCAATAGCACCATGACCACCGCATTTTGTGTTCCTTCCGATGGCTTTTCATGGCTCCCAACAGGGCTAAATGGATGAACTTCTAAAAGCCTTTAAAGAGGATAAAAGAAGAGTTTGTCTTCTGTCCAAGCCCAACAGGAAACGCGTGCGGCCTTAAAGCCATTTCCAGGGGGAGCGACCATCCATCCAGAAGAAACTTGAAACGGAAACTGTTCTTCCACCATCACTACAGTGTCGGCTACTGCGAACACCACTGTCTGCACGCAGGGAGGTGGGCTTTCGTTTTAGAGAAGGCGCGTCACGCCCCTGTGGGCCATCTGGGTGGGATGGGACCGGAGGTGCTGATTTGACCTTGAGGAGCTGGCAGGGTACCGTCCAAGGACAGTGCGGGGAGACAGTGCGACAGGGACCGGCAGCAGGATTCCCGAGTCCTGGTCGCAGCCATGGGGGGAATCCACCAGAAACAGCGGCTGCCCTCTGAGCTGTCACTGAAGGAAAAACACAAGGCGCTCAGGCTGACGCGCCAACCTGCCTCTGCCGCCCAGGAACGCCCCCTTAATTAAAGATATAAATCACTACCGTCACCTGCAGAAACGTGGCAGACTTGCCTCCTCCAAGTGCCGTATCCTGGGCGGGATGGTGGGGAGCATGGGGACCCTCACAAAGCCATCACAGGAAAGAGGAGAGAAACCCTGAAAAAAAGTGGGGGTTTTGTAGGCGAACCCCTGTGTTACACAGCCAACCAACTGAGGGATTTCCCTGTTCCCCTTTGGGCTGCAGCCTGCACCGATGATCAGCTGCTTTGAAAGTGCTTTTCAGGGTCCCTGGCTGGTAGCACAGTGGATAAAGGCACCGGCCTGTGAACCCAAAGGTCGCAGGTTCGATTCCCCAGCCAGGGCACACAGCCAGGTTGCAAACCAGGTCTCCAGCCAGGTCCATAGCTGGAGGCAGGTGAAAGGCAACCATGCATGGATGTCTCTCTCCCTCTCTGCCTCTCTCCCTTCCCCTCTTTCTAAAAATAATGGAATAAAATTTCAAAAAAAAGTGCTTTTCATCTCAGCTGGAGGAAGGGGGCAGTCCGGGCCCCCGCCACGTTGCCTGGACAGGGGCACAGTGGGTTCCCGCCCCAAGGAAGCCCATTCAGGATGTGCCGGGCCCCCCATCATGCCCTGCTAGTGACCCGAGGGAAGGAGCATTTTGCAGAGGCCAGTCTTCCGTTCGGGGCCCAGGAGAAAGGGGTCTCAGCAGGGGCAGAGATGCTTCCCCTGACGTAGCCAGCACTCCAGGGAAAAGGAGAGCATTTTCCGAACCCGTCTTTTGCCCCTGGGATGTTAATGGTTCCATATGGACACGGTCCACTCCGTCTGTAAGACGGCTGAACAGGTTTGCCCGTGACTCTCCATGGGACTTCCTTGTTTTCCTATGGACGGCAGGGACACGGGGACACACTTCTGTCACTCACAATCTGGCTGCAGAAGGACTGATCACACTGGCACCCCCACTCCAACCTTTCCTCTGCGTTTATGCCCGATGGCTGGGCCGGGGGGTGAGGAGAGGCTGAGAGGGAATATGGGGGCCTTTGTCCCTGTCCCCGCGTGAGGCCATCTGCCTCCCCAGTACAAGGAAGCAGGTGACGCCGTCCTTCCAGAAGGGACGGGTGAAACGCGCTCTGCTGAAACAGCTGATGATTACACATTTGCGGACGAGAACTTGCACTGTGTACCCGTCACGCTTGGTCGCCTGAGCCCGCCTGGGCACTTCGCTTCGATGCTCACTTTCAGGGATTTTATTGATGTTTAGTTTTAGAGAGAGGGGAAGGGAGGGAGAAAGAGAGGGAGAGAAACATCAGTATGTGGTCACCTCTCCCACACCCCCAACTGGAGACTAGACCCGCAACCCAGGCCTGTGCCCTGACTGGGAATTGAACCGGAGACCCTTTGGTTCACAGGTTGGCACCCAATTCACTGAGCCACACCAGCCAAGGCATTTAATTGGCTTTTAAAATTATTAAGTCAATAGGCTCCATTACAGAAAGCATAGAAAAAGTCAGCCAGCCTCGATTTTCTTCTTGTTCATTACATGGGTGGCTCAGCCTTGAGCTGGAGACACCTCCATACAAGAAGGGGGAGCTGGGCCAACATGGTGTGGAAGCTGATGGACACAGACCCCGCGTGAGGGCCCCCGGGGTGGCTGTGGGCCGGAGGCGTCACGGGGTTCTCGCAAGCTCCTGGGCTGAGCTCTAGACGCACGGTGTCAGAGCCTGAGAGGGTGGGGCCTGCGTTGCGTGACCGCACAGACTTTCCAGGGGGCCCTGCCTGATGCACACGCAGGACGGGGCCCCCTGCCCCAGCCTTGGCTCTAGGAAGCGACGTGTGGCTGAATCAATCCTCAGAAGGCGTTCCCGCGGAGGCAGGTCCAGGAACAGTGACATGGAAGATGAAAAGGTCACTTCTCTCCCGTCGGCGTGCGCAGAGCAAAGAAAATCACGAACTAGGGCGCTAACCAAGAATGCTCGTAAGAAATCATCGTGCACTTACAGGCGATTCTGAAATGATATCCAATTTCTCCCAAATACGAGAGGAGGAGGGGTCTGGGAATTCAGAATGTGTCTCCTACGAGGTTTGGAGCGCTGACCTGCCCCCATGCAGCGGGTATTTTGTGAGCATCTCCCGTGTGCCGGGGCCGCCGTGCGCAAAGGCACCGGTGAGTGAGCTTGGAGGAGCCTGCATGCCCGGAGTTAACGTTCTGGGAGCCCGCAGCCTTGCAGAACCACTCACCCTCGGCTGAGGTGAGTCGCCGACGAAAGAGAAGGGGAAAAGCCCCGCTTGGAATCATCCGGAATGATGGCATCTTCCTCCGGTGCTCCATCAGGATCAGGACCAAGAGGAAGACGGAGGTGCCCGGGGGGCCTTCCTGCTATAAAACACCTGATTTTTGCAGAAAACATGATTTGTGGGTGGCTGGCTGGGCTTCCGGAAGGAAGACCCTCTGCAGAGCAAAGCGACCTCCTTGCTGGGCCATCGGGGTCAGCGGCACGGAGACGCCCCGTTCAGCCTGGGAACCTGGGATGGGGGTCGTCCTGTGTGGTGGCTCCCGCGGGCTCACGTCAGACGGGGACAGAAGTCCTCCTCCGGGGGAAAGAAACAGTTAAGCAAGCTCATGACCAACAAGGGACCGCAAGAGTCACTAGAGACAGCGCTGCCCCGAAAAACCAGACACCCCACTGACGGCAGCAGGAATACCGGACCATCTTCGGAAGGGCATCTCAAGAAAAATAAAAGCCGGGTGAGAAAATGAGAAAGCCAAGAGCCGGCTAGGACGGAACAGGTGCGGTTAGGCGATGGCAGCTGGAGTGGCGGGGCCCACGGGCAGCCCAGACGCGGCCCAGGGTGGAACCGCTGGGCTGCAGGCTAGGTCCCCCCTGAGCCCCGAAGCTCACCACCGAGAGCCCAGGAGAAGAAGAATAGGATCCAAAGATGGGGCCAGTGGACGGAAAGGCTTTCCCGTCAACCTATGGGGCATCCCGGAAGGTCGAAAGCACCAAAACTTGGATGATATTTTAAGGGCTGAGGACCAGGAGGTTGATCACGGTATTGAGAGAAGGCGTGAATTCACGGGTGTAGAAAGCACACGCTTTCTCAGGTAAAGTGAGTGAACATAGACTCGCCTGTTTGGCACAGGGCAGTGACAGCGCAGACCACAGAGGGAGGGGGTTGCTGTGGGAGGCCACCCGCACGTGAAGGACGGGGAGGCGTGCGGCAGAAGTAACCTCCGAAGGCCAAGGAGAAGTGACATAAACAGGGTGACGTCCTCCAGTTCCGGAGAGAATGTCAGACTGAGACTCGCAGTTGGGCAACCCTATCTTTCAGGTAAATCAAAACAGAGTTTCTACCCTCCCACCTGGTCTTAGGGACTCACTGAGGACGTGCACCATAAGGAGAAAAATGACCCCAGAAAAGAGGCGGGGGGTACCCGAGGGACGGTGAAGAATTAAATGGGTGAACTCAAGGGTGGTGTCTGCACCCCACAGCCCAGATCAGGGCTGGCACACAGCTGGTGCTCAATAAAATAGGAGACATTTGCACAACATAGTAGCATCTCTGGCACATGCCAGTTCTAAAAAGGCAAACATACCATTCTGGACAGAGCATGGGAGCCGGAAGAGGCATGGATGTAAGACTCTCTGATTCGTACAGGGAACTGTGATGTTGCCTCAGACTTTGTGAAGCGTCGGAGGATTTTCAAGCAAAACCACTAAGGGCGTAGAGATAATGCATAAATTCTAAGCCAGACAAGGTGGGGAAGATAAGAAACTATCAGCACGAAAACCACGCTCTTCTACGCCAGGTGTTATCGAAAATGCGGCATAGAGTAACCGCACTTGATTCTCAGAAGGCTTCATTGATGGGTTATTATTCCTGGCTCATCTTTACAGACGAGGGTGCTGAGAGGTTGGGTGACGTGCCCAAAGTCACACATTTAGGGGGAAATAAAATAAACTCAAAGGAAGGAGGGACAAGAAAGGATGAGTGTCACAAGCTACAAAAAGTTGAGGTGGTGGAAACAGATGTGGTACATCTGTAATCACAATAAATGTCCATGGGCTAAACTTGAGCATTGAGCACAGCCGTGGTGAGATTCAATGTTAAAAAGATATTCGGAGCCCTGGCTGGTGGCTCAGTGAATAAGGCACCGGCCTGTGAACCCAAAGGTCGCTGGTTCGAGTCCCAGCCAGGGCACATAACCAGGTTGCAAGCCAGGTCTCCAGCCAGGTCTGTAGCTGGAGGCAGGTGAAAGGCAACCATACATGGATGTCTCTCTCCCTCTCTGCCTCTCTCCCTTCCCCTCTCTCTAAAAATAATAAATAAAATCTTAGAAAAAAAGAAAAAGAAACTGACTTAAATATGAGGACACACATCTGGGTGTGAAGACCTGCCAAGGGTTACGCTGTGCCTTTAGGAATCACCCACGATGCATGGTGAATACATGAATATCAGGCAAAAACAGCCTCTGAGGCCGAAAATGCACAAGCAGAAATAGAGCCTCCGCATGATGGACTTCCCGGGATGACACAACAGGTCCAATTTGTATTCGGCTAATACAATGGCCTTGAGTTGTTGAAAGCGAAGCCTGGTGGAGTCACAGAGACAAAGGGGCAGCCGTGTCCTGTGAGGCAATGGCCATCGCCCCACCCCGATGAAGGACAAAGCAGGCAGCATTTCCAGAGGTGACCAGAAGACCGAGGTGACGTCCCTGACACAGGTCTCCGTGGAGTTCGTGCAGGAGCCGTGCCCCACACAGAACATTCACAGAAGCCGGTCCTGCTGCAGAGGGAGCCCCGGGGCCTGTCCCTATCACACACATGTGAATGACCCTAGAGAAGTATTGTCCGCATGTCTCTGGGGACATGGCCTGAGTCCAGGAGAGGGCCCAGCCGGCCCTGCATCAGACCGCTTAAGCGGCCATGGTGTCACCGGGCACCCCACTGAGGCCTCAGCACATCTCTGCCAGGAGGGTGGCATGGCCGTCCCCGTGATGGACCCGGGGCGTGACAACCTAGGTCACCTCACCACCATGCCAGCCAAGGTCCTGAGGCGGATCTTGGGAATCGATGGGTTCATGTTATTTTCAATTATTTATTTATTTGATCATTTTTTTAACATCAATGTGCAGCTGCCTCTCCTGTGCCCCCACCTGGGGACCTGGCCCTCAACCCAGGCCTGCGCCCTGACTGGGAATCAAACTGGTGACGGTTTGGTTCCCAGGCCAGTGCTCCATCCACTGAGCCACCCCAGCCAGGGTGCACGTTGTTTTTTAATGAAAACCGTGGCACTGGGGGTCTCTGCGCCCAGGTCCTCCTGGCAGTGCGGGTCTCGGGGAGCAGCCAGGCTGCCCCCACGGGGGACGCTACCCAGGCGGTCAAGGGGGCTGTCCCTCCCCATTCGGGGTTTCCCCACATGGCAGGGGGCTTGGGTGTGGAGTGAAAGGAGGGGACATCAGCAAGATCATCTTCACTGAAGGCAAAGGTATTGCTCCCCCCACCCCAGATGCCTGAGCCCAGCCTCGAGCTGGATAACATGGGGAACAGGGGTTTGGGGGGGCAAAGGCTGCTGACCCCAAAACCACACCATTGGGCCACTTGCAGCTCTTCATCAAAGAGCCCGGAGTTAGGGGGTGGTGACAGAGCCGGAACCAGGCCCCTGAGGATGAGATTATGTTTAACTGCGAGGTTGGGACTTGAACTCCGGGCTATAGAACCACGGAGCCCCCATTGCGTTTTCAAGACCCGTGCTTCCTCCTCCATGGTGGGGCGGCCCCATGCCCCAAACCCCCGCTGGACATCCCCAACAGGCCCACCCCCCACCCCAGCAGCCCCTTGTCCCCACCGAGACCGCAGGAGGACGGTGTCCATCCGTGTGTCCTCTCCCGCTCCTGGCATAGCGACGGTCAGGGGCAACTCCTGCTGACCCAGGAGAGAACACGGCTTTCCCTGTGCGCCAGGATCCGCAGAGGGAGCAAACGTAGTTCAGACGGAAGCGCGTGCGTCGTAAGATAAAATAGCTTATCACAACCACTTACTGTCCCCGGCACGGACTGCGTGACAGGAGGCCCACGCACAGGTCACGGAGGGTGCCGTCCGCCATCCAACGCCGTATCGACCTGAGTCCATTATACCCGCCCGGCGCGCGGTGGGGGGCGGCGCGGGTGCATTAGCGACCGTCTTCGCTGTGGGAAAATTGATCTGGGACAAATCAATCCTGGCAGCTTTCATTTTCGGTTTCCTTTCTGAATTACAGGGAACCATTAAATGTACCCAAATAGAAAAGAAGACGACAAGACAGAGATACGGGGGCCATGTATTGATTTCTTACGGAAAGAACTGAAGGGTCTATTTAGTATAAATAAATGGTAACAGGGCTATTGATGGAGGAATCGTACGCCTGGCAGTCAGGGAGTCCCACAGGGCTCACGGCTGACCCGGGCCGCGGGCCCAGGGACACACGGTCAAGTGGCGCTTGCCTGTCCTTCCCGTTCTAAGGGCTCGGGGGTTGATCTCATCATTCTCATGAAAACTGTGGCGCCGGGGGCCTCTGCTCCCAGATCCTCCTGGAAGCGCAGGTCTCAGGGACCAGCCAGGCTGCCCCCCAGTTGGGGAAGACACGACACGGGCAGGTCAAGGAAGACGTCCTTCCTCATTTGGGGTTTTCCCACATGGCAGGGGGCTTGGATGTGGAGTGGAAACATGGGAACATCAGCAGGAGTCATGTTCACTGAAGGCAAAGGTATTGCTGCCCCCGTCCCCCTGGATACCTGGGTCCAACTTGGAGCTGGGTAACCAGGGGGAGCAGGAAGGGGGCCACTGACCCCAAAACCACCCCATTGGGCCCCTGTAGCCCTTTACCAAACAGCCCCAAGTTAGGAGGTGGTGACAGAGCTGGAACCAGGCCCTGGTCTCTTCAAATGCTGGGGGTCGGGGCTGAGATTCAATGAGGTCATTAGGATGGGGCCCCGTTCCACAAGGATTAGTGTCCTTACGAGAAGACACACCAGAGAGCTCTGTCTGTCTGTCTGTCTGTCTCCACCATGTGAGGACCCAGTGGGAAAGTGGGCCAGGAAGCTGGCCCTCACCCAGAACCCGCTCTGTCAGCCCTTTGATCTCACACTTCCAGCCTCCAGACTGTGAGAGATAAATGCATGTTGCTTGTAAGCCACTCAGTCTGGGGACTAAGACACCTCCCCCCCCTCCATCTTCAGGGCCAGCAGATCAAAGACCTCACACTTCAATTCCCTCCTGCAGACCCTGCTACGTCCTCTTCCATGTCTCCAGGCCTGTGGGAAACCAGGGTAACAGCCATATTTTAAGGTCCACCACCTGCATCCCTTCCACAAAGCCCCTCTTGCCATACGACATAGGACAGTCACGGGCTCGGGGACTGGAGTGCCGGCCTCTTCGGGGCCATTATTCCGACTACCTAGGAGCAGAGCCTTGGACAGAGGCAGGGTGCAGACCTTGCAGGGTGCCATGGGGAGGGGTCATGGCTCCCGGAGCGCTGGGCACAGCCCAGGCCACCCCTAGTCCGGCAGCAGGGAGGCCCAGGGCCCCCGGTCCCCCAGCGCAGATCTGACTTGCTCTGTAGACACACAACGCACATGAGAAGCCAGAAAAGGGAGCCTGGTCCTGCGATCACCGCACTGTCCAGGGTGGACGCCACAGACCGGGCGGAGGCTGCTGGCCCCTCCTTAGCAGTCACTCAGCGGGGATTGTTTCCTGCATGTTGCATGTCCATCCCAGGCTCCGAGTAGAAGTTCTGATGTTCTGCACCCCAATCCCGAGGCCCCAGCTGCCCCCTCAGCCCTGCCCCCTCCCTCCTCGGGGCTCAGACCTGCAGCTGGGGTGGTCGGTGCCTCGGGACACAGGGGAGCCCCGGTCCTGCAGGGCGGTCACCTGCTGCTCGGTGGGGGAGCAAGTCAGAGGACGGGAATCCAGGCCCGTCTGCCCAGAAACAGTGAGACCCTGGGGTGCCGATGCGGTTCCAAGACAGCAGAAGCCCCAGTTAGAACAAGGCCGCTCAGGAAGCAATTAGACGAGGCCCGGGAGCAGCCTGTCACGGAGCCCAAACGCTGCGTGTCCCTCTCAAGAACCCCAGGGGAGTGTCAGCCTCAATGTGCTGCCCCCTGACATGAATCACCACCCGCAGGGGGTGGACGGTGCCAAAGCCAAGAAACCCTTCATCACCCAGACTGAGGAAATGGATCATTATAGGCGCCAGTGCTGCTGCTAATGCCCATGGGTTGAGCGTGGCTGGCTTCCCTCTGCCCCCTGTGTGATGGGTAGACCCTGGGATTGTCACCGCGGAGGTGCCAGGAGCGTGACAGACAAGCACACCAGGCTCGCCTCCCTGCCCCTCCCTGCCCCTCTGGCCTTGCCTGTCCTGGTCCTCACTGGGGGTTCGGAGGAGCCACGTCCCTCCCTGGAAGACCTGGCAGCTGGGCAGCTCACGGCCCCCTCCATGGCCAGGGACACCGAGGAAATGGAGGAGACCCCTTCTCTGTGACCCCTGGGAGCCTGAGGCTCTGGGGAAGAGCAGCCACAGGCTGGAGCCACAGACTCCGGGGCCGCCCACCTCACCTCGGGGAAACTGGTGCCCGAAGATCCCCGGAGTCTCCGCGGGGAACGGGGTGGATTGGGTTCCCAGCCCTGCCTCTATGACAACTTAATCACTGTGCCTACACTGACTGCACCCATTATTCCAGAAGCCTCCATGGCGACCAGATCAAGATGAAAGAAAGGGCCATTCCCTCCCCTGTCTCTTTCTGTGTTGAAGTAATCAAGCGGCGGAGCCGTGTTCGAGCGGCAGTTCCTCCAAAGGGCTGAGCGGAGATCAACATTAATACCTGGACACCTGCACACAAATCTTGTGGAAATGTCAGACGGAGATCAGGCGTCAGGACACTCCGCTCCAGACATTTGCCAGTGAAGAAGTGACTCTCCATCCATCCATCTCTGTGTGTCTCACACACACACATGCACACAAAGACACTTATGCAAGGCACATGCACACACATGCATACGCGGGTACACGTACGTACACACAGGTGCACAGGTGCACATATACACATCCACACACATGCATGCACACATAGATGCACATGTACATGGGCACACATGCATGTGCACACATGTTCATGTGTGATTACATACCAGGCAAACCCAGGTATACACACATATGTGCCTATAAACTCAAGCACATACATACATTCAAGCACAGGCACAGGCACACATGCATCACACAGGTGCACAGGTGCATGTATACATAGGTATAACCATCCACACACATGCATGACACATAGATGTACATATACACAGGGACATATGCACGTGCACACATGTTCGTGTGGTTACATACAAGGCACACAGGTGTGCATATGTGTGGTATGCATGTACACACACAAGGCCAACAGGCACACACATGCATGCACACAGGGGCACACGTGCATACATGCAGGCACACAAGTGCATGCAGCCGCAGGTGCATAGAAGCACATCCCTCCTCATGCTCACATGCTTCTGACGGGGATTCATGGCACCTGAATGATACCATGGGTTGCACACGGATGGTCTATGTTGAATTCTGAGCCTTGCTCAGTGTCTTGGCCCTTTTCACTTGAAAAGACCGGTGCGTGACCCCCTCATCCTGGAACGGGAGGTGGCAGTCAGTTGGAAGCTGGAGAAGGTCAGGGCCTCCGCCCTCCTGCTTAACGTCAGATGGAGCCCTGAGCCCACCTGCACGGATCGGGGTGGCTCCAAAGCCCACAACCATTTGGGGACTAATTGACAGGCAGCTCAGATCTAAGCAGGCCGCCAGGGCACCCACGGGCTTGCTGGTGGTTGTGAGCCGTGCTCAGCGGCCGCTCCCAGAGGGTCACTCTGGGATTAAGCGCAAACCTGGTGGCCCAGAGCCAGCGCCTCCTGGACGTGTGTGACCCGTGAGCAGTTCGCTGCTCCTAGAATCCTCGCTCAGTCTGAGAAGGGTCGCCTGGTTCCCCTTTCCTTCCTGAGCCCCAGATTCACTCACCAAGCACCCAGCTGGGTCCAAGAGCCACAGAGCAGAACCTGTGGGGAGGGCAGCATCCCCATGGCCTCCTTGCCCGGGACACGTCCCCCTGAACTTGGGGGAGTTGGGTGTCTTTGGTAAACTTGCCCTCTGCCAGCATCCCTCCCCGCCCCAGCTGGGCCTGCTCCCCTCGTCTGAGCAGCAGGGAGATGTGGGCGCATCTCCAAGGTGACACATGGGTTGAGGATGGAGGGCCAGCATCCCTCAGGGGACGAGAGGGCTGTTTCAGTTGTCAGCACAAGAAAATGATCATGGCCACCATGTATTGGTGCTGATTACTGTCTCCTCTTCATCAACACCCACAGAGCTTGGCCGACCCCTTGCCACTCCGATGGGTCAAGGTGGAGGGCATTGCTCTTTGCGCTCCGATGGCTGGTGCACCCCAAAGAGCCAGCCTGTCAGCCCGTGAGGACACAGCCAGGGGCCCAACCCTCAGGTCCATGGGGCCCCGGCATTGTAGGGCCTCCCTCTCTAACCTGCGGAGACAGATGAGTCCTCCCAGCTGCAAGTTCGAATCCCAGTGACCCAGGGCTCTGGACAGGACAAAGGAAATGCTCTGACTGCCACATGGATGATGCCAGCCACCCCTGCCCTGGGCTGCTTTTTCACTCCTACTAACATGCCTCTCAGCTACAAAACTAAGCAGAAAAATGTGCCCCTGGAGAAAATAATGGTCCATCCTGAAGCTGGACAGCATTGAGGCAGGAAGCCGGCGACTTTACATCAGCAAAGCCCTTTCCCTAACAAACTCGCATGAAGAAGGCAGGCAAGGCCCACATTAGACACCTGTAAATCTATTTCACCCTCTAAAGTGATTCCGTTCCAGCATCTCCATGCCTAATCAATAAGGGACGTGAGCGAGGAAAACCAAAAGCAAAACGGATGTGTGTGGGTGAAAAAACGCACGCTTATGGTAACCTTAGTTTCTAATATTCGGGGACAGACACTGAACATCTTAATTCACACAGACCAGTCGTTGCAAACGTTGCAAACAGTGACACTTTGTAGCATCTTGTGCCCAGGAGTGTCTTCCTTGAGGCTGACCCAGACATCTGAAGGAGGAGAAGCAGGCCGCCGGGTGTCACATGGAATCGCCGAAAGGATTATCAGGAGGGAACATTCAAGTGTCTGTTCATGATGCTGTACACGTGAAATGAACCCAGAAGAGTGTGGAAGGCAAACTGTCATAAGAAAATAAAATGATACAAACAGCCCTGGCTGGTGCGGCTCAGTGGATTGAGCGCCGGCCTGTGAACCAAAGGGCCACGGGTTCGATTCCCAGTCAGGGCACGTGCCTGGGTTGGGGGCCAGGTTCCTAGTCGGGGGCGGGCAGGAGGCAGCCACACATGGACGATTCTCTCCCTCCTTTCCTCCCTCCCTAAAAATAAATAAACTATTCCTTTTTAATGATACAAATACATAAGTCCATGGAATAAACAGTGACTAACAGGCCTAGTCATAAACTTTTTAAAAATCAGGTAGGAGGCATCTCAGAATGACAACGCGCTCTGAGAAGACCAAGGCGAGTCACCATCCTCCCCCGTGACCCTGGGCTGGGCTGGGGCCCTGCATTGTATGCCGCAGCCCCCAACACCCCAGGGGCTGCGTCCTGAGCACAGTCCCAGGGGCGCTGAGCACACACCTCCCACCTGCTGAACTCAGCTTTCCTGATCCAGGAGGCGGGCGACCCCACCCCGGGCCCAGGGGGAAGGACGCTGAGCCCTAGTCCTGCAGGAAGACGTACTCACCCCATTTCCTGTCGGTGACACATTGGCAGGAGGGTGCTTGTGGGTTGGAACCTGGGTGTAGCTTCGTGGCCGTTTCCACCAGGCTCCTGTGGACGCTGCAGAGCCAAGAGGAGTGACACACACGGCCAGGCCCTGCGCCTGGTGCCACCCGCCGGGCAGCCGGGTTTGATCCCGCACCCTAGAAGAGGAGCACTTGGCAGATCAGACGAGTGGACGGAGGGAGGCGACCAGCCTGCGGAAGGCCACACGGCTGGGGGGCCGCGGAGCCGGGCACGCAGGGCATGGAGTCCGTGACCTTGTTCCTTCTGATGGAGTAGCAACAGCACACCGGCCAGCTAGGCAGTCTTCCGGGGGTCCCGAGCTGGCCTGAAAGGGGGGCTTCTCCCCCATCGGTTCCCACCGCAGGCCCTGGCCTCCCCGCTGCTCCTGAGCCACCAGTGGCTGTTTCTTGCTCCCGAAGTCCTCTCCCCAGAATAGCTACCTGGCTCGTCCCGTCATGCCCTCCAGTCTGGGCTCACGTGGCCCTTCCAGGGAGGCTGACTACAGCCACCCCATGTTAAACGGCCCGGCGCTGTCCCTGCCTAGCACCCTACACTGGATTTACTTATTTTTATTATATTTATCATCGTCTGTCTTCACCGTGACCGGTAGTGGGTGCTGTGTGTCCCTGCCTTAGAAGGAGAGCTGGCTGGTGAGGGTTCTGCCATGTGTCAGTGTGGCTGGGCCACGCTGCCCAGGTACGCGGCCAGACGCTGTTCTGGGTCTTTCCATGAGGCTGCTTTGGGCGAATGTAATGTTTTCATCACCGGACTGCGAATAGAGCAGTTGCCCTGGATGGCATGGTGGGCTCCACGTGGCATCACGCATTCGTGCATTCAGGGGAGGCCTGCTCCAGCATCGGCCTGGCCTCGGAGGTGACGGAAATCTGCTGAGTGGGTGAGCCCTCATGCTGTCTTCAGGGAGGTCCCGGGGGCAGGGCAACAAGGGAGCAGGGCTCCAGGAACGGCCGGGGCAGGACCACTGCTCCCTGCAGGTCTATCAGCATGGGCCGGGGCCTCACCGTGGGAAGGCCACTGGTTTCTGCCCACAGACCCACTTCCCGAACTAGGGTTCAGTGAGTTTTCCAACCCCACCACCACCGCCCCCATCCTGGACCCGAGAAACTGCACGATCTGTGTTCCCATTCGGAAACCCAGCACCCCCGCAGCCATCTGGTGTTGCTGGTCCCCCCGGGTCTTCGGTTGGGCCTGACTACGGGGTCGGCCCAGCCAGGTGCCCCGGGAGGCACCTGTGTGCAGGCAAATGAGCTGCAGGGACCCCTGTGCTGCAGGGCCGGGCTTGGAGGTAAGTCCACCTTCTTCCTTCACTCAGACGCCCTGCGGAGTGATGCTCAGAATGAACAGAAGCACTTCTGACAACACGGTGCCTGCAGTCAGCGTCACCGCACGTCCAGGGTCACCTGCCCTTGGCTCCGGGGAGGGAGGAACATTGCAGAAGCCTCCTTCGCCCCTCAGATGGACGGACCCGCAGGCGCCCGTCCGTGCCTCCTCTGGCAAGAGCCAGTGTAAGTCGGGGCTCTGGCAGGGTCCAGGGGCACCCGGGCACCCATCGCCTGCCGTCTGCAGGGGCGGACCTTGCCCGGGAAGGGCTGCGCCCTGGTCCCGTCCCTGCGGCCCTCTTTAAACTACCACCCTTCCCGCTGGGGTCGCGTGTTTCCCCTTCGAGACCGCCAGCCTGACGTCTGTCTCACCTCCCCCTTCCTTTGCAGACAAATGGGCTCATAAAAGTCACCAGACTGGTGACGGAGCAAATTCGCCAGCATCGTAAAAGCTGATTTAGAGGCCCGGCGGAGGTGACAGGGCCACTCTGCGTCCCTGTCCAGAATGCGCAAAACCACAGCGGCGTGCGGCCTCCGACAGGACGGCAGAAACAGCAGGTCCGTCTCCCCAGGGCTTTGTGACGCGGGTTGAGCCAGGAGGAAACACGTTCCTCCTTGTCCTCCGAGTCGGAAGACACGGGTCCCCAGGTCAAGCGGCCCAGGTGACGCTCAGGCCGTTAGAGGCGGGTGCAGAGGCCCTGGCTGGTTGGTTGGAACGTCGTCCTGATCCACATAGCTGTGGGATCGAACCCCGGTCACAGCACCTCCAAGGATCAACCAACGGATGCATCAAACGTGGAATAGCAAACTGGTATCTCACTCTAAAATCAATGAATAAAAACGTTAAAGAATCGGGTGGAGAGGCAGCTGTGGGATGGTGACATACGGGCACCAACGGAGAGGTCGGGTGTGCCCCCCCCACGGCAGCTGGATAACGAGGGGCGCCCCATCTCATCTATTGAAAGCAGAACCAAACAGGAGGCTGACCCCACCCCTGCAGCAGGAGGAGGTTCTGAGGTCTAAGAAGACGGAACATCTGTGGGGAAGAATGTGGTTGTCTCAAGAAGAGAGAGGGGAATGAGACTCAGGTTTTCAGCAAAGAAAAGAACAGAAACTGAGCCAGGCACTTGCAGGAATCTTACGAGGAAATATACGTGCTAGTGAAATGTTTTTTGCGGGCCTACTATGCGCCAGGCTTAGCTGTTGACTTGGGTTGGCCATGTGTCCCATCCACCCATTTTGCAGATGGGGGACTGAGGCCCAGCCTGGCCTTTGCTCCCAGCCGGAGGCCACGGATGGGGAGGGGTGGTGGTCAGAGGCAGAGGCTCGGCACGTCCTGCTGGGTGGGCTGCTTCTGCCGTGCCAGCAACTTCTCCACTTGGTGCTCATCATCTCTGTCCTCCAGAAGTGGAAAGTCATGGCCTTTGTCTTTATCCACACGCCTTCTCTCTGGGGTAAGACGAACGGCAACACCCAGTCTGGAGGTAGGGCAGGTGACGTGCTGTGGCCCCACAGAGAGGGAGATGTGTGACAATCTCGCATTGGTTTGAAAAGATCCTGCCGGTTCTTAAACCGGACCTCCTCCCTTCCCACCCCCATGAATTCTGATGGGGGTTCATGCGTTGGTGGCGTGCGGCTGCTGTGCTCAGGGGAAAGACGGGTCCCACGCCGCTCCCGGAGGCCCGTGCTCAGCGTGTGTGCCCGTGAAGCCCTCCTTCAGCACAGGGGCCCTACAGGGATGATGGCAGGAGGCAGCTGCCATTGTCAGGGTGGCCCTAGGATGACATCCCACTGAAGGAAACCCAGCCAGCCCCGCCGAGGACATGAGCCCATGTATGGCAGCTGCTGTGGGGGACATGCGGGACCCCGAAAGAGCGCTGGGTGGAGTGTGACCCTAGGCTCCCCACCTTCTTATGGCAGGCAACTTGCAGGACTTCCTCCCGTTGGGGGCCCGTCCGGGCCCAGAAGGCTCACGCCTGCCGCAGGCTCGCACCCGGGCACGGCACCAGCTTGACCTTCTGGAGCAAGCTCAGGGCACCCCCACTCTGCGGGGCAGGGACGCCTGGGTAGAAACGTTGCTGCAGATTTCGAGAGAAACTAGCTCAGGACACAGGGTCCGTGATCTCAGAAAGTAAATGAACAAGAACCTGCCTCCCTGCTTCAACAGCGCGTTCCGTGAATGCAGGGCGTCCCTCCTGACGCCATTGCCCCTCTTCATGCAATGACGTGTCGAAACCAGCCACATGGCATGTCGTGGACCGTGACTTCCCAGGACAGCAGCGGTGGGGGCAATTGTCCCACCTGCACTCCCCACTGGAAACCCTAATAGAAACGTCCAAGTGCGTTGTCAGACCCTTAGGGGAACCAGGGACAGGGTGGCCGCTGCAGCCAAAGATGCTGGAACTCTGGGGACCAACTGTGAAAGTAAAGCAAGTTTTAAAAATCATGACCCTTAGAGGCCGACGCAGAAATGCAGTTCTCCGCCTCCTCCCTGGCCCGGCGTGCCTTCTGGAACTTTCCGTGGCGTTGCCTGAGTCCCTGTGGGCGGTGATCCAGGGCCAGGCCTGGGACCCGGGTCAGGGGCCCCCAGATTGCGGGCGGGTGTGTGACAGCGGCCGCGCCGCGTGTGTGCAGGAAACAAAGTGCCCGTGGCTGCAGCAATTCCCCCTAATTGCTACCCTCCCAACCCCATTAGAAAATGCAACGAGGGTGATTACAGAAAACTCTTCAAGGTGAGCCTACACCAACGAATTTATTTAAGCTCTTAATGAACTTGAGGCTCCGCGCGCTGCCGGGCTCCGGGGCCGGAATCCCTAATTGCCTGTTGGTGGGGGCTGAGGAGGGGCGGCAGGTCCTGGCGGCTGGTGCGGAGCTGGGGGTGCAGCTCATCTATCATCCGGTCCCTGGGAAGCGGTGACCAATTACTGCATCTGCTCCTCACGTCTCTTCCCCAAACAGACTAATTAAGCTCCAGACCACAGTCCCGGCCATCAGCCCCTGCCGGAGCTCGGGGGCCCCTCCAGCAGCCTCTGGAAGGGTCAGAGGTGCGGGAGACTCGGGGGTGGGGGTGGGGTGGGGAAGGCAGCCAGCAGGGGGGCCTTCCAGCAGCAGCAAGGTCCGCAGGCAGGGCTCTTGCCCCTCATTTCCTGGAGCACCCCCCCCCCCTCCGAGACACAAGGACGCGCCACGTTCTCTAACGTGCTCAAGTCTCGGGCTGTCCCGAGACGGACATCTGTCTGTCTGCCTTCCAGCTCCATTCCCCACAGGGTTTGGGTCCAGGGTGACTTGCTTTCCTGCCTCTTTCCTCAGCTCCCTCTCGCCCTTCATTGGCCTCACCCATGCTGGTCTTGGGGGTCCCCCTTCCCCAACTGATTATACGCATCCCGTCAAGGGGTCTGTCTGTCTGCCTGCCTGCAGGGCGGGGCTTGCAATGGGGGCTCCGTAAGCACGCACGGAAGCACACTTGCTGGTGCACGCCAGCACCAGGAGGCGTGGGGTGCTGGACGTCTCCCCTGGGCCGGCGCTGAAGTGGAACAACTCCAGAAGTGAGGCAGAGCCGAGACGAATTCCATCAGCCTCAGAGAATCTCAGCGGGACACAGCGGGAGTCCCCCGTCTCCTCACCTGGAAGGAGCCTGGGCCCACGTCGGCTACGGGCCATGGAGCTGCATCCGCACTACAGGCTAGTGATGTTCCGCCGACAGGACCCCTGCCGCCGCTGTCCCGCGGTGGCTCGTGACTTCGGGGAACCCTCCGCGGCGCTACCCAGCAGCCGGGCGTCCTCCGAGTGCGCCCGTTCACGGGGCACCGATGTCTAACGACACCTAACGGGGTCACGAGAACGTGAGATCCTCCTGAGAAAAGCCACCGTGGTCCGGGGAAGGTGGGGGGCCCTTCGGTGTGGGGTTAGCTCGCCCCCGTCAACGGAACACTTGCTGCCAGTTGCACCCGTGTCCTTCAGGAGCTGAGAGACTGGCCGATAAATACGCACTAAGTGTCACTGCGCCTGCCTGCCGCGCTTCACCCCAGAAGCAGTGACCCGTGCACTGCGGACCGTGCGCGTGGGCCCGGGTCTGGGGAGCGGGCCGCCGGGGGACCGAACGCACGTGTCACCCCTCACGGGGCCCGCGTGGGCCGCCCTCAATTAAAATCCGTGCCTCGAGGGGACTGTGAAAGCCGAAGAAAACCGTCAGACCCCACAGGGGCCATTTCCCACCGTAATGAGAAATTTCAGTGGCAGGTTTAAATTCTGTGAAAAGCCTCTCAGAAGCCTGTGCGCAGAGGACGGTCCCTGAATTGCTGGCAGAGATGCCGTGAAACCAGAAAGAGAGCAGCGCGTTCCTGCTCCCAGCCCGGAGACCCTGCCTTCTGTCTCAAAGGGAGCCGCACGGCCAGGTGCAGGTCCCCCGGAGGCCACCCCAGCTGCCGCGCTGCACCCAGGGGTGACATGCATCTTGGCGGGGAGTAACGGGCAGAGGAAGGTGGTGAAAGAATCTGGGATATTGTAGAGGTCGGGACGGGGGCTGGGATGACATTTTCTTCCCAATGCGCCTCCTTCACTGGGGCACACGCTAGCTACACCTGGGGGCTGTCCCTGTGTTATCAGAATCCCCCCGTGTCACCCACGTGAACAGGTAGTTCCAGCAGCTGAGCATGCGCAGCTCCCTGCCTGTCCCATGTGCAGGAAATACGCCAACTGTCCACTCAGTGGGGAGGCTGCAGCCAGAAACAGAAGATGACCCATCATTGTGGTCATTCAACAGGCACGGAATTCGGACCGGGATGAGTCACCCTGTGCCCCAGGCTTAGGCGAGCCAGGCCTTCCATGTCCTGCCCTAAATGGAGGCCTTGAGCTTGGCAGTGTCACATCCTCCCCAAGTCTCTGTCGGGTGACATTTAACCAGGCCCTGGGCGTTGACAGAGAGCCGGAGTTGTGTCCCGGGAAACAGCGCTGGATTGTTGACAGATTTGGCCACGTGCCCGTCCTGGGGACTTGCTTCCGAGGGTCCTGGCCATGGCCTCTGCTCCACAGTCTCCAGACAAGAGGCAGCTGTGTGTCCAGCTCCACCAGGCGTGGCTTCCTCCAGCGGAGAGAGCGGCTCTTGTCTGTGCTCGCTGCTGCTCTGACCCACAGGGTCTTGGCCCGTGCAAAGGTCCTGGGGCGGAGGAGCATGTCCGGGACATGGCAGAGCCTGGTCACTGGGAGCTCATTGTGCAGGAACTAGGACTGGTCCCCTTGGCCCCTACTGTATCCTCAGGGTTCTAAAGGTCCTTCAGCAATAGTCAGTGACATTGCTATCAGGTGAGACTCTCCTTGGATCTAAAGGGTGAGACTAAGAATTAGACATTTAGATTTAGACTGGGATGGGATCCCTCAGTCATGAGAAGTGACTACCGTGAGGTGACACGAAACAGAGGGTCATGCAGGCTGAGCTGAAGTTCTGAGACTCTGCTGTGTGGGCCGGGGTAAGTGACTTCATTCCTCTAAGACTCAGTTTCCCAACTAACATGTGCAGGAAACCATAGTATGGCCCTCCTGGAAGTTGTGGCAGGCCTAGCAATGTCTCCCCAAGGTATCCATGACAAAATCCTGAATGGCCCTCTGTTCAGTAAGAGTCTTTGCAGATGTGGTAAAGTTCAGGATCTTGAGCTGAGATCTTTCTGGATTATCCCAGTGGGCTCTAAATTCAACGGCAGCTATCCTTGTAACAGACACACGGACAGGGCAGGGACAGGGGTGATGTGGCCATAAGCCAAGGAGACCTGGCAGACACCGACACTGAATGAGGCAGGAGGAACCCTCCTCATGAACCCCAGAAGCAGTGCAGCCCTGTCCACACTTTGGTTTTGGACTTCTGGCCTCAGAACTGAGAGCAGAAATGACCGAGTGCTAAGCTGAGAAAGCCACCTGGAGAATACAGTACCATGTGGAGAGGGAGGCATGACGAATACGTGTAAAGTGCTCCGAGACCATCAGTGATGTATGGAACCTGGGGAGACAGCAGCGTGGCCTTTGGCAGAACATGGGGTATTGATTTGTGGCTCTGAACCTTCCTGGCAAGAGCGGCCTCACCGCCACCCCCTCCCTAAGATGTCGCTGTGCGAAGAGTTTACAGCTAGTCAGTCATTTAACACTACACATTTCCTCCCGGAAACTGTGCACATATAATAAAGTGCAGGGAAATCACCAATCCTGGTTTACTCAATAAATAAGTTGAATAAGCCAACATTTTCGAATGCCACTCTATGCTAATTTACCCTGTGATTTATTATGAACTCTCCCCCAAGACCCTTTATTAATTCATCAGGTATTTACTGAGTGTTAACCGTGTGCTGGCAGCTATTCCAGGCTTCGGGACGAGAACCGTGCACGGGACATGCAGAAACGCAAGAGCCCTCTGCCCGCAGTTAACTCTTTCCAGGGGGAGCTGCAGGGGCATCAGTGAGTAAGATAGCGAAATGGAGCAGCTGTGGTAACAGATGCAGGAGAAACGGCAGCGAGGGGCGGGGAGGCCCCGGCTGCTGACAAGGGTGCGGAAGGGGAGCTGGAACAAGGCCTGTGGGTGCAGCAGGGAGACGGCTCCAGGCCAGGCCCTACCACGGAGGTGCGGGGGCTGCAAAAGTCGGCGTGGACCAGGAGCCAGACGGGCTGAGGTCAAAGAGCAAGTAGGTGGGACCCCACGGGTCCTGGTGAGTCCTTGGGTTTCGACCCTGAGCTTTGTGGGAACCAGCTGTAAGGCCTGGGCAGAGAGGAGACCCGGTCCAACTGCGTTGGCGAAGGAGTGGGCTGTGTTAAACGTGTGTGACTTCTAACCCATGTGCGTTGTGTCGAGCGTGTGCTGCCTTGGATGTGGGTGTTGTGTGGAGTGTATGTGCGGTGTTGGATGCCTGTGTTGTGTTGAACATGTGTGTTGTGTTGAACGTGTGTTGAATGTGGGTGCTGTACTAAACGTGTGTGTGGTGTTGAACATGTGTGTGTGTGTGTGTGTGTGTGTTAAGCATGGGCGTGTGTTGAATGTATGTGCTATATTGAATGTGTGTGTTGAGCGTATGTGCTGTGTTGAATGTGAGACCCTGGGACCAGGGGTCACATCAACGGACGTGCCACTGGGCCATTTTTGTGTTTTTTTTTCTCAGCAAACCTGAGAAATCATCTCCCTGCACTTCCGTTTTGGTGAGGGAACGTGACACTGGTGCATACGGGTTGCTCCATCGTCCTGCCATCCCCATCGGCCAGGGCCAGGCGTTGGTCCCTGGTTCAAACCTGCGTCACCTGTCCCTTAGCTGGACACGTGGACAGAAGCACTGAGCTCTGATTTCTGATTCACTTACGGTTCTTCGTGTCAAGGCCACGTCTGACTCGTGACTTTCTTCTTCCTGTTTCCAAGCCAAACACCAGACGCTCCCTCACACACGCCCGATTTTTCCGACTATTCAGTCACTTTCTGATGGGCTTCATGACCGGAAAGGTCCCACTTTTTCCCCTTCCCTTCATGCAGCTCATATCTAGTCCTGCAGCCACCGACTTGGAAAGGAAAAGAGCAAAATAAACTGTCCATCGGCCTTTGTTCCTCTCCTAACGTTATCCTGCCTATTAAATGTTTCTTGTCGACATTCTTGTTTGGGGAAAATCATTGGTTTTGCTTTTTTGAAAAAAACATCAGATGTTTTATAGACCCTCTAATGGCGTGTTTGGTGTGAAATTAATTATCAAAGACGCACAGAGCTCTAAATTGGATTCTCTCTGTTCTTCAAGGCAAACAACTGCTTCGGTTTTTGTCACTAATAGGAGGTTCTCATTTCTGCCTCTTCTCCTCGACAATGAAATGATAAAGCACATCTTCGACTTATTTTAATGTGCTAATTGGGGGTTATTACAGCTCATTTTATTTACATTGAAATAAAAAGCCCCAATTCATTTCCCTTGCACACACGGCGTAGAGAGGGTTTTAATTGCCTTCTATACCAACATGCACTTACGAAGAGGAACGATGTACAAGAGGAAGGGCCTGGGAGGGGAAATGGGGGCCATGGGCTAAAATTGAATCATGGTGGTTGAAATAGATTCCTCGTCCTTAAACGGTTGTCCTGCAGGTGCCACGTCCTTGGCAAGAAATAAATGCTGGGGCGGGAGGAAACGTCGGGACAAGACACAGACCGGAGTATTGGGGTTGGCCTCCCGGATGCCGTAGCAGAAGGCAGCTCAGCCTGAATTAAATTCTAGCTCAGGACACACTGTCCCGGGGTCCCACGCCGGTGGACAGACCACGCCAGCCGTGGCTTCGGCTGCGCAGCGGGTCTCCTCTGTCTCCTCCTATTCGTGACCCTCTGACCAAGAGTCCCCTCCAAGCGCGGTCCCAGGGTTTTAAACATGCCTGGCTCATTATTGTGTGCGGTGACAGGTATCAAGACAAACCATCGGGAAATGATGACCAGGTGAGGTGGGCAAAGCAGGCCTCGCCCAGGGGTTGGCTGGCAGCGCCAGGCCGCCCTTCACCCCGTGGGCACCGTCAGAGCCGCCCTTCACCCCGTGGGCACCGTCAGAGCCAGCAGCTGTGCAGGGAGGGGCGCCCAGCTCACTGAGCAAAGGGCTGTGACCCCGAGCCACGTCGGACGAGCCCCTCCCTGGGCCTCTTCACCCGTCCCCGTCCCCCTGGGGCTCCGGGCTTGTGGCCAGCTCCTGGCTGCCACCTCCCCGGTGGGAATTGCTGGCTGAGGAGGGTCAGGAGGGCGACTTTCAGGGACGCATTGAACAGGAAAAGGGCCAACGCAGCTGCCGGCAGCGCAGGGAGGGAGGCCAACAAGGGGGGAGGCTGAGCCCGGCCGGAATTGCGGAGCTGGGGGGGCAGGTGGCCGGCTCACCAGGTCACCAGGCCACGGGGTGGGACACGGCCAAGGGGAACTTGATTGGACGTCAGGTGGTGGGCGTGTGTCAATCAACGGGCTCAGCAAGTCTCCTCCTAACACGGAACTTCGGTCCAGGAGGGTCCTTGTCAACGGGGCAGCAACTCGGAAGCTCCTGTGGGGAAAGAGAAGGTCCAGGGGCGGCATTTGAGCACCTCAGCTGGAAGGCCCCGCCTCCGGCCGCACCCCGGCTGTGAGCGGATGGTCAAGGAGAGAATATTCTGGCAACAGTCAGGCTTGGGGCTCAGACCCTCCTCCCACCCCTCCCTAGAAGCCAGGACGCTGGAGAGAATGGGTCACCCAGAGCCTCGTGTTTGCTGGCCACTGAGTCTCGGACACTGTCTGTCCCAGGTGTCTGTCTCCTTACAGGTGGGCAGGTGCCGGGGTGGCACTGCCAGGGCTGGAATCCGGATGTGGCCCCGGTTCCAAGGCCCCTGGTGGATGGACCTGGGACAAGCCCGGCTCCCCACCTGCTCTTGCCCCCCAGGGGTAGCCCCATCCTCCCCTCGTCTCCCCCAGCGAGGACCTGCAATTACCCGCATTCTGCAAGTGACCTCAGACACCAAACCACACGGCGTCTGCCTCGCTGTCTCTCTGGGGAGGCCGAGACATGCACCCTGAGTGCCCCGCCTGGGGCGTCTGTGTGTCCCAGCTCACTGGACAGAGACGAGACACAAGCCTGCAGTGTAGACCAGCCGGGGCGGGGCGGGTGGGGCCAGGGCCGTTGCCCAAAAAAGTGGCTGACTGTGCCCGGAACCACGAAAGGGGCACAGCAGTGCCCCACTGTCCTGCGGCCGGCTCGGAGGCTGCCGTTTCTTCCGTGTGGCCCGGAAGCTGCCCTTCACCCTCCTCTCAGTGCCCTCGGGAGCAAGGCAGGCGGGACGTGGACCTTGGCGTGAGAGCTCCTTTTGCGCTGGTGCAGCGGGGAGGGGGTGACCAGTGGCCCCTCCGCCGGCTGGTCGGTCACGTCTGTGGCACCTGGCCTCACCCCGCCTGTACACTTTGAGAGCCTGAGTCCTCCACAGAGCCCAGGCAGTCACCCGAGGGCCCCGTCCTGCCCCGGCGTGCCAGGTCTAGGGCACCGAACACGCTTTCTGAAATACCCACCTCTCGGCACAGTCTCGCTGCCCAGCCCTGAGACCCCCCAGCTGCCCCCGACTGCGGGCACCTGCCTGTCTGCTTTTCTCCTATTCCGCTGCCTCCTGCGCCTTTGATCCCGGCCCAGCCGGAGGCCCCGGGTGGCGGAAGCGGTCCTGGCCCTCTGGCCTCTGGCCTCCTACCTTCCCCGCCTTCCCGTGGCTCTCAGAGTCCCGGCCCCAGCCACCACCCCAGGCCCTGTCAACTGGCGTTGCTTTGTGTCGCTCTAGTGGCTGTGTTAAGGGACCTGGGTCCCAAGCTTTTGGAAAAATCACTCCTCAGTGTTCCTGACCCCTGTGCCTGCTGAATGTCACCCCAGCACTGTGCTTCAGAGCTGGGGGCCAGCCGGCATCCTCAGGGCCCTCGTCACACGCACCTAGGAAAGAACTTGGCCGTCAGCTCAGCCACCGCCGGTCCCCATGCTCTCCGCGTCCGCCTCGGTCAGCCCGGATCCGGCCTCCTTCCCCCCTTCCCTGGCTGGGGCGGCCTGAATGACCGCTGACCAGAGACGGCCAACAGCCCATGGTTCACCCCACTTCCACCTGCGCCCCTCCCCTCACTGGGCCCTGTGCCTCTCTCTCCGCCGCCTGGGGATCTTATTAACCACATAATGCGTCGGCGGAGCTACCCTGAGGGAGACCAGTGACCACGGGCCGTATGTCTTCATCTTAAGGCTGCGGCCACAGATGCCAGCTGTACCGGAACGTGATTTTCTCCCCAGGATCAGGGGAGGGAGGCGCTGATGATGTTCCAAGTGCTGACGGTCCTGGGCCCCAGGAGACAGCCCACAAGGAAGGACCATGAGCTCCAGCGTGGGGCACCAGGGATGCGGATGGGCCCCCGAGCTGCGCCTGCCCCCCCACCAACCCGCCCTCCCGCCCCAGAGGCGAAATTGCTACCGTGCCGTCCGGCCTTCATTCCAGGGACCTGGGGCTACAATTACTTCTTGAATACGCGATAAATCACAGCTTTGGAAATTGCCCAACGATACCTTTTCCTCCCGCACTCCGCACGGCTCTCCTGTGGCCTGCACAGTCCTGCCTCTTCCCCTTCCTTTGTCCCTAACCCCCTGGAACCCCCACGCATTCCAGAGACGCGTTCTGAGAGGAAAAATAAGGAAAAAGAAAAGTGGGTCCCAGTCGACAGTGTGGGGAGTTGGAAATGACAATAAAACTGGAAAGCACCTACCCCCCACCCCACCCCATCGGGGTCACCTTCTTATTGGAAGACTTCCTGGGGGGATGCAGGGTGGTCCCCCGGCAGAAGGCACGGCCTCAGGCCCAGAGGTGGCTGTCCTGTCCGCTTGCAAGAGGCACACTTTGCGTATAAAAGTTCTCCCGGCACCACCACGCTCACTGTCATCTGCTGAAAATGGGCCCCTGGAACCGGTGAGAAATCACCGTCATGAAGAAAGGAAGTGAGAGGAAGACCCCTCCCTGCGCTGGGCCCTGCGTCCCCGGAATGGCTGTTTCTGGGTCCCCCCAACTCTCCCGGATCGAATCTCCCGCCTCCGCAGCACCACGCGGAGAAACAAATGTGCTGGTTCTCGCGGGCAGCTGTTCTGCACCCCTCAGAGCGGCCCCCGCGGGGGACCCGGCGGAGGGGAACAGGAAGTTCTAGACTGGAGCTGAGACTGTCCCCCTGCAGGAAGCTGCAGGGTTGGCTTGTCTCCCACTGCCCTTCATCCGCAAGGTCGGCGGGACCGCGGACGGCCCCCCGCGAGTCAGATGGGGGTGCGGGCGGGGACCTCAGGGACGTCTGTGTTCAGTTGAACCCCGACCGCCGACTTGGGCCTCGGGTTCCTCGCCCGTCAGGGGGCCACATGCTAGCTGCCCCCGAGAAACAGCACGTGCGTGTCCTGCGTGTCTGAAGACTGAGAAGTAACCGGCCTGGCCGGGGGCTCCGTTGGTGGGAGCCTCATCCTGTGCACAAGGGTGCTGGTTCAAGCCCTGCTCAGGCACCTATGGGAGACAGCTGATCACTGTCACTCTCTCCCATCAATGTCCCTCCCTCCCCCTCTTCCTCTCTCTCTCAAATCGATAAATGCCAGGTCTGCCTGTCCCGAAAGTGTCCAGCCAATGTCCGTATAATGAACATTGACATTGACTCGATACTTTTGGGACATACCTTCCTGCATCATCAGGTGAGGATTCTAGGAAAAGAAAGCAAGGAGCCCTGGATGGTGGCTCAGTGGATAAGGCGCCAGCCTGCGAATCCCAAGGTCGCTGGTTCGATTCCCAGCCAGGGCACATAACCAGGTTGCAAGCCAGGTCTCCAGTCAGGTCCCCAGCTGGAGGCAGGTGAAAGGCAACCATACATGGATGCTTCTCCCTCTCTGCCTTTCTCCCTTCCCCTCTCTCTAAAAATATATATAAAAATCTTTTTTAAAAAGAAAGAAAGAAAGTCCACATAAAGCAGTTAGGATCTGTGCTTTTATTACTTAAAAAAATGCCGTCGGCCCAGTTTGGGGGCCAGGGCCTTGGAGGCAGCACTGAGCAGACTCAGCCCAGCTGACTGTCCGGGATTGTGCCCCTGGCTGAGGTAACAAGGCCACCAAACTAGCAGAGTGACCACGGCGAGCAGGGCAGGAGGCTCCGAAAACGTGCCGGACGGAAACTTGGGTGACCAGGGAAGGCCTCCTGGAAGATGCAGGGCCCCCACCTGGCCACACTCCTCAAGGAGGTGTTTTCTACCCTGGCCTTCAACAGCGCCCTCGTGTTGACGGTCCAAGCCGTGCGGTGGGCACCCCGGGGCTGTCCCTGAGCGCGTCGCACCCTCGCTCCCGAGGTGCCCGCCCGGCGCGCAGCAGGTGGTAATAAAAACGCCTGGGGAGAGGCCCGTCTCTGGGGTGGATGCCAACCCACCAACCCCACCGGGAGTGGTTCTGGTTTGCCGCTGCCTCTGTGAAGTCAAGTTTGACCGCCGCACACCGTTACCCTAGGCTTCAGAGCGTGGGGGTCTCCGTGCAAGGCCTGTGAACCCAGCTGATGCGGGTGCACATGTCCGCCTGGCCAGGTACCCGCTGTGGTCCTGAGCAGGAGATGCTCCCTGCCTCGCCCGGCGTCCCTGGGGAGGAGGAGCTGGCACTGGGCCCCGGCGGCTGTCACTTGCCTTTCTTCCCTGACATTTGCGCCCAGGCTCTCGCCGGAGTCCAGGCCTCCTGGGCAGCCAGGATGGGAACGTTCCCTCACTGACGGGATGTAAGGCAGGGTCCCAGGCGCTTCCACACTGCACCTTTGCTCAGGTGTGACAGCTGTACCCAGTGCCAGTGAGGTGATGTCCCCTGGGGTGAGTGGGGGGCCAGAATCTGGGGTGCTCTCACTCCAGGCTGAACAGAGGCCCTACTGTGCGCAGAGGCCACGTTCCCAGGTGCGGGCGTTGCAAAGTCTGTCATAAAACTGGCCCGGCCTGACAGTGGTCCCCCCGCAAGGCCCCCCAGAGGAGTGTGGCCCCATCTTCACTGCCTTTGCTGACAGATGCCAGGGTTCCCCGCCCCCGTCCCGGCCTCCTCCCCACACACCTGTGCCCACGTCCACCTCTCTGTATTATGATATTTGGGCATCTTAAGAAATAACCTTCCTGGCTGGGGAGAGACAGCCCCTCAAGGGACAGCCGGCTCTCAGGGACAACAAAGGGCCCCGCAGAGAGCAGGCCTTTGATATGCAAAAGACTCAGCGAGGAGCAACAATAATTTCTTTATCTGCACAGCCCAGGAAACAGCCCTACCAAGTCTGTCTGGTTTCTGGTCCCCCCATCTCAGGGCCAAGTTCCTGGAATCCAGAGCCCCAGGAGGCCCTCAGCTCAGCCCCCACCCACCCAC
>PVIW01000888.1:0-337453 GCA_004026585.1 Noctilio leporinus | reverse complement strand
TCCACTGCTCCGTTGCTGCCAGATTAACACAAGTTCTCGCTCTAGGGGGGTCCTCCGCTGGCTGGGCGACCTGTTGAGATCACCCACCAACCCCAGGCCCCCGCGTTCTGTGATAGGTCAACGCCCCTGGTTTTAATGTAATTCAGTGACTCGGTCCTTGGTGGTACCTTCCTAATGATGGCTCATTTATAGCAGGGCAGGTCACCCGCCTGCTGGTGGCTTTTCCGCTGCTGGCTGCTGTCTGTCTCTGAGTCACCGCAACACTCTCTCAAGGCTTGGAGCTTGCTGTGTGGACATCATGTTACACTGGCCCCCGGAATCAGGGGGTTCCCTCCTGCGTTTCCGTCTCACAGAGCGACCTGCTCCGGCCACGGGCCATCAGCAGAGCGGATGGAGACGTGAGGAGCTTCTTCCATCAGCAGAGCGGATGGAGACGTGAGGAGCTTCTTCCCGGGGGCTTGGGAATGTGGCGCTTGGTCGTGGGGACCCCAGGAAATGGACCCGGCTCAGGCACCAGGGAAACCAGCTGCCCCCCAAATATCACAACCGGTACAAAGAGTGACCCAGAGCGAACCATGCAACTAGGTGCAAAATACAGAACCGCACAAGGTTTAAAATGAAATGTTTTTTAATACCCGGGAAACCCTGCAGGATCCGGGGCCGGCCAAGAGTTCTCCGACTTGATGCGAAAAAGCACCATCCGTAAGAGCGAACAACAACAACAAAATGATACATCGACTTCATCAAAATTACAGTATTTTGCTGTGAGAGACGATCTGTTTGGAGGATGGGAAATCAAGCCCCAGGTGGGCAGGGAGCAGTTGCAAGCCACTCGCTGACCAAAGACAAAGTACTCCCCCAAATGCGGTCCGAGGGAGAAGCGATCCAATCGGAAAGTGGCCTGGAACCCATTCCGAGCCAGGAGAAGGCACCCAGGCCCGAGGGGCGCTCCTGGTCCTTCATCACCGGCCGCCGGGGGGCGAGGTGCCACCCTACCCACCGGCGCGTCTGGCACGGAACTTGGATGACACTGATGCAGGGCAACCGGGGGGTGGAAACGGGAGTCAGCCCGGACCGCAGTTCAGGGTTCCCTAGAAAACCTCGAGGGCGCGTTCACGCCAAACGGGGCCCAACGCGGTGGCAGCTTCACCTCCCGAGCGCCTCACTGGGCCTGCCCGCTGTCCTCCGTGGGTAAGCGGAGGCACGGGGCTGGATCCACCCCAGCGATGCTACGCGGCCTTGCCCGTACCTGCCCCGGGCCGTGTGGAGTGTCGAGGGCCAGTCCCAGAAGGCGACAGGCCTCAGGATTCCAAGGAGGATTCCGGAAATGGCCAAGCCGCAGACGTGGGGGACAAAGTGGGGGGCTTTGCAGACAGGAAGCAAGGGGGGTGGGCGTGGGCACGGAAGGGCAACGATGTATCCTAACTTGTACCCAAGTCCACTCCCCCGTGCGAAATCCTTCTGCACCTTGGCACTACCCTACCATTGTGGGAAACACGGGTGTCTCGGTCATATTTCTCACACTCCCGGGTGAATCTGCAATTAGTTTACCATGAGAAGTCGAATCATAAAAATGCTGATCTGACTAATACACCCCATTGATCAAACCCCTCCGGGCTGCCCTCCCAGTTGCCCTGGAAGGAAGCCTGTGCTCTGGCCTGGATGCAGAACCCAGGGGGACCCCCCCACCTGACCCCTCCCGTGCTCTTCTCCCCTCTGCCGGCCACACTCTGTCACCCTAGCCTCCAGGTCACCCCTGCCTCAGGGCTCCAGGGCCCTTCCTGCTCCCGAAAACCTGCGGTGGCTGCACAATGAGTTATTTACTCACAAGGAGGACGTTAGAATGACAGACGTCTGCTGGCACCTGCTGTGGGCCTGGGTGGGTCACCGGTACAGTACAGGGCATCTACTTAAATCCCCGTGTCAGGTGAACAGCAGATAGTGTTTGGTAGGAGGGTACCCCAATCTCGCGTTGACATCCGTACATTAAAATCACGTGTATGTATCCGTGGTCCAGACTTAGCTAAGCATCCTGTGTGTTTTTCCCTCTGCACCTGGCAATGTGCTGCCCGCCATGGGGCAGGTCTGTCTGAAATTCTCCCCGGCCTGGGCTCTCTGCTTCTCCGGGTGCCTCTCCCCATCCCCCCGACTCACTGGGAAGGTCCCCCCGTGAAAGCCACTGGCTCAGGCTAAGCCATTGGTTCTGTGCCTCCCAACAAAGGAGGTTTTCAGTGTTGAAGGAAAGTCAGCCTCTCTGAGCACCAAGGCACCTCCTCTCACATTCTGGGTCACTCCAGCGGCGTGAAGAGCCCCCACGCCTCCCCCCAATGGAGTTCCCGTGCCCTCCTTTTGACCCCTTTTCACACCTTGTGAAGTCCAAAAATATTTACTACGAAACCGTGTCCTTCAGCAGGAGCTTTTGAAAAGTCACTTGACCTGGTGCAGTCGCCTGTGCTCCACTTGACAAAATGTGTTTGAGGCCTTCAACCACTCTCCCCTCTCCAGGGAGGCCCCTCCGGGGAGGACGGGGCGGGGGAAGCTGCGCCCCCCGCCCCCTGACTTGGTTTGGCTCATTTCAGCATCCTTCAGAGAGACAAATCCACCCCAGCTGCCCGCCCTGGGGGAGGCCAGCCCCCCAACATCTGTACAGAACGGAGCCGCAGAGCCCGCCCGCAGGGGTGGCTGTCAGGGGCACTTGGTCCAGATCACCAGGCACCGCAGGGTGAAGAAGTCAGAGCTCCCAGCAAGGCCCAGGGTGGCCGAGGACGGAGGTCCGTGCATGCGTGCGTGCGTGTGTGTGCGTGTGTGTGTGTGTGTGTCTTCTTGGTGTGTCCTTCTAGTGTGACACACACCACCCGTAGACAGTCCCTGTTGAACCCAGAGCCACAGCCGATCCTGCGTGTCGCGGTCACCATCTTGAGCAAGGACGCTCTGTTTTGACAGATGGAGACATGGTGCACCCCTGCCGAGTGTCAGGCAGGATCTCCGTGGGACTGAGAGTCTGTGTTGAAGGCTGCGTGACACAGGGCCCTTGTCACCTGCCCGTGTAACCCGGACGGGTTCCCATCCACCCCCGTGGGACTGAGTCTCAATCCCAAGGCCACTGAACATCACCCTGTGAAACTGGGAATGGGGTGGGGGCCCTGAGGATGCACCCCACCTCCGGTGCCCCCCATACCTGGATCAGGGTCCTCAAGAGAGGCCTGGGACTCTATCTGGACAGTCGGGGTGCGGGGAGCCGTGGGCAGCTCTCGGCACTGCGAGTTCCCGCAGGGCCAGGCCAGCGTCACTGCGGCTGTTACTTTGGTGACTTCTCTGCAGGGCTTTGGGGACCCCAGGGCGGCACGTCACCAGGTGTGTCTCTAAGTAGGGAAATCAGGCCTCATTCCTGCGGCGACAGTGCCAATCAGCGCCCTGTATTTTTCTGCGTAAGGCAGGCACAGTGTCTCCATCTGTAACACACTCACTTCAAGTGCGTCCAGAGCACCGACGATGCCCCGTTTCAGGGGCGCAGGGGCCCGGGGTGCTGGGCCACGCGGGACAAACGCCGTCCTGCGGGGTTTGCACACGGGCACACAGGGACCCGCTTGTCCCTGAAAAGACACTCGTGTCTTTAACGTGAAACGAAGCCCCGCGTCTTTGCAAAGATCGGAATCTTCTCCTTGCGCCCCTGGAGTCGGGCGACCCTCCGCGTGGAGGTGCAGATTCTAACGTGACGGGTCGCAACCCCGAGAGCAAAGGCTCCTCCGCTGCCCTGGACCGTGGAAACCGGTGACCGGCCTGTCCCCAGGGCACAGCGCCCCAGCCAGCAAGTGGTGACAACAAATGAACGAACCGAGGAACCAAGAAACAAATGAGTGAACGAACGAATGAACCAACAGGCGGGGCCTGGCCCCACTCCAATGTCGCCGCTGCGTCTCGGGTGGAGGAAAATCCTCGTGTCCGCTCTGTCTCCTGTGTGTGGGGGGGTCTTCATCTCAGCGATTGCTGTCTCCCCTGAACCCCAGTTAACACCCTGGCAGGCCTGGGGTCCGAGCTGCCTCTTTACATGCACAGAGCTTCCCTGGTGGCTTCTCTCTTCCTCTCCACTCAATCAGGAAGTTTCCAGGTTCGAGGCAACGGAGGCCAGAACGCTGGCAAATCCAGTGTCTGTGGGGGACGACCCCCCCTTCCCCCAGGTCTCCAAGCACAATGGCAATGGCGCCACCTGCGCCCAGGCTGTGAAGGTGAGACAGAGCCTTCCTACTGCGCGACCTTGGCCACACTGTCCCCCTCTGCGGACGGCACATTTGGGGAGAACACACACCGTTCCGCAATTCGCGATTCCGAAATGTGCGCCCAGTGCCCAGCGAGGGCGGGAAGCACCTCAGTCCCCTTCCAACCCCGCCCTCCACTTCCCGATGTCGCATCCCCAGAGAGCGATCCTCTTGATTCCCGAAAAGCTCACTTCCCCACAGAGACTTTCGACTCTGACCGTTGGTGATGGTCCACTTGACCTTGTGCAGCAACGTTTTCATAGCATCTGCTCCTGCAGGAGCCGGAGATGAAGCCCCAGCCGATCTGGGGATCCAGAGCTCAGGACCGGAGGCGGCACCCCTTTTTCCTGGGGGACCCAGAAGCATGGTGGATGGTGTGAGCGGCCCCTGCTCCCCACCAGAAGGGCGCTCAGTCGTGCCCGCCCCCCGCCTTGCCCTCCATTTCCTCAGCCGAGGGTCCACCTCCTGGGAGCACCTGGCGGCAGATTGACTCCGCTGGGAAGGCTGCAGGGAGCTGGCACGGCTCCGGGGACCCAGCGCCTCCAGCAGCTTCCCACGTCCTCTGCGCTGCTTCCCACATCGGTGAGCGGGCGGGCGGATCCGTAACACGTGCCACGTGAAGTGCCGCTTCCTTGGGCAGAGGTCTCAGGGCTCCCAGTAGGGCTGCTGCCCCCAGGCCAGCTTCCAAGCCCAGCCCCTCGCTGGCCAGCTGTGCAGCCGCTCCTGTAAAGACGGGGAACGCTGCTCCGGGGACCCCCTGTCCTGCTGGAGCAGGAGGGGCGGCTGGACCGCCGGCCGGGTGAGACCTCCTCTCCCTCTGCTGGCTGGTGAGCACCACCCGCCTTTCCACCGGAGACGCTGGGCCACCTGCAGCCCAGACGGCCAGTCCCCCAAGGCAAACCCACCGCAGCCCTATCCAGGCCCCGGGCTAAACCAGGTGGGTCATCTGGAGAGGCCTCCAGGGCCTGACCATGGTCACTAGGTCACTTTTCCACTCAGCTCGGAGGGTCGTGCTGCGGACTGAGTGGCTGGCCAGCGGGATTCCTTCCTCCCTTTCCTCCTTCCTTCCTTCCCTCCTTCCTTTCCTCTCTTTCTTTCCTCTGACTACCGGGAAGCATCTAGACACGGCCCTCAGCAGCCGCCGGGGACCCCCGCATCACAGTGATGCCGGGAGCAGGGAGCAGAGGTCCTGCGCTCTGCGGGAGAGGCGGTGACGGGTGATCCTCCAGCATTGCTCTGCGCGTCTCCTCCCTGCTGCGACCAGGTCGCTGTCCAAACGCAGCGGTGAGGATGCCGGGGAGCCTGGTAAGGCTCTTTTCTCCATTTTTGAAGGTTGCAAGGCCCAGGCGTCCACTTCTAATATAGGGTGTCACTTTCCAAAGTTGAAAATGATTGGGAGCAGGAAATGGTTCCCCAGTTTGTCTCCGGGACGATCAATAAGTCTGGCAGGCATCCAGAGTTACAGCACCAACGCGGTTCCGCCGCCTTCACGTCTGGGCATCGTCCTCAGCAGGGGCTCAGGGACGTCTCCGCGGGTCCCCGGTCCACGCCCACCTCCCGCTTTCTGTCATGAATGGCAGTGACCAGGACGAGGCTGAGTGTCTTTTGTGAGAGCAAACAGTGGGGGGAGCATCTGGAGAGGAGCCATCGCTCCCCCAAGAGGCAAAGTTGGGGAGCAGCATTGATGGAACCCATCGAAGGTCTGGGGACGGGGCATAGAGCCAGGAATTTTAGCAGGAGTGTCCGGGGGGCCACACCACCATGGACACAGATATTGACCGACAGGAACGACCCTGTGAGACCGAAACAGGCAGATGACCTGAAAATGGGCCCCATGCATCCCTCAAAAACATCTCTTGGCCGAAGGTCCGCCGTGTGCCGGGCACTGGTCTAAACACATAGATACACACACACGCACGCACACACGCACACGGCGTGGAGAGACAAGCTTACCAAGAGCCACATCTCCCAAGGGACATGTCAGAGTGACCCAGAGCTGGAGTTCATGGGATTAGAGTTTCTTACCAGGTTCTCTGGCTCCTGCTGGCGTTTCTGAAATGCGTCAGCGCTCGGACCCCTCTCCATCCGGAGCAGGGGGGTCGGGGGGGAGTTGGCGATACATATTGTTTGATCAACGATGTCAACTTTTAATAAAAACAGATGTCGCAAACTTTTAAGTGCCTTCCTTCCTGGCTTCCTGGGACGGGTTCCAACTTCATAATGTTGTCAACCCCGAAATGAAATTACTTTATGGAAGATAAAGCGAGGTGCTGGGAGGGCGCTGAGGAATGGCCTTGGTCGCCCGGGGACATTGGGCGGGAGGCGACCGCGGGCAGGGAGACCTTTCAGGAATGCGCGTCTCCCTTGCCTCCGGGTGTCAGGGAGGGTTTTCTGAGCAAACCCGGCCCAACTATTTGTTAATGAACTATCCCAGCCCACATGAAAAGTTTGCTGTCCCTGGTCCTAATCCAGCTCCTGCTCCTCACCCCCTTCAGTCCCCACATTTCTTAAGATGCTAAAGGTACTTATTTACTGCAGTAAGTAAACGCGGAGTTTGGAAATCTCAGCCTGTTAAAGACCAGCTGAGACTGGCATACACTATAATCCCGCTGCTCCAGCCCCTGGAAACCTGGATTGGTCATGAACCCTCATTCGTGAAGGTCTGTGTGTCCTTCCGTGTGCCTGGCATTACCCACAGCCGAAGGCAAACATACCCCATTCTCGGCCCCACCAGGGAACGTCACTGGTTTCCAAAATAGGGTCCCTGTGGGCCGGTTTATTCTTTTCATCTCTGCCTAGCATTGTTTCTTTTATTTGCGTAATTGTACCATTTTTCATCCAACTGTCCTTTTCTAGTGAGCCATTACATTTCTTTTCCTGGTTTGTGGCCACTTGGAATGAAACTGCGGAAACTTACGAGTCGACGAATAGATAAATACAGAGATAGGCAGATAAATAGATAGATAAATGATGGACGGATGACTAGGTATTATATATACATCTCTAAACATGGTATAAATATAAAACAGCGTGAGCTATTGGCTTTGGCCTTTCTACGTGATAGGATGGAGTCTCTATATTTTTAACTTTCATTAATGTGGTGAGGTGGCTTTTGTCCTGATTTCCGGCACAAACCCTAAACCAGCCAACCAACCAATCACCACAGAGCCCATCTTGTCTGTCCATCCCTGTGTTCTCCAGGGGAGTCCTGCCCCTTTTTTGTTACTTATTTGCTTCGGGAACTTCTTGCTAAAATGGAGAAAAATGATTCCGTTTTGTATTCTGTTCTGTGAGCCTCCCCCAGCCCCCGCCCCGGTCTTATCAGATTTCTCTTTATTCTGTTTGCCTAACTCTCTTGGGTTTCCTGATGATGCGATCCATCAGGGAAAAAAGAGTCTTAGCTCCTCTTTTCCAGGTTTTATACTAATTTTTTTTTTGACTGTCTTACATATCACGGCCTTTTCTGCCATGCTGAAACCATGTTGAATAGCAAGGGTGACTGTGAAAGCTTCTCAGTTCCCCATTTTCAGTCGGGCAGCTGCCGCGGTTCCTCACTTTGGTTAATGTTTATTGCTGTGTTTTGGCCAATACTTTTTTTGATCACATTTAAGTCGTTTTGTTTCACCCTGTTTTACCCAGGGTTTTCTACATTTTAATCATTGCCTTCTCCGCGTCACTGGTTTGAGCCTCTGCGTTTTCCGCCTCTATTTTCTGATGGAATGACGTTGATGGATTTTATAGCATTCAATCAACCTCGCGCTGCTGAAGCAAACCTCATTTTGATTAATTAAAGTCAAGTCACTATAAAATATGAGAGTGTGGCTGCTGATAGATTTTGTTTTTATTTTTATGCTTCCCATGATTGTGTATTATGTATATGTATATAATTTATGTTGATGAGTAGGATTGGCTTGAGGTTTTCCCTCATTGACCTTGACCACATTCCGCATAACAAACACCACACTGTTTCCCCCAATTACTTTTCTTACGTTGTTATTTTCTTTTTTATTTGTTATTTGTTACTGTTTCCTCTTTGTTTTTCTAGTATCATTGTGAATCAACATCAATTTCTCTTTCCCCTTGTTTCCCTTGCGATGAATCCTTATATAATACACACACACACACATACACACACACACACACACACACACACGGTGAATCATGCCTCCCTGTGTCCAGCCCCAGAGCAGGGACAGGTGACCCTTCTTCCCCCGAGAGGCAAGCCTGTTGGCCTGTGACTTCTCTCAGCCAGGACTCAGCCAGGACAGGGGGCAGGCGATGCCGTAAACCTCAGCCTTTGGCACGTTGCTCCTTTCTTCATGTGGGAGCATGGGCCCCCCACACCCTGAGGGCAGGGACCCAGGGGTCCGCAACCCCGGCTGAGCCCGTCCCCACCCAGCCTCCGGCTGACGCAGCCGTGCGAGTGAATGCGATCGGCCCAGGAGAACCATGGGGCAGGAGCGGTGTGCGTTGTCTTCAGCCGCCGTGTGTTGAGGGCTGCAGCTCCTCTCGCAGCGATAGCTAGCCGATACAAACACGCTTCCACTGGCTAGAGTCACAGCCAAAGCAGCGCTGCCTCGTTCCTGCAGGAAAACAAGGCACCTTCCACCTTCCCACCCAGAGGGCCCTGCCCACCTGACGGGGCGGGTGCCCATCTCAGACCCCCGGTCCCCGCTTCCCTGTCCCCGGGGCCCTGCCCAGAGAGCCTGTGGCCCCCGCCAGCAGGTGCGCCCCCCTGCCTGTGGGCGTGTCCTCTCTGCTTCAGGAAATCACATGCGCTGTTTATTGCAGGAGCCCCACATTTACGTTTACATTTAGAAACTCTGCGTGTGCCTTTCCAGGGGTCTGTCCAATGTAACCATAAAAACCTTGGATGGAGTCCCTGTGTCCTAGCACGTTGGTGATCTCCATCACCTGTCGGGAAGGTGTCCTGGTTTCTGGGTGTCCATCCTCCCCCTCTCCCCACTGTCATGTGTGTGCGTGCGTGTGATCACAGCGCTTCTCCCCTGACCAGGTAGGGAACTGAAGGGGACCATGTGACCCCCGGGAGTCCGGAATGCAAAAGACATCTGGCGTGGGTCTGGCGCAGCTGGCTGGCTCTGTCCTCACCAGCAGACGGACTTGGTGCTGCCACACTCCTAGGAGGGCAGGGAGGTCCTCAGGGTGCGCCTGTCTCAGACTCTCAGCACGTTTCAGGTGGTGCGGAGCTCACAGAGGACTGAAGGCGCAGCCTGGAACCCCTCCCCTCCGCGGGGACACTCGCCTCTGTGACCTGCAACAAACTTCGGTATTTCCCTTGGCTACGAAGGTCTCGGGTTCGCCCGACATTGATCTTGGGGTGCAGGGCCAGTAAGAGGGAGTCGCTGCTGTCGTTGGTGTTTGGTTAGTCCTTGATGCGGTCCATCGATGGGTTGTCCATGGATCCAGCCCATCCATTGTTTATCTAATTAATTCAGCCCAGTAAATGATTATCCAATTGATCCGGTCCGTGGATTGAAGAACTGTCATTCTGGGGGACTCTTTATTCTGTTCCATTTGTACACACTTGTGCGTGAGAGCCATGTGTCACCAAGTCCACCCCCCTCCAGTCTGGGCTTAGGACTCGGTATTTTCACAGCCACTGAGAATCGGAGGGTCGGTTCTCTCCCGGACCCCACGTGCTGGGGTGCCCCTCCTGTCCCACCTCCTTGCTCTTTGTTTTCTGTTTGTCCTGTATGTTCTTCCTTCTTGTTTTCCCTCCCCTTTTTTGGATTATTTTAACGTGCTTATGATACCATTTTATAGCTTATAGGAACTTCTGACGTTACACCTCTTTGTTTTAGTACCTTTTTTTATTGCCATTCCGGGGGTTACAATGCGCGTCTTTACCTCACCGTAGCGTATCTTCACACAATCCTACACCACTTCACATACACCCTGAAAACTTGACGCCCTGACCTGCATGGCCCAGTGGGTGGGGCGTCATCCTGCCAAGTGAAAGGTCACCGGTTTGATTCCCGGTCAGGGCACGTGGCGGGTTCTGTCCTTGCTTGGGGGCACATGTCAGAAACAACCCATCCACGTTTCTCTGTCACATCGATGTTTCTCTCCCTCCCTTCCCCTCTTTCTAAACAACAAATACATAAAATCTTCAAACATGCTTTACAAGAATCTGTTTCTCATTTTCCCCTCCATACTTTGTGCCATTGCTGTCATATATTCAAACGCTACATACGCCGTGAACATTATGCATTTCAATTAGTCTTCCATTAAGCAGCTATCCTTCAAAGAGATTTAAAACTAAGGCAACTATTTTCTATTTACCATCCCTGCTGTTTCACTGAATTCTTCTCCCTAGAGCTAACTTCCTACCTGGTATCGTTTTCTTCTCCTCAGAAAAGCTTCCTTGACGTTTCTCGTACAGTGATGAATCTTCTTGGTGTTTGTTTGGCTTAAGACATCTCTATGTCTGCCTACACTTCCATGCAAACTCTTTTCATAAGGCCTAGAATTCTAGTTTAACGGGTTTCTCTTTTGTCCGGAATGTTAAACATGCTTACGGTCACCTTCCGGCTTGCCTAACTTCTGATAAGGGATCCGCTTACAGACGTGCTTTCCAAGTGCGATGAATAATGTATCTCTTTGTTGTACCTGCCTTTAATTTTCCCTCTTTGTGGCTGCTTGTCAACCCTTTGATGATAATGTGCCTCCATGTGGTTTATTTCCTGGGGTTCATTGGGACCCTGGGCCCAGCGGGGGTTTGATTTGATCAAACTTGAAATAGCACAGCTATTCTTTTTTTTTTTTTTTTTCAGATATTTTCCTCCCTCTTTATGGGATGCCCACCATTGCATGGGTATTAGCGTAGTCGATCTTGTCCACAGCCACTTTTCCATTTTTGCCTCCTGTGCCGTCATCTGGGGTACTTTCCCATGCCATGTATTCTAGCTGGCGGAGTTTTCCTTCTGCAGCCTCTCCTTGGTTATTTATCCCACCCTGTGTGTCTTTCATGTACACCATTGCATTCTTCACCTCTGCAGGTTCCTTTCAAGTTCCTCTAACGTCTTTCGCATCTCTCTTTGATGTTTCCTTTGTTCCAGCGCGTTTGTAGCATATTTATGCAGTAGCTCCAACGCTCCATCTCCCGATCTCATGATCTCTGTCCCTTCTGCGTTCAGGCTCCGTCCAGCTGGGTCCGGAGCAGTATTCAACTTGGGGCTAATTGTGTTTCTATTCTGTGCGACAGTCACCTTCGAGGGTCTCTGACTGGGTGTCATAAAGTCTCTTTGCTCTGGTCGGAGGAGCACAAGCTATTTCCAGCCCAGTGTGAGTCGCAACACGGTTTCAGCACTGCTCACTCCTTTTCAGTGTTTCCCCCCAGCCTTGGGGGGCCCCTCCCCCAGCCTTGGGGGGCCCCTCCACACCCGTACCAGCTTGTGTTCAGACAGACATTTACGGGACCTTCGGCAGATCTCCGGCGCTCTCCATGTGGGGGGCCTCCTCTCTGCTGTCCTGCTCCTGGGAACCCCAACCTTTTTCTTCTACAGTAAGTGAACCCTCTGTGTTCTTTTGGGGTTGGCTCTTGCCCGCAGGTAGTTTTCAGAGACAATCCCAGGACTGACCCTTTCTCCCCCTTCCCTCGGGGCTGGGGGCTTCATCGCACCTGAACGTGGTTGCAATACTCAGATGGCGTTTGCCTAAATCTTAACTATTCACAGCCGTACACACAGAATGGTCAGAAATAGACACCCGATCTTGTGATTTTCCCGTCTCACACCGCTCGCGTAAGATTCTGGCTTCAGCGTGACGCAGCTCGCATGAAGTGAGCTTGATGGTGTTGTCTGTTTCCTCTCGGAAAGTGTGCACAACATCACAGGATGGGAGCGCTTTCTCCCTTACGTGTTTGGAAGCGTTTAGCAGGGTAGCCATCTGGGCCCAGAGTGTTCTTTGTGGGAAGCTTTGCATTACTGATTCAATTTTTGAAATCAGATATAGATCTATTCAGGTTTCTTTTTATGTATCAAATGCAGTCCGTTCTGCTCTGAAGAAACTCTTTGATTTAATTCGCGTTTCCTAATGTATTGACCTAGCGTTGCTCAAAATCATCTCTTGTTTTGTTTGTTTTCCACGAGGGAGGAGTGGTGTTCTCTTTGGTTTTAACCTGATACTGGTCGTTTGTGCATTCTCCCACTCTCGTTCTAAATTAGTCTTTCTAGGGCTTTATTTTATTCGGCATTTCTAATAGCCCGTTTTTGTCATTGTTATTTTTCTCTCTATGCATATGTATAGAAAGTATATTTCTTTTAAAATTATTTTATTACTTTTTAGCTTCTTGGTATCGATACTTAAGTCATTTAAAAAAAAATTTCTCTGGGCATTTAAGGTGAAATCTGTCCGTTTAGCTACTATTTAGGCTGGAGCACACCCATGTTGACATATCACATTTGCATTATCGCTCAGTTCCCAGGGTATTCTTCTTCTTGTCATACACTCTCTGAACTCTTCTTAATTAAGAAATGGAATGCTTCAGCCCTCAACACTTAGGACGTTTTCTACTTTTTTTGTTGGTTTGTTTGCTTTTTGATGGTTCCCAACTTAATTACACGCTGGTCAAAAAACATCCTGAAAAATACTTTCACGTTGAACATGTGAGAATTTTGGTTCAAGTTTAAGGTGAACGGAGCAGAGCTGTGGTTGCTGGTTACATTTTCTGCTGAGGGCCAGGCGACAGCTTAGACTTTGTGTGCAACTGGGCCTGCTGCCTGCAGATTAGGGAGAGGCCTGACTGTGTTTCAATAAAACTTTATTTACACGGGCAGGCAGGGGGCCGGGTTCAGCCTGGGGCCCCTAGGCGGGGACCCTGACTTCAGAGCATGAAGCAATTTAGTGTGGCCTTCAGTTCATCGACTCAGCTGTCTAACTTTGAAAAGTCACGTTTTGTTAACCTGTTTTCCAGAACTGATGGTACAGATGCATCTCCGCAGCTGCCCTTCACTATTTTGTCCAACTTGCCCTCCGTCCCCTCGGCTGGCGGGACCGGCTGGTCTGGTGGCGCAGGTTCAGCCGCCGCTGCTCCGGCGGGCAGCGGGGCACAAGGTATCCATCCCTGTCCAGGCACAGAAACTGGGCCTCTGTCCTCCAGCCTCCCTGGGCACCCAGGGCTGAGTTCGCAGGGCAGCGCCCCTCCACCCCACCCACAACTGCACCTAGAGTGCCAAAAGGTCTTCTAGGATGATGTCCTGGGCCGGGGCCTCCTACCCCCCAAGGATCTGCGGCCCTCTGGTCGCCCTCCCCCAGGGGCTCCCACCAGCCCAGCGCCCATCACAGCCAGGTCCCCACACGCTGCTGCTGTGGTCCCCTCCCCAGCCCCATGTCCTGCCGGAGCTGGAGGACAGGCTTGGGGCCCGGCCTCTGGGCTGACTCCGGAGGCTGGAGGACAGGCATCGGGTGACTGGGGACAGCTGCCTCTCACTGCCCACGTGAAAATCAGACGCTCAGCCACAGGTTCAGACGGGCGACGGCCAGCCCTTTTCTGAGCCAGAGTTCGGGTCCTCAGCACGAGGAAATAAGGGCTCCGAGTGACTGTGATGAGGCCCTGCCTGAGAGTGAGGACACCCAGGGCAGAGCTGTGCCGTCCCGCATGTGAGGCCTGCAGGGGACCCCTGAGGCCACCTGCCCAGCAGCCCCCAGCCCCCCAGTGCGTCCCCCACCTTCCAAACCAGGCATCTCTAGCACAGCTCCCCCTGCCCCGGGGCTGCCCCTCTGCCCCTTCGGAACAAGCCCCGTGCAGGAGCAGGTGACACTGAAGTTACACAGAATCTGGGAGCCACTTGTCACAGGCTCCCAACACCCTCAGAGAGTGACAGGCGCCCTGGTCCCCAAGGTGGCTGTTTATGCAAAAAGGCACCACCCGATGAAATAAGACAGCATTTTCGACAACAGCTCCAGTCCCCACTCCATACCCATGGGCTGGCACGATTATGACATTATGAAAACAATAACTCACGGTTTGCTGAAGAAGAATAACAGTATTGATCTCCTGAACAGTGTACTTTATTTTCCATTAAATTTTTATGAAGCCTGGCAGCCTGGGCACTGGCTCCAATCTGCTCTGCCCGGGAGCGGGCACAACTTGGCAGATGGAGGTGGTGTGAGGTGGCCAGGGACCGAGGGGGGACCGAGGGGGGACCGCGCCCTGCCAGAGACCCGCTCCCAGCTCTTTCGTCTGTGAGCTTTGTGGAGTCACCCGCAGAGGAAACAGAAATCTGTCTTCCGTGAGCAGAGAGGAAGAGACGTGTTAGCATCATCCGGAAGCTTCCTCGGAGGCCCCAGAGCACCATCACGAGGGCACATTTCCATGCCCTGGGAGTGCGTGATGGAAGCTGTGGGACAATGCAGACCCTGGTCCCAGCCCGTCCCCCACCCCGGAGGCACTTCTGTCCGGGTACCAGAGTTGTTCTAACGTTGCCCAGCGTAGCTAGAAATACCTCTCCAAGGATTCGAGCCCCAGGGCACAGGTCTCGTTTCACCGTTTTCCACGCAGAAGTGGAGGTTCTCGCTGGGCCACCGGCCGTGCGAGGACAGGGCTAGCTGAGTGACCCTTCCAAGCCCCAGGTGCCTGCTGGTAGGCCAGGAGGACTCGCCACCATCTGCAGTCATGACGCGCTGTGACATGTCTCTCAGAAAGGTAGGAGAGCTGCCCTGTCAAAGTCTCAGTCTGGCTGAGATGCAGAGAGACCCCCGAGCACAGAGGGACTGGGGTCACAGCCATGTCCAGTCTGCTACAAATACACAGGAGCCCCACCCTGCACCTGCCCAGGGCCCACGGCCCACGAGTCACCGCATTAACATGCAGAAGACACTCAACCCTCTGGACATCCAGGGGCTTTAGGATCCCTGCATCAGGAACCAGGGCCTCAATGTTCTTATGATCCAGCCATCTTCCCACCTGGAGGGGAAGGACCAGGGAAAGGGGGCTGGGGAGCAGAGGCAGCCAGGCCGTCTGACCCCCAGAGAGTACTGCCACACAACTGACACCACTGCCCGATCCTCAGCTCTCCACCGGGCAGAGGCAGGACACATGTCAGGATGTCTGACGCCTTCCACTACATTAAACTAGGCAGACAGCCCTGGCTGGTGGCTCAGTGGATTGAGCACCAGCCTGTGAACCCAAAGGTCGCTGGTTCGATTCCCAGCCAGGGCACATAACCAGGTCTCCAGCCAGGTCTCCAGCCAGGTCCCCAGCTGGAGGCAGGTGAAAGGCAACCACACATGGATGCTTCTCTCCCTCTCTGCCTCTCTCCCTCCCCTCTCTCAAAAATAATAAATAAAATCTTTAAAAATAATAAATAAAGTAAACTGTCCGTGAGCTGAGCCCATGCCCCTCAGTACCCGTATCTTCTGTTCCGTCTCCCCACACACATGACGGTGAATCCAAAATGAAGTGTGAACTCACTCCGTTTTCTCCAAAGCTCCCAGAATAACACGCTCAAGCTTTTCTGATGATTAGATCAGCATCCGAAGAGCTAGTCAGGTGGGGCAGCGCAGAGGAGCCTCAGCCATCCGGCCCCCGGCTACCACCCACCCGTGGGGGCCAGGGGTTGGGGAAGGCTGGCATGGCCTGCGGCCTGTGGATGAGATGCCCCACTGTACCTCTCAAGTTTTGTCTCAATCCTGCGGGCCCCTGGGGGGGCCTCCCTGCCCCGCATGCCCTGAAGGCTGGGTGGGGCTGGGCACCAACCCTATTTTTTGAATGGCTCTACCACGGTGGCCTTCTCCTCATTCCCTGCCGGCGCTCTGACGGCCGCCCCGCATGGATTTATCAGGAACACAGCAGAGGCAACAGGCCCCTGGCCCGGCTCTACCTGCGCGGGGCTGATGGAGCAGGTGGGGAGCTGGGAAAACAGATGGACGTCTGGAAACCGAAGGGGAACTGGTGCTCAAAGCAGCGTTGGCTCCGGAAGAATGGATGGACTTGGGAAGCCAGCCATTTTAGATGGAACCGTATTGCTCCCCCATGCTGCGCCCCGCCCCGTCACCCCACAAACCTCGGTGGGAGAGGCTCTCTGATTCATCTCGTGGGGCAGAAGCCCCGGCTCCCTGGTCACGCACCTAGCAGCCCGCTTCTCCTTCAAATGCAGTGAAGAGGAGGCGAACATCCCATTTGAAGACTTATCTTCGCACTTCAAAGAAATTAGTTTGATGAGTGATTGCCACAGAGTGAAGCTAATGAGAAAGATAATTAATGCGGAAAACACTTCATAGGCACAGGGTTTGCTTGGGTACCTTCCTTGTATTTAAAGGAAGCCGGCACGGACACAAGTCAGGGAGCCCCCGCCCGCCCTCCGCTCCGACCGGCATCTGGAACACAGGGAGGCTGTTTCGCTCAATTCGCATAATTGCTACAGAAAAACACGGCCCAGACTTCTAAATACCATCAGCACCCAGGAGAGGAAGATGCACGTGCGGACGTGCAGAGGAAGAGCTACTTCCTCTCTGTGTGTCATCCTGAAAGTCCTTGACGGTGGGACCCGGAGCCCTTGGAGCGGACGGCGTGAACAAAGTTTCCGTTTTGCTGGCTTGTGCCGCGTGACTCCAGCCGGATGGGGACACCCAGCACCGGGCCCTTCCCGCCTGAGCGGCCATCTCAGGGGGTCGGTGGGAGGCAGTTTGCTCTCGTGACTGTGGAAGTCTTAGGACCTTTTCTGAAGCCCCCGCTCATACATCAGGCACCTCTGCCCCCCTTAGAAAATTCTTTGGCCCCCTGAGTTCCTAACACTTTGCTAAACTGCTCCCTACCCCCAAGGTCCTGGTCACCCACTGATCAATATCCAAGGGTTTATCTCCTTCTGTCCCTCCCAGGGAGACCCACCCAACACTCCAGCCTTGGGACCCCTTGCCTTCTGTCCCGGACTAAACTGCCCAACCCAGTTCCTCTCCTGATGCTGCGTAGATGCCCCAAAGGGGTTTGAACCCCACCATGTCCAGAAGTAGCCCAGTCTCTGCTCCACCCCCCAACGAGAGACCCTCCCATAGCCCAGAACCCCAAAAGCGATTCACACCATCCCATCCTTAGCCCGCCCCCCATCCCCACCCATTCCTTCCTGTGAAAATCCCACAAAAGGCCCTGCCCTGCGCTCTGGGCTCCTTCCACCTCCTGACCCACCCTGGGCTTCCCGGGCCCCTGCGCGGCCTGGCCTGCCCCCTCCTCCGGGGACTCTGCCATCTCTCACCTGAAGCCCGTGTCCATGCGGCCTAGGAATGAGGACCAAACATTAACTGACGCCCAGCGGGTTCACTTCATCGAGCCGGGCAAGACAGTAAAGATGATACCACCCCCCTCACGAGATTGTCCAAAGACAGGAGCGCGGGCCTGGAAGGAACCAACTTCTCTCGATTTGGGGCTGTTGTCCTTCATTGTATTATTTATCCCCTCATGTCCAGATTCTAAGGTCAAGCGACACTGGGGTGGATCTGATCCAATCACTAGCCCCAGGTGTCATGAGTATAATACAATTGGGTCTTGACGCGTTGATGGAGGAATGAATGGATGAATGAATGAACGAATCAAACTGTTTTTTTCCTGGCTCCCGTGAAAAGCATCTTTTTCTTAATTTCAGTCTTTTGCCTCAGTTTTCAGATCCTGGCTTCATGCACTGGATTCAAAGCACCAAGGGAATCAGTTCACTGCCCATGACTCGGTCCCACCGACGGTTTACAGGGTGGGACCGTCTATTTTACTAAGCTGACAGAAGCAGGCAAGTGTACCCAAGTCACCGGGGGTTGGGCGGGCAGGCGGCCTTCCTGCCGCACCTGCCACTGCGGCCTCACCCCCCTGTTCCCCTCGCCTTCCCTTCCTCCGGCGGTAATCTCGCCTAAGTGGCTATTAACCCGTTTAAGATTATTTCAATTAATTATGTTTGCTACATTGTTTCAAAAGATTATTCCGCCATTTGCCAGCAATTAAGCAGGCTTTCCTGTTAAGCAGGCCGCCGGAGGGCACGTTGAATAAGACTGTGGAGTACTTGACGCGGCCCCTTGGCAGGCGTCTGTCCTCGGGAACTTGAGAAGCTCGTGATGCCAATTTAAAGGGCAGGGAAGGCTGCCTAAGTGCTGCAGGTGCTTCTTCGGGCAACCAGAGGTGTCTGCAGCTTTAAATCCTCTTCTTTCCGTGAGGAAAGAAGAATGCTTTCCACCTTGCCAAGATAGGAGAACCAAAGGAGATGGTAATAGGTTTCTTTTTGTTTTGTTTTTTGCCAACAAGAATGTCCTGCTGGTACTCTGGGTTAGGGCGGTAGGCTGGTTCTGGGGGAGACGGAAGTTCTGGGGAGCAGGGAATGTTTACGTTTTTAACCCATAGCAAAGTGGGCATGGCCTTAACCCTGGGGTGGCACTTAGACACTTGTCATGGGCAAGGCGGGGCCTGGGCTGCTGCATGTATGGGCCGCGGGGTCCACACATGACCTGTCTCCATTTTCATCTTCAGCATATCATTCTCTTGAGCTATGGGTTACTTAGAGGGGAAGTCTTCCATTTCCAGGCAGCATAGGACTCTACTGATTCGTAGCTTAATTCCTCTGTGCTCAGACAGCCCACAGGGGAATTAAACAATAATTAAACGCACTAAATTATTTTAACAAATTTCATACCATAAAATGTGTTGAGCTTTCTTTGTGGAGCACAGAATGGTCCATATTGGTCATCGCTCCATGCACTTGAAAAAAAACTGAACGGCCTATGGCTGGATGCACCATGTTCTCTGTGTTGTGTCATCTTTTATTAGTTGCCCCATGTTTCCTGATTTTTAAACCGTCTTGTTTATTCATTCTTGAGAGAATGTGTTAGCATTTCCCCACATTGGTTATGAACCGCTCTCTTTCTTCCAGTTCTGCCTACCATGGAGTCGCACACGCTAGTGTTCCCGGGCGCACATGTGTTTAGGGTTGCGCGTTCTCACATGTGACATGTCCTCCTTCCTAGTGAAGCTGGCTGCCCCGCAGTTTACTTTGTATAAAGTTAGTGTAACTCCATGAGGTTTCCCTTTGGTTAATGTTTGCAGGAGGGTAGCTTGCTCCTTATTCAGCTACTTTCCATTTTTATCCATTCTTATGCTTCAATTGTACCTAACTTGTAAGAACCACATGAGTGTTTTTCAATTTGACAATCTTTATCTTAACTGGCTTAAGGCACAGAACCCAAGTATAGATTATATAGTGACTGATGACTGATACTCAGCTAATATCAGCCATCTCACAGTTTACCTTCAATGTGACTCAGTTGTTTACTATTCCTGTTTCTGCTTCCTTCTGTTACTTAGGATCAGTCAAATATTGGTTGTAGTTCTCCTTTCTTTCCCCCTAGTATCTTGTTAGTTAATCGATAATGGATGCTGCTACAATTCAAGAATACTGGAATGCGACATAGAGGAACATCTTTAGTCTTAAATATGCAAATAGACAAGAACAGGAGATGGAAAGTCAAAGATCTAAATTTCCCTCTGACAAAGATATAAAAGAGAAGTCAGTGAAATCCAAAACTGCATACGAAATGAAAAAAAAAATAATATAAAAGCTGAAAACAATTCATTAGGGTAAAAGAAAAAAATACATAATTCAAAGTTGGTGGTGTCATGTCAGAGGGAAATGGCAGCATAAGAAACTCTGAAATTTAATTTGTAAAATAAAAAAGAGACAATAAAAAGACTGGCATGGGATAAATGTAATGCAACAACAATACATTAATTTTTTTAAAAAAGAGAGAGGGAGAAAAGACTGGCAAAAATCTGTCAGAATGGAGGTTTTAGAATTCCGGAAACTGACTGGAAGCCTGGGGCATTCCGGGGGCGCTTCCTCTAGGAAACCTGCCCACATCTCAGGAAGAGCCCTGCGCTCTGGGCCACCCTCCCTCCCCCTGGCCGCCTCTGCTGCTCCTCTGTTCTAACTGACCCTCAGAAAGGACTTCACCTGCCGGGAGCTCCTGGGCCCGCAGGGCGCAGAACGGGCCTCACTGGCAACGTGTGATTACATTTCCCCTCCCTGGTGGCTCGAAAGCCTTGCCACTATGTCACTGAATTTGAAACTCTCCCAGTGCTGAGGCAGCCACCCACGGGACCCCTTCTGAAGGCATTTAGAGGAAATGGAGGTATTGCTGAGGCCTGAGGTCCTGAATAACCATCGAGGAAAATAACACGCTAACTAAAAGCTTGGCACGAAAGGCTGGAGAAGGGGAAGCTCTGGGGGGTGAGACCCCGGAAAGGCTGCAACACCCCCTGGGAATTTAGAAGTGCATCCCCATGTCCCTGTGCCCCAGGATGGGGGTCTGCTCGGAGAAGACCGCACAGGCCCCAAATGTCACCTGTGCCACCTAACCTGCTGCTCTGCACAAGCACGAGTGTTTGCAACTAAAAGCAGTTGGCAAATCATTCTTTTTGTGCTAAACCTATGACCAACGTAAGCAGAACTAGTCTGCCAGGGCCGGAAGTGATTGGATTCCAGGCATTGAAGATCTCTCTATCCAATCAGTAGCTGATCACGGAGCTAATGGACAAGAGACTCCACTGGAAACCTGTGACAAAGAATACAGGCTTTACCATTTGCCTTAGGAAACTCATTCAACAGCCCTGGCTGGTGTGGCTCAGTGGACTGAGTGAACCAAAGGGTTGCAGGTTCGATGCCCAGTCAGGGCACATGCCTGGTCCTCACTTAGGGGTGTATGAAAGACAACCACACACTGATGCTTCTTTAGATGGGGGAATACTAAGCAATGTACCACTCCTAGCGCAGTAGACAGCAGAGCAAAACCTGGGGAGAGGCAGAAAATCTGATAGGATGACCATACTCTGATATTCAAAGCCTCTGGTTGTCCACACCAAAAACATAAGGCATAAAAAGAGATTTAAAAGGGTGGTCCCCACGTAAGAAAAAGACAATTCATAGAAACTGCCCCTGAGGAAGTCCAGACATTGAAATTCCTAGAAAAAGACAAATCAACTAAACATATCAAAAATAGAAGTTCGACCCAATGGAGACTATCAGCAGAAGATAGAAATGAGAAGAAAGAACCAAATAGACCTTCTGGGGTTAAAAATTATGAATGATGGAAATGAAACATTCACTAGAGGGTCTCAACAGCAGGTTGGAACAAGCAGGATAAAGAGAGCCAGCACACTTGAAGACAGGTCAGTGGAGATGATTCAGTCTGAGGAAAAGAAAGGGGGGAAAAGGCCATATTGCGCAGCACAAGGACAATAAACAATTTTTAAACCGGAATCCTGCGTGCGGCACCATGAAGACACCTTCAGGCGCACACAAACCGAGACTTCCTTGTCAGGCTCACGAGAAGTTTAGGCCACCACAGATGGCAGTTCCAAATGACGGAAACAAGAGCAAAACAAAAAAGAGAGCACCCCAAAAGATGCGTAGGCACTCTGTTTACGAAAGTCAGCCTACAGGCGTATTCCATCCTTCCGCGCTTTGCAGATTGAAGAAGCCCTGTCCCCTGCTCCAGCTGCCACGCTGTGCGCAAGTGTCATTTTTATGGTTTCGCGGGTGCCACGTGTTTCACGTTGGAGTGCCTCTCGTTGGTGATTTTTTGTTTTAAAAGTCTCCCAAGCACGGGGCTGAAGTGCTCTCCAGTGTTTGCACGTGTAAGAGGGCAGCAATTCGTGCTATGGGAGAAAACTACGTGCTAAGTGAGCCCCATCCAGGGACCAGTTTCAGGGTGGCTGGCAGCGATTTGGGGTTAATGAGTTGATGGCAGGAAGTCCACAGAAACGCACAAGAGCCAAGGCTTCTATTGATCAGCTGGAGGCAATGATCTCGCGTGGGTCCCCCAGGGGCCCAGGGCTGTACTTCGCCCCCAGCAAGGGCTCAGAAGTTGCTCATTTCGACTTTGCAGCGACTTGACGGGACGAAGGTGCTGTGAGCACCCATCGATTCCACTCTGAGTCGCCTACGCCAACTATCACACACGTTTCCCTAAAAAGCAGATCCAAGAATCGTCACAGTCGCGTCATGTGCAATAACCTCCACCTGAAAACGTCCCCAGAAAGATTGTGCAAAAAGTAGCGCGAAACTCGTCCATGCTGTTGGGAGCCCGATCTGCCTTCCCCGCGGGTGGGGGGCGCAGGGCGATGAGGGCGGGGAGCATGGTTACTGATGAAAAGGGAATGAGGAGAGAATGTCCTGGTTAAGGACCGAGGGCCGGTGAGGTGAGAGGCCAGGCTTTTCAAAACCGATTCCTGAGTCGGTCAACAATCGCTGCAGGGACTTTCTTCTTCCGAAAAGAGACCTGGAAACATTCAGCAACCTGCCTGGCTGGCTGCCCCGTGCGGCTTTCGCGGGTCTCCAGCAGCTGGCCACCCACCTGCCCCCTGGACGGCACCTGATACAGCAGGTGCTCGGCAGTCGCAGAGAAGGCTGACAACAGAAACCCCTCTCCCGCGAGGGGCATGCCAGCCCGCCCCCGGGAGGGCTGGGGGCCCAACAGCACAACGCGCCCAGCTGCCCGCACCTCGCCGGCCTCCCGCTCACGCCGTGGCCTTGACGAGTGATCAAGGCTCCGCCCTGCAACCTTCGCGGGGCAGTGTGCCCCTCGCCTGCTCAAGGTCGGAATCCAGCGTCTCCACGCATTTTGTGGATCCTGATGTTTCCCTCCAGCGGGGTGGGCAGGCTTCCCAGCCCTGCGTGTCCGCCGCGTGCTGCCCAGCACAGATACGTGGAAGCTGCCCGTCAAACTCCAGCCACCGGCGCAGATCAGTGAAGGAGGTCGATCGGCTGATTTCTCCCTCTGCTCTTACTGACAGCCCATCGGCGTCCGGGATGATTGAACTGAATGAAAACCAATGTGCCGCTCGCGGGCGGTCAGTGGCCACTTTGATGCAATTATTGCTGCTGGCAGGGGGGTTGCCCTTCCTGGCGGGGGTGGGGGCAGCAGGAGGAACTTTGCGGCACCAGGAAAAGCCCAGGACATCGCCCGGCCCCGGGGATCGGCTCCCCCCCGTCCCGTCTCTGCCCCACAGTCCCGTGGGCACGGGGCACGGAAACGTGGCCGGAGAGAAAGAACCAAACCAAGACACCGCGGGACCCCAGGAGTTGTTCATTCGCCAAACCTGACGAGGGCGGATGGTGGCGCGTGTTCTCCGTGGCCGCATTTCTCAGCCAAACGTGACCCACGCAGGTTTGACGTGCGGATGGGGAACGAGGCGGGACGGTCATTATATCTGCAAAGGGGGCGCCAAGGAAAAGGGGGACCTGGAAGCAAGGGCAGAGAGGAGGGAGGACCTCTCAGCATCGTTTCGGGGGCCTGCTTAGCAGACTCAACCCCCCAAGACGCTTCGTGATGCCTCTGCCGTCCTCCGGCGTAGACACCGGGCACGTGGCTATTTAGGATTAAGTTTTGATCCACTGGTGTTTGAATGCATTCACTTCAACGTTAATTAACTTCAGATGATTAAGAAGCTCCGTTTCCACGTCACACGAGCCACCTCCCGGGAGCCCCACGGATGCGCCTGCCTGGTGGCGACCACATGACACAAGGTCACGAGTTCCAGGCTCCAACGTGACGATCCCCCTGTCCTCCGGGGCGTTAACGGGTGCTGCTCCCCACTTTTCCTGGGAGCCCCTAACGATCCTGTTTGCTAAACGCCGTGTGAAGTAATGTCGCGTCACCCCCACTTCCTCGGCGACTGACCGGATGACCTAGCGTGTGGATGTGAGGCTCTTATTTTCCGTGATTTGCAGGTGATACGTGGACCGTGCACGCGGTCAGGGCCTGCACAAAGGGGGCAGGATGCTCTGTTCTTTGAGAGGAGGGGGGTCCCACATTTCCCGAGCCCCACCCTGGAGGTCAGTCTATGTCTCACCCTGCATGTAGCGAGGTCGTCCGCTGCCTCCTGCCCGGCGCTGGGAGCAGGACGGACCTGCCAGCGAAGCAACCCCGTCGGGGTGCCATTCACAAAGCTGCCCCTGGCCACTCCGAGACTCGTGGCCCATCCATGTTCCTCAAGTAATTGGTGCCCTGATTTACAGCGACAGAGCATCAGCTGTGACATTCCACGCGTGCGGCCGTGTCTCTGTACCAGCCCGGATGCCAATTAATTGTGAGCCTGCTTTCCCAGGGGCCGGGTGGGCACTGAAATTCTGTACATGCACACGTGACAGGCTTTCTGGGGAAACTGCTCATCCACCGGACGCACCATTTAGTTTGGGGAAGGCGGTGCCTTCGCTGGGCCCCAGGGGCTCCCTTGGTGCACGTTACTCCTGTTCTGCGTGGGCTGTTGCTGGAGTTAGTCCCTTTCTTCCCCCAGAATCTCCGGTTCCCCCTGCCCCTCCAGGTCACAAGCAGGAGAAAGAGCTTTTAGGTTCCTGCAGCGTTGGAAGACAGGCTCCCCTGGCATCTAATTAATGGTTTGTAACAGGGCCCGGCCCAGGGCCCACGGGCCGTGCATATTTTGAGTGTCCCCATTTTTATTAATTTTTTGTACCAATTCTCCGAGATAGGTCTTAACGCCTTCACTTCAGAGAGAAGGGGAGTGGGGCTTCCCTGGAACACACTCTGCTGGGTGGCCCTGCCCACCAGACAGGCTCCCGGTCTTGCGAGACCGTCAGGAGGGCCTCGCTGTCCCTTTGTCTCCAACTCCTTTTCTAGAGCTTTGGAAGAGCGGGAGGGCATTTCTCCCACCTGTGTGGGACCTGTGCTTCCTCCCCGGCAGGTGAAATTGAACGTGACGGAGAATCCGGCCTCCCTGTTTTCAGGACACCCCTTCCAGGGCCTAGCTCAGCCCTCATTGGAACAACACACGCTTCCCAGTTGGGTGCCAGCATTCCGTAATGACGCCTGTGACGAGGACCTGTGACATGTGTGACCATCCTCTCCGGTGCTTCTAGCCACAACCCCAGGCCTCTCTCTGCCTCCCGGGGCCCAAGGGCACTGGCAGCGCCCCCGACTTCACCCTGACCTTCTGTCTCCCAGAGGTTTGTGACCCACCCTGCGGGGTGGGAGGGCCTGTGGCTGACTTCAGGTTGGAGGGTGGATGGAGTGGTGTCTTCCCTCCTGTTTTTGGAACCTTTCCGGGCCCACCCAGGTCCCGAGGCCCTGTGGACTCCATGCCTGCCAGGGGCTCAGCCCCACTGCAAAGGATCAGGGCTCCAGGTGCCATCCGTGTGCCATGGGGTTTTTCTCCAGCTGCTCCCCATCCCCAGACAAACCCCTGGGGGCTCCCCAAGGGTGGAGCAATGCCGACCGGCAGCGGAAGCACCAAGTTCAGTCACCCGGCTGCAAACCGTCCGTAATGAGATGCCCTCCTCCGTGTGCTCACGGGGATGCCGTGCAGAGTCCCTGCTGAGATAAATGGATTCTTAACGGAAATTCTGAGATGGAGAGGCTTTCACAGTTATTGTGAACGGGGTGGGGGTGCTGGGGCCCCCGAAGCCCAGCTGACCCAGCGGTCCCCCCCAGGAGAGGCGCCGTAGACGGGAAGGGATTCTGCCCCCTGTCCATGTTTGCCTCCCGACCCTCATTAGCTGGGGGCCCTGCAACCCCTCGCCACGCCTGTGCACACGCGTGTCTGTCCCCCTGTCCCCCACCTGTGTCTCCTCTGTCAGAGCCCACACCCCAGGGATCTCCACACTGTCACCACTGTCAGGTGTCCTCACCAGACCTCCAGCCTACTCTCTGCCAGAGCCTGGTTAATACCTCTGTATCCTTTTTCTCTCTGTCAGTAAGTAAAGTTCCATAAAAGAACAGCACATTGTTTTTTCCGGGTAACTCCGAGGCTGCTCTCCCCTCACCCGGCGCCGGGCCCCCACGGCCCGCCCACATGTTCCCGGTGCTTCAATGCCTGGGGGGCTGGCTCCCTGCAGTTCCCGGGAGGAATCGGGGCTCCCTCGCGGTGTTCACGACCTTTCATGACCCTTCATGACATGGAACCTGTCCAGCTCCTCAGCCTGGCCTTGGTGGGTCCCTCGCTAAGCCCTGTGTGAAATGAGGGGAGTGATCCCTGCTCCCTGGGAGCCCAGGTGTTACCTGGCCCGAAGGGAGGGCTGGCCTTCGCCCTCAGCTCTCTAGGCCTTGGGGTTTCCTGCCAGATGAGAGTGATGGTCTGGCCACGGGCATCGCGGGGTCATTGAGCACCCCCTGTCCTTCCAGGGGCCTGTGGACCACAGGTCGTTGGCCATGGACCGTGAGCCACAGCCCCGGCTCTGACACCAAGGCCCAGGGGGCTGCCCTGGCGTCCAGTAGCCCATGCACATGGCCCTGCGTTGGTGGCAGGAGCAGCCAGCACCTGGGCGCGTCCCCAGGGGAGGACACCAGGACGCAGGTGTGGCACCCCCTGGCTCTGCTCCTCGTGTGTGATTTCAGCCTGTGTCCTCTCACTGTACTAAATGGTCAACTTGAAGACTTGAGTCCCTCTGGAGAACGACTGGACCTGGAGGACCTTGGGGGCCCCTGAACTTGCAGATGGTGACAGGAGTGAGCAGGGACGGTGGACTCACAACACCAGCTTAACAGGAGCTGAAGCCGCGCAGGGAGCTGGTCCCGCGCGCCTCTCCCTCCCTCGCTGTGTAGGAGCTGGTGAGATCCGCCTCCCACCTAAAGACGTAGCTACGCAGGCGCAGCAAAGACTGGTCACACCTGCTGGCAGGTACGGGAGTAACAGGGCGGGCGGGTCAGATTCAGACGTGCGAGGGGTCCGTTAGTCTGTTAATTCCGCTCCGTTCTCCCAACTGGGGCCACAGGGAAGACGGGGAGTGGCCCTCCCTCCCGGTAGCCAAAAACAGTTAATATTTGATCACCTTCTTGGCACATTGTCATTCATTCGGATGAACGGAGATGAAAAATATCTGCCTGCTAATGTGAGATCAGTTCATTTCCCCCGTTTCCGGAGCCCAATGCTCTGGTATATAAGGAAGTTTTTCCTGAAGTCCTATAAAAATGCCAGAACGTCTGCAGGTTGCAGGACGGACCGTCCGCTGATCCCTTGCGGGGGAGGGGGCAGCCTAGATACATGTGACCCAGGGGAGGCGCAGCGTCCAGCCGACGCTGCAGACTCGGGGAGAAACCCAGCCCAGGGGTGTCGGCACAGGAGCCCCGCTCCCGAGAAGAGAACCCTAACATCTGTTCGTCGGCACCATCAGAAACGCAGATGCCACCCTATGTCACCCAAGAGGCATGAAAGCCACGTTCCTGGTGTGGCTGCTGGGCACTTCAACCCAGCTGCTGAGATGCTGATGACAAGTCATCATGCCACCAACGAGGTCTCTGGACCCCAAACTCCCGGGGCCGAGCCCGCAAGGCAGTTGGTTCCATCAGCACCTGCAGCTCCGGGGCACCCGCACACCTGCTTTCTAAACACCGGGGCGGCCCTCCCAGGCCCGGGCGAGCAAATGAGTCAATGTCGTGGGGGGTACCCAGGGCCTGCCCCCTTTTGACAGGTGGGTTCATATTCATTATTCAACAGGGGACAAATGCTGAGTTGTTTATCACGGGTTCATTAGCTCTAGCCGAAATAAACGATAAACATAATTATTCTCCTAAACAGCTGTGGCAGAGCCTAGAAATGATCGGGGTGAAAATGGGCGTCCTCAGGAAAACCCTAAATACAAGGAGACTCCCAGGCCTCCTGTCTCTCACGCTGGCCAGCTGCGCCTGCCTTGGACCCGGGCGGCGCGTTTGCTGGGAAAACCCAATTTTTGCATTTGCCTTGTTCTCCACCTATGATGACATCTTAGGACGCCGCCCCCGCCCAGCTGGTCCCCTCAGTGAGTGGAAGAAGGGTCCCTTGTGGGGCACAGGCCTCCCCGATTCCTGTCTGCACAACTTCTGGAGCCCCGAAGTGTCTTTGGTCCCGTCTGTCCAGTTCTGCTCCCGGGCCTTATTCCCCTGAACAGCTCAAGACCAGAGCTCCCCAGGGCCCTGTCTGCACCCATGAAGCACTAGGGACCCTTTCCTGGTCTCCCTCCTGTTCCTAAGCATCCCCTCTTCACTGAAGCAGGTTTGAAATTTCACGCCCTACGTGACTGGATCCATCCCAATGACTCAGTTCTACCATCCAAAAAGCTATTATTACGCATAGCAAGCACATACCATACACACTATGGATGTGCCCTATTATTCGCATCTGTGTCATTCTGCAACTGCATCTGAAAATGAACATGGCGTTTCCAGGACTGACGCTGGCAGGTTCAGGCCGATCCAACCGAATTCATTTTCACGGATGTAAGAAGTTCCCTGTATTCCTCTCCCCTCTGGTTCTCCCTCTAAGATGCGAAGCTTCGGGGGGTTCACCTGACCTCGGTTCCCCTGAACGTGCTGCCGCATGTACATAAGGGGGATGCTCAAGTGAGGGAGCGGCCGCCTGTCACTCCCAGGACAGCTTCTCAGTCCCGTGTGCCCCAGACCCCACGGCTGCGTCCTGGAAACCGAGGCAGAGCCCGGGGGCCAGTGATGGCCGCTATTTGCTGAGCCAAAGCTGGTACTTCCGTTTTCACGGGCAGTGTTGGCAAACCTGTCTCCTTGTTTTGCCTGGGGACACTCCTTTCAAACAGACGGAGCGCATTCTGTACGCAGATGTGGCCAAGAAGGAGCAAAGAACTTATCTTCCTATCCCAGGGGTGTTCATGGATGTAATCAACACAACAATCCTACTGAGCAAGGAGGAAGTAAGTGGAAGCAGACGGTCAGGGGCTGAAGGGCTGGCTTCCTCATGGGATCCCACCCCTGCCCGCCCAGAAACCTGTTCCCCTCCACCCGCCCGGCTCCCAGAGATGCAGGATTTAACTCCAATGATGGATTGTTTGGGGTTGTCACTTTGAATAATAACAGTCACCTAACCCCAGCGTGGACCTGAGCTCGGGAAGGGGGGCATCCTCCCTTTCACCAGCTACGTGACCCGTTGGTGGGTTGCGGGGCCCCCTCACCTGACAACCGGGGTGATGCTAATGGCACCTGTGCTTTGACCTTTGCCGGGACCGAAGGACTAAAAGTCAACCCATGGCGCAGAGGAAGTGCCCCATCAACGCTGGCCACGAGGAAGCCACCATGTTCCCTAAGAAGACCCCTGCTTCTAAAGTGCAGTAACCAGGGCTGACGGTGGAGATGTTGGTTCATGGAATGAAAGAAATGGAAGCTGGTCCTTTCCCTGCAGCTGGGCGGTGAATAAAATATGGCCCCGTAACAATGAATAGGGAGGCAAAGATGAATATATACCCCTATTAAAATGCGAGAAGCAGTGTAATTCTCCGGGCCTTGGCTCATTAGGGAGGAAAAAAAGAAAAGGAAAGAAAGAAAGCAACGGTGCTCGTAATCCTCAGCACTTCCTCAGAAAGGGAAATGGTAGCTATGATATTTTGGAGGCATGTTTATTAAAAAAGGTAAAGGTTTTTACATTTACCATTACACGCGGTGGATAAGTGACACCATGAAAACTGCGACCTTCTTGGCTTTAATAAAATCTGCCCAGAGATGGCACGTTCGCGACCACGTACCTTTGGTCCACGTGGGCCGGAAAGACCAGGATTCCTCCCTCCGGCAATAGGTTTGGAAACTAGAACCAGTGCTTCTTGCTGAGAAGCAGCAGGGGAGCTAGGGAACTAGGAACAGAGAGTTCTGAGTTCCTGACACAGTGAGAAGTTACTCAGGTAAAATCCAGGAGAGGAAAGAAGCTAGTGGCAGCGAGAGCAGTTTCCCCTGGAGGGTGTCTGCCAATTTGGAAAAGACAGAAGCTGAGAAGTTGAGGGACATGGTGACAGGTCTCAGCGGGTGAGGAGACCAGGCAGCCAGTGTGGGCAGCCCGGGCAGGTCCACCCCCTTCCTGGGAGGTCCTTGTGCAGCAGGCTAGCTGTTGGTGACACTGTAAGGGAATTGTCTCTCTCTCGGGGACTAGCCTTTCTTTCTGTTTTCTTCAGTCTCTGAAATGGGACTGAGGCCAATCCTGTTCCCAGCATCCTGAACTGGTGACCAGAAATAGCGTACAACTTGGTGAACAAAGTGAACATCTTCTGAGGCCACAGATAATGTGTACAAGGTTTCGGCTACAATTTCCATCTCCTGGGGGGAAAAAGTGTAGAGAAGAAGTCCAGACAACACTAATGAAAACCAGAAAGAATTAGCAGATAGAAGAAATAGACCTATAGGGGAACCTGACATGGAAACTATCAGATACTCGCTTTCTATGAACCGTTTATGATGTTCAAGAAATAAAAGGACAAGATTGAAATGTTGACAAAGAAGAAGACCATAGAAAGAATCAAATAGAAACTAAACGCAAAATGAAATGTATATATAATGATCCATATTAAGCACTCAATGAACAGATCTGACAGACTTGAAGCTGCCATCAGAAGGAGATATCCTTATATACAAAAGGACTAAACTATAAAGAGTGACAAACTACGACAGACTAAGTGACATGAGGAAAACGCGGAGGAGCTTTGGGAAATTAGAGTCCCAGGGCAAGAAGACAGGCAGCATGGAGTGGAAAAGATAATCTTTGATTTTTCCGGGACTTGTGAAGCTACGCAGCCATCAAAAGAGGAGGCACATGGCTTTCATAAGCATTCAGATAAGACTGACAGCTCACTTCCCAGCTGGAGCCCCGACAGAGGGAGGACGTGAGAGTGACATAGTCATTCAATGTTCTGGAAAAAAAAAAAAAAAGTGGTGATTGAGAGTTCTATGAGAATACATTCAAGAACGAAAGTGACCTAAAGTATTTTCAAACAAATGCATACCAGGTAACTCCTCTTACCAGACTGTAATTAAAGAGCAACACTAAGAGATATATGGAGACATAATAATAGAGACATAAAAACAATAGCATGTAAATCAGGAAAGGGATGAGTGGAATTAAAGGATTCTAAGATCCATGCCTTGTTCAAGAAGAGATTAAACAACCAAGTGGTACTAAACTTGGATAAATCAAGGATGCAGACTGTGACCTGTCAGGAAACCACTGAAATAATAGTAAGTTTGTCACAACCGAACAAAAAAGGTGGGGTGGAAGGGGATGACACAAAGCTAATTAATAAATCCAAGATAAATAAAGGCAACAAAGGGGAGACAATGAAACATAGTTGTGAAAAATAGCAACTATGCTGCTTTCAAAAGCCATGTCCATAAAATACCAGGTGGGGCAAAAGTAGATTTATAGTTGTGAGAACCTGAAACAGAGTTTATTTGTGCATTATTATTTACTAATATTGTGTTATTTTCCATATGAACATCTGTAAACCTACTTTTCCCCTGCCCTGTATAAAGATACAGGAAGTTTAAAAGTATAAAAAAGACGTACAATGCAACGGTAACAAAAGGAAATTTGTGTAACTCCACGAACATCAAACAAGGTAAAACAGACTGTTCGAGACAGACACTGTTCATTAGGAGAAAAGTGTAAGTTCATCACGACAATAAAAATGTAAATTTCTATCGCTGCCTATTATATTCAAATATTTTAAAGCCAAACCAAAAAAAAAAAAAAAGAGAGAGAGAGAAATTCAAAGTTTATATTTACCTTGAGAGATTTTGAAACAATTTTCTTAGTAATTTAAAGTGCAAAAGTAAAAAGTAGTAAAAAGTAGAAAGAACCAAGGGTAGTTCTTAATGCAACACCAGGGCTTTAAAATGCCACATCTTAAATGACAGTGTGGCATTCGGCCCAGGAACAGAAAAGTAGTCCAACAAAACAGCGAGATCCAGAGGCCAGTTATGCATACCCGCACACCTGTTTTACAGAAAAAGGTAGTGTTGCAGGAAATGGGGGAAACTAATTGTGTTGGACCAATTAGATTTCTATATAAAAATAATAACCGGTAACTCCTATGTCAAGCCATGCCAAAAGAATAAATAAATAAATAAAAGTCAATTCCAGGTGGATTAAAAATCTAAAGGTAAAAGGTAAAATAATAAAACTTTGTAAGTAATGGCATAATGTGTTCATAAACTTAGGATCAGGAAGTTTTTCTTTTTCTTTTAAATATTTTATTTATTATTTTCAGAGAGAGGAGAAGGGAGAGAGGCAGAGAGGGAGAGTAGCATCCATGTCTGGTTGCCCTTCACCTGCCTCCAGCTACGGACCTAGCTGAGACCTGGCTTGCAACCTGGTTACGTGCCCTGGCTGGGAATCGAACCAGCGACCTTTGCGTTCTCAGGCCAGTGCCTTATCCACTGTGCCACCAGCCAGGGTAAGAAGTTTTTCTTAAGTGTGACACAAATTTATTAAACATAAAAGGAATGCATGAAAATGAACTTGATCAAAATTTAAAAAATGTTTTCATCGAAAGATAATGTGATGTGAAGAGGGTGAAGTGAAACAAGTCACAGTGGATGTAAAGAACCCTTACAAATCGCTACAAAATTAAGGCAAACAACCCATTAAAAAGGGCGCAACTGAATATTAAAATGACGATGTGGTCCAGTTTCATACTCACCAGAAAAACTAAAATTAAAGTATCCGACAGCACCCGTGCAAATCCTCATACCCTGACAGCAGGGATGTGAACTAGGAGAGCAACTTTGGGAAATGGTTAGATGTTGTCTATTTAAATTAAACATATTCGATTCTCTAGCAATTCCTCTCGTGGGTACATGTGCAATAGAAACACATCCACATGTTTAGTGAAATATATCAATAGGAATACTCACTAGCATATTTATGGTTTTCTCTAAAGGGAAATAATCTAAAAGATGGTTGGTGTCAGAATAGACAGGCACCTTTCATACAGACAATAGCATGCTATGTAGCAAAGAAAATGAATAAACCCAGCTTCACTCAACCAACGATGGATCGCACAAACAGGATGCCGAATGAGCCAAACCAAAGGGATATACACGGCTCACTTCCATTTATAAAGTTCAAAACTAGAACACTTCGCCATGGTGTTAAAAGTGAGAACAAGCCCTTGCTGGTGGCACAGTGGATAAGGCGTCAGCCTGTGAACCTGAAGGTCACTGGTTCAATTCCCAGCCAGGGCACATAACCAGGTTGCAAACCAGGTCTCCGGCCAGGTCTGTGGCTGGAGGCAGGTGAAAGGCAACCACACATGGATGTCTCTCTCCCTCTCTGCCTCTGTCCCTTCCTCTCTCTCTGGAAACAATAAATAAAATCTTTTTTTAAAAAGTGAGAACAATGATCATCTCAGGAAAGAAAAAAGAAATGAGATGGTAGTCAGGAGGGAACATGAGAAAACAGTGGGATTGTCTGTAACAATCTATTTCTTACATGGTGATGAATTAGGGACTCATTCTGTGATCATTCATGAAGATGCAAGGTAGGCTCTTCTGTACTGTGTAATACATGGCATTTCCTTTTTAAAAAGTTTCATAAAAAGGGAAATAAGAGCCTTTGGGGTGCATTATAAGTCTTCAAGTCGGGGGATAAGATGTAGTATATCCCAAATTTATTTGCTCCCAGAAATCTTTCTTTTTAAGCATTAAAGGATATCTGATTTCCAGTGAATAGTTTGAAAATTTGTAAATTACCTGTTAGCTCATTATACTACAGAGCAATCTTTATGCTATTCTAGTTATTTCCTGGGGATCAATAAGATACACTTTATTTGATAAATGTATGGCAACTTTGCTAGAATGTTGCTTGCAAGATAGATAATGTAGAGCAACCTCACTGATAACATTTAACAGTCAGGATATAGCCTTGGCTACTATAACAATAAGAATCGCATGCTTAAACAAGGCAGGTATTCATATTTTATGGAATTTTTAATAGCAGTCCTGGTGTGGTGGTTTCACCACCACCAGGAGCCTAAGCTGTTTCCGCCTTCTTGGTCTAGGACGGCTGCTGAAGCTCCACCCATCACAATCTGCATTCCAGCTAGTGGGAGTAGAGAAAGGGGAAAAGGTAGGGGGACCCTTCTGAGGGCACAGACTAGAGTTGGTGTACATTATTTCAGCTTGCTCACCATTGGCCAGAATTTAGTCACGTGACTATACCTAGCTGCAAGACAGGCTGAAAACAGGGCCGCTGAAAGTTCACATACAAGATTCTTTTACCAAGGGACGAAAGGGAAGGTAGGTACTGGGGGCAAGATTCTGATCCTTCTCTAACTAAGGAAGGAGTTTGAAAAGATGTCCCCTTTTATTGGTATGTCGTACGCACAATATCAGAGATAACGTGCAGGGAAATCAGAGCCCAGGGAAAAGTGCAAAGACCCGCAGAGGGGAACAGGGACGGCCGATTCCACTTCCCGCGTGGGGCACGTCACGTGATCTGCTCACCCAAACCGGCCAGCCGACCCCGGCAGCAGGTGGGTCCCCGTTTTCAAGACCTGCCGTCCGTGCCGCCGGCCTCTCCCCGCGAGTCTAATTTCGGAGCATAAATGTTGTTTCTCCAGAAACCGGGCCGCCTGCAAGACACCTCATTAGCAGCGACCCTTTGAACGGCACCGAGCGAAAGGCTGGCCGTGCATCCGAGCACCCGGGGTCTCATTAGGGAAGCTGGGCTGGGTGATTATTTATATCACTTCTCTAATTAAAATTCTGAGGGCTAATTACAATGATCCATCAGCGTTTCGCAGCGCCGGGGCTGAAGACCTTCACTTTCCTGGCGGCCTCCTCCTTCGCTGTCTTCCCCTTCCGTCCTCCCTGGGGACCCGCGGTTTTCCTCTAGGAAGCTGCCCCGCGCTCCGGCGCCCAGATCCCGACTAGTAATACTCTGCGCCTTCCCTGGCCCCCGCTGTCCGGCGGCTGTGTCTCATCTCTGCAGCAGGAGGGTGACCCCCTACCATAGCTCCACCCAACATCTCGGCCATCCGGATAAGCATTTGCGAGACTGGAGGCTCAGGGGTGTCCTCGGGTCCCGATTTCATCTCAGCCTGTTCCTCCTGTCCAGCCCCGCCCGCCAGGGCCCCTGAGTGTCTCCGGTAAACATCCCCCGTGAGCAGCCCCCCGCAGTGGCTCAAACAGGGAGAAAAGCCCAACTCTCAGGATTTCCATCTAATTAAAGCCACAGCACCTCCAAGTCTCGTAGGACAGGCTCCTGCAAGTAATTACGGAGCCCTGAAGGGAGCAACGTGGACAAACGCCACCCGGACTGTGCCTGTCAATTGCACGGTGGCTGTCCTCACGACACTGCCACCGTCATCATCGTCACCCCAACTCCCTCCACGCCCGTTTCCAGCCGGCTGTGTGCCCCGTCGCCGGGTGGAAGCCCTTCCGGAAACTGTCCTGCAGATCAAACCTCCAGCACCCGGCGGCCGCGCCAGAGAGCCTGTCTGGTGTGCGGGGGTCGGAACGTGGCTACGGCTGAGAGGAGACTCAGGTGCTCAACAGCAGGTGTCCCCAGGACTAAGGGACCCATTTTACCACAAAGTACCCGGGTTGGTCTTGACGGACACGGGTTAACAGATGCATGAAGCACAGCCAGTAGATAAGAGTACATGGCTGAGCCCTGGCGGGTGCGGCTCAGTGGATTGAACCCTGGCCTGTGAACCAGGGGGTCACTGGTTCGATTCCTAGTCAGGGCACAGGCCTGGGTTGTGGGCCAGGTCCCCAGTTAGGGGCGGGTGGAGGGAGACCACACCGGATGTCCCTCTCCCTCTCTTTTTCCCTTCCCCTCTCCCTAAAAACAAATAAATATAAGCTTTAGAAATGGATGTGGCTGAAAAATAATGAGTCGAAGCTGGTGTAGCTATTTCAATAACAGACATGGTACATGTGAAGGCAAAACCACAGGCAAAAAGGAAGTTTTTAACTACCCAGCGAGAAGAGGCAGAGGGCCCCAGGGTGGCATGTCTGGATAATAGTCTTTTCACAGCGACGCCTGGAGTCCTGAGATCCTGGGATCATTTCTTCTCACAGTGGTGCCTGCAAACATAGAAGATTACATGGAGTATAAATGTACTTCAAGGATGAAGACAAAACAGTGATAATGTGGGGAACAAAAGAAACAAAATTCACTCGTAGCAAAATTTTACTAAAGGAATCTTTCTGGGATTAGTTGGTAACACAAAAATAAATTACTCGAGATGGGTGGTCTACAACGCAAGGTGAAGTGAAATGTGAGAGCAAAACCATGGTAAATAGAAATAATCCCCGATTGGAGAAATAATAACTGTATCTTGTGGGATTAAAAAATAAGAAGTTACCATGTATAACAAATCCAGGAGTCCCTGGGTGACCAGAGGTGACAGAGAAGCTTTGATCAATTTTATCACCAGGAAAGGGAACTACATCACTTCTGCGCTAACCACCCAGGGAAGGGAGATAAAGCCTGTGATTTCCAAAGTGTGGGGCAGAAAATAAATCAATGCAAAATAAGATGCCAGAAAAAAAAGAAAAAACAGAAACAATAAAAGCATGCAGAATAAAATGAAGACAAACAGCCCTGGCTGGTGGCTCAGGACTGAATGCCGGCCTGCGAACCTGAAGGTCACTGGTTCGATTCCTAGCCAGGGCACATAACCAGGTTGCAAGCCAGGTCTCCAGCCAGGTCCGTAGCTGGAGGCAGGTGAAAGGCAACCATACATGGATGTCTCTCTCCCTCTCTTCTTCCCTCCCTTCCCCTTCCTCTAAAATTAATAACATACAATCTTTTTAAAAAAATGAATAAATAAAATGAAGACACGTATGTGATGATCCTAGTCATGTTTGCTGTTCACAGGTCACGTGTCTAAAAATGAAGGTCACAGTGAGGTTAAAAGTCAAAGGGTTCCGTTCTCTTTCTTGGCCTCCGTTGTAGGTAAAAGAATCTTCATCTTGCAGACGTTTCCATTGCTGCTATGAATTTCTACCTGCCCTTTGGTGGGCTTGCCACATCCCCCACTTCGCAACCACGTATAAAACACTGAGGTTAGAACCAGCACTGGAGAGAACACGGAAAATCAAATGGGTGAGGTGGCAGGAACGCGTGGTCTGGCCCCCTTAATGCAGAGCAGGGCCGTGGAGGTGAAAAGCACCCAGATAAATGAAAAATCAGGCTCTCCCTGGGTGGGGGCCGGAGGGAGGGGGGTGGCGAGGAGGCAGCAGAAATCGCTGATAATGAAAAAAATCCTACATGGGAAAATCATTCTGCTCAAGCAGCTCAAAGTGTTTCCATCTCCACTGACACACCTTTGCCCTGGGAGATCTTTCCTAATTATTTAAAAAGGGATTGTATTTATATTTTTATTTTTAGAGAGAGGGGGAGGGAAGGAGAGAAACGTCAACGTGAGCAACATGGACGGGGCCCGTGCCCCGACCGGGAACCGAACCGGCCACCTTTGGGTTGGCGCAGCGATGCCCGCCACGCCAGGGCTCTCCTCATTCCGCGCCGCTGCTCTTCCGCAGCTCGGCCGCCTCCGGACACCCTCGCCGCAGCCACGCCCGAACTGATGGCCGAAACCAAGGTCGGCAAATCCTCAACCGCGTCAGGGTCCTCTCATTGACGTGAAACTCGCACATCCCTCCCGCACCCGTGAGGGTGTTGTCCTCTTGATGTGTGGCTGCGGTCCTGGGCTGTCACTTCCTGCTTTCGTGTACCCTGGGAACCGCGTTATTTTAGAAAGTGGGTCAAGGCTAAAGGAAGACACAGAAACGCGTCCCAGGCAATATTTTGCTCCGCTCTGTTTCCCCAGCAGCGGGGCGGCATGTCCACTGGGCTCTCAAGGTAACGTCTGTGCCCACGAACCGGTGCCCAAGGAGGCGGACACGTGCGCACGAAGCTCCCGGGAAGCACTGTGAGAATTAGGAGCGCTCAGGAAATGCATTCTTCATCTGCAGTTGGTTCCACGGGACCGGCCGGGCCGTCACCATGGGGAAGCCAAGAGCCAGCACACCAGGCTGGGACTCCAAACTCAGAGGTGTTCTGGCACGTGCTGACGACCTTTCCTTCATCTGCCTCCGCCCACCCTGCCTGGAGAGGGCTACCCACAGGCGGTCCCATCCCCCGAAGAAGGGCGGACTCTTGTCAAGAGGGATGACATTCAGAAAGCAAACAGACCAATAAAAATCCCCATTGCTGTCCGATTCCTGTATTTGCTAAGCGATGGCTAGACTTATTCCGTTGTTCTTGCTGCCTGGCTGTTCAATACCAGGGCTGCACGAGGATCTCGGAGGGGCTGCAGGTCTCATGAAAATAAAACGTGCCCTGGCTGGTGAGGCTCAGTGGATTGATTGTGCACCGGCCTGTGAACCAAAGGGTCACCGGTTCGATTCCCAGTCAGGGCGCATGCTGGGTTGCAGGCCAGGTCCCTGGTTGGGAGCATGTGAAAGGCAACCACACATGGATGCTTCTCTCCCTCTCTATCTCCCTCCCTTTCCCTTGCTCTAAAAATAAATAAACGAATAAGTGAACGCAAATAAATAAACAGACATGCATTCCGGTGTGTCCCACGGGGCACTCGTGATACGTTACTTTGGGTAATGACCCCGGAATGAGCTGAGAGATGATCTTCTTTCCCCTCCATCCATTTAAACTTCTAAGCGTGTCTCTGACCGCAGGTGGCACCTGGACACGCATCCTTTCATAATTTGGGCACTGTCACGGCCGGTCATGTAATGCCATGGAAACCAGCCAACACCTTCCGCAAGCCTGTGGCGCGGGCAGCCAAGGACCCGCTGCCGACTCTGCAGCCAGCAGGCTGGGATTCTCACCCAGGCAAGGGGGCTTCAGCTCAAACCAGTAGAGTCTTCCGCAGGATTTCAGGTCAGCTCAGTGTGGATAGTCGCATTCCGTGTGGCTCGGGTTGGAAGACCTGGGTGGGAGGCAGAAGCAGAAACCAGGTGCTGATCACCCTCACAGGTGAGGAGAACGTGGTCCTGCAGGAAGAGGCAGGGACACGCCGGGTGGTCAGGAGAAGGTTTTCATGCCTTTCCTGACTTTCTAAGTTTCCGCAAGGATCAGGCAATGTTTCCTTTCTGCATAAACTGCTTTGAAAGTCATGCACCTGGTCATGTATGCGCCACACGGCCACAGGCACATCAAGCGTGGTTTGTACCAGCCACGGAGCGTGTTGGCTCAGGACGCGCAGAAGGCTGGCCTTGGGCACCTGGCCTGGCACAGGGGCAGCAGACGTTAGTGGGGCATCTGTGACGCTGTCCCCGCCTTGGCTACCGTGGCAGGCCCGTCTCCTTCCTCCTGGCCTTCCCGGCACCCAGCACTGTCCTCGCTGCCCTTCCAACATTTCTCGAGTGCGTCCAGAGCTGACATGGAACTGACACACGGATACAAAAATGAACGCGTGTGAGAGGTGCTGCTGTGCTCACGGGAGAGGCGGGCCCCAAGCTGAGGAGCATCCAAACAGCCCAAATGTACATCCGGTGAGAGGTGGTGAGAGAATTATGTTTTCGTCCATGGGGGAGGGAGTCCGTCGAAGCCACCAGGCAGGATAATTCTCACCTATCAGTTCCCTGCCTTCCCAAATGGTTACAAAGTAGCTGAGGTCAAGCTGACCCCGGAGGAGGCCACAGCAGACCCCCCCATGCAAGCATTTTTCTGCACGTGAGTGACCCGGCGGCGTCATCCTGGCGCACGGAGGAGAACAGCTAGGTGTCCCACCGGAGTCCCGTGTCCACGACCCCAGGGGCCACTTTTGGACAAAGCACCGTGTTCCTGAGTTGCATGCCTGTCACGGCCGCCCTGCGGAGTCGCAGAGGCTGGGTCCTGTCCTCGCTGTGCCGGCCCGGGTCACGCGGGTCACGCGCTGCGTTTCCATGCGGAGCGTCTTCCCTGTGGCCAAGGGCTCCTTCAGAGTCTATCTGATTTCACAGTCCGCAGCCCACGCGTGTGCCCTGTGTCTATGGGAGCCGGCAGGGAGCCCGGCTCCTGCTGCCACGGTCGCGCCACCTGCCTGGTCGCCTGGCATGAGTTTTGATGCTGAAACTGAGCAGCGGCGCTGACTGTGGGGTCGGCCCGGGTGCAGGAGGGGCTCAGCCCCCCGTTTTGCCGCTGACTCGTCAGCCAGCGCGACTGCAGAGGAACAGCCCGTTTGCTTCAGGAGACTGGGACCCAACTTCACAACGGGAGGGGGGCAGCGGGCGGTGACCTGCTGGGAGCTGCGGTCCTGCGCGACGTTCCTTCCGGGCGAACCTGCCCCTGGGGCTCGTCTGCCCTGTCTCCGTCTGTCCAGCCGCGGAAAAGGTCTAACCTTGCGCTCAGCACGGCCGACACCCAGGCCGCTGCGCAGAGGTTCTGTTTCCCATGAAAGCTGAGTCCTCCGAAGCCAAGAGAGACGGACAGACAGACAGAGACACCGAGAGAAACAGGCAGAGACACGCAGAGAGACAGAGAGGGAGATTCTTTTCCCCCTGGGTCATAACCAGGAGCTCTTTCCAAGTGACCAGTCACCTTCCCAAGCTTTCGGGGGCGTTGATGGGCCCACCCCCGAGCTGGGCTGGCAGATCTCTATGGTCGAGCCCCTGGCCTGTGCCCTCCCACAGTCTGGGCCTGGTGGCGGGGGGAGGGGGCTCACCGTCCGGCTGAAGGAACCGGTTAGAGGCCCAGCGGTGGGTGTGAAGCTTCCCGGCCAGGCAAGCAGGCTCGTGTCCCCCCATTTCTTAAGCTCTGAGTCCAGTTCCCCCGACTCTGCTCCTCATTAGCAACCAGCGCACTACCTGCCGTAACACCGAGGAGCAGGCTCCGACCTTCCGGGGACTCTGCCACCTTCAGCCGGAACAGGCTGGGTGGGCGTGCGCGGGTCCCCTTCACGGCAGCACCCAGCCCCTCCTTTCCGTTGCTGCGGTCTGTTTCTTTTTCCTTCCTCCTCCCGCCGGGCAAACACCCCGCCCGTGTCCGGCCGTCAGGACAACATTGGCACCGGGCGTCCCGGTCTCCCCAGGCGGCAGGCTCCGGGCTGACTCAGTTTCCTTCCACCCGCCTTATACCCTTGATGTTTGCCTTGTGAGCGCGGGATACTGGTAGGAAGTAGCCCAGGGTTGGAAGGGCACAGGGTTTCAAACCGAGGGACGGGAGTCAGGAGAGACCCTGGAAAAACAGGGCACGTGACATAGCAGGGTCTTGGGCAGAGCCGGGAGGTGGGCAGCCGCCAGCAAAGGCGCAGGATCCTACCAGCAAGGAGCTGGGAGCCTCCACAGGGGCCAGGAACCGTGGTGGGGCAAACGGCCCCTGGATCTCAAGGACATGGTGCCACAAGGAAGAACGGAAAAGATCTCGTGCCTAATTTTATATTGATCATAGGCGGAAAGGACATTTCAGAAATATTGGGTTAAATAAAACCTGTTGTAAAATTAATTTCACCTGCTTCTTTTTACCTTTTTTCCATGAAGCCACCGGAGCGTTTTAAATTGTGCCTGTGATGGACCATCTATTCCTGCCGCGGAGCTGGGGGTGGGGACAGTTGTCATACCAAACCACCCAGGGCCCTTAAAAGTCCCAAGAGGAGGGTGACGCTGTACAAAGTACATGGCCGTGATGAGACCAGACTGGTGTGGGGGGATTTCAGAGGGTCAGTAAATAATTTCCGCTTTTTCTTTTTTTTAAGCTCTGAATTAACTGAGCGTCAGAGGCAGACGTCGGAAATAAAGATGCCAGTTTTATTGCTTGTAGTAGCTGGATTTGAGACGGAAACTGGAGCTCCAAGGCAGCCTTGGCTTGTCAGACACCCGGCAAAGAATTCAATCCGCCCCTTAGAGGCCAGGGAGTTAGGATCCCCCTGCCTGGCGGGACATGGACATTCTCTGGGGTCTGTAGCTACTTACGTCTGTCCAAGGAGGTTTCTGTGCCCTGAATGTTTCTGCTCCTCTCAGTTCACATCAAATCCCCCCAGGGTGGTGGCCGAAGGTGATGGTGCCTTTGTGGGGTGATTGGTTGGGTAAGATCTTGAGGGTGGGGCCCTTGGTGACATTAGCGCCCTTATAAGAAAGGACACCAGAGAGACCAGGAGACACTGCTGGGAGGTGGCCGGGTATGGACCAGAGGAGGGTCCTCTCCTGAACCTGGCCTGACACCACCACCCTGACGGCCACTCAGCCAACCAGCCCCCAGGACCAGGAGACATAAATGTTGCTCATTTCAGCCACCCCGTCTTCTGCTGGTGCTTCATTTTGGGAGCCCAGAGCTAACACTACCGCTTCGAATCCAGACCTAACAATAAACCTAGAGTAAGAGAACGCCAGCGTTGAAGTAGGTTCATCCTTCTTCCTATCAGGAGTGGCATCTGGGAGAGGAGGCCGGTGGTGTTGCTTCCTCTCCCGGTCTCTTCCCCTCGCGCCAGCAAACATCCTTATAAGCATGTTTTGTTCTAATACGAAGAAGTCAATATTTTTCATGTCTTGTTTCACACGTGAAAGAGCCGGGAACAATTGATCTCTGCCAGGCGTATGGAGCGGGATGGCTCCTGGAGCGGAGCGCTCATTTCAGGGCTAAACGTGTGGGTGGTGAAGCCCAGGAGAAAGATGCGTCTGTCTGGTTGGGGGACGTGTAACGGTTCCACCAGGCACCCGGAGCCTGAAAGAAGCCACATCCACCCTGATCATCGAGACAAAGGTGAGCGTGGCTGGTGGTGTCTGCCTCCTGCTGTGGGGAGAAAATCAAAATATTTTTCAGGTGGACGCGGCTTCCCTTCCTCTCTGACGAGAGTGGGGGTGGGGGGCTGGTTTTCCACCGTGCCCAGGCCGGGCGCTTCACCCAAGTGATGCATGTGAAATGCTTTCCGGAGGAAATGCTCTCCCGTGCACGAGGTGCGGGGACCTGGGGGAGCGGGCAGTGAGCGCGGAAGAGATCTGTGACAATGTCCAGCGCCTTCAGGGCGGTCAGGCCTCGTTCTGGGGTGGCCGGGGTCGGCGGGGGAGCCGGCTGTCAGCGGGGCAGGGCCCGTGGGGCTGGCCTGGCGCAACCCGGGCCCGAGTCGTGGCCCTGAAAAGAGGCTGGCCCTTTGGGTTTGAGTGAATGTGACCTTCTAGAGAGGCTACCAGAGTCTGAAGCTTCGGGGACCCCCTAGGAGGAGAACCTTCATTCCCCCAGACGGGGGGGAGGCGGTGGAGAATGTGGGGATGTTGGGCCTCATCGGAACTGGGTCCGCCATTCCGACGTTTCCTTATGAGCCAGGTGTCTGTCCTTAGGCACGTGTGTCCTTGCTGTCCTCTCCTTCAGAAGTAGAGGGCGGGTGACAGCCACCCAACAGGGGGAGGGTGGAGGACCCAACCAGGGAGAGACCAGCGCTCCCAGGGGCTGCACTGCTAGCGAGTTTGCCATGTTGCAGGAGATTCCCAGCCATGACTAGCAGGGGCACGCGTGCCCACCCCCCGCCCAACAGCCCCACGGGACACCGTTTCCAAAAAACAAAAAAGGGTGAAAAACCAGAGAAGTTCATGCAGCCTTTGGAGAGACCACCCAGGACCATGAGGCGGGAAAGGTGGTGATCTTCCGGAAGGTCGGCGAAGGGAGCTGTGCCCAGGACCCACGCGATTCCCTCAAGTAAACAGAACCACCCTGGGCTTCTCCTGGGTCATGTTCATGTTCTGGCACCGAGAACACATCACTCCCTGTCCCTGTCCTCCCACCGTAAGTCACATCCGGAAGGTCTTTATCAAGACCAGGCGAGGGTGAGAACCAATGAGCCGGAGCGAACGCGTCGGACCCCCGGCCTCCTGCTCCGGGGAGTCAATCTCCACGCGAGTGGCGGACGCTGCAGGCTAATGAGCTCATTCTTAATTCCCTGCCACGGTGACAGCTTCCACCGGCCTTTCATCAGGCGCGAGATGAGGCCCATCAGCCGCCGGTGAGCGATGTCTCCTCCGTTATTTTTATCAGCCTTCTGAGGCAGGTCGGCCTCGCTGTTTCTACCCTTCTCGGGGGGTGGGCAGGCGGGAAACTGCGGCCGGTGTGGGTAATGAGACTCCTTGCCGGGCCTCTCCCCTCGTTCCAGCCGGCGCTGGCTTAGCCACCGGCAATGCCAGCGTCCCCACCCAGCCCACACCCGGGGGACAGAGAGCTCTCCGCCTCCCCTGGAGAGGTTCTCGGTCAAAACGACGGAGACAGCATCATTTTCAGGTTCGAGTTGTCCTCTGAGAAAGATCTTGATGATGAGGATAGTGACGGTGGAGATGGCAAGGGGCCCCTGGGCATGGGGTCTTCCCCTGCCCCAGCGGAAATACACTCTGTCTGCACCGCTTGCCTTGCGTGGGGGGGATCCTGAAATCGTCCCGTGAGATTCTGTGGCCAAGGTGGGTGGAGGGGCCGCCCACCTGGGCTTCATCCATCGTGCAGCTGGGTGTGAACGGAGCTCAGGGTGTCACGGGAGGGCTTGCCTAACCTTTCCTCAGAAAGCAAGCAGTGGTTGTTTCCACGGCACTGCACATGCGCACGGGAGGCCCGGGCGAGTGACCCAGGGGCTGTTCAGAGCACGGCTGACATGGAAGTACCCCACGGAGCAGCGGAGCTGCGGAGAACTCATAAGCCTGGGGAGGACTCTGGGGGGCAAATCTCGGGAAGGCGCGGGGTGGCCCAGGGTGAGGCGGCCCGGAACCCTCTGGCGCTGTCCATGGCGCTGGTCAGGGTCCCGCATCGTCCCCGGGGACTAACTTCTGTCCCTCCCGGTGGAGAAGGACGGGGACACCTTTGCAAACATGTCCTGTGTTCGGGTGGATTTGGAGGGCAGAGAGCTTTTCCTGTAAGTGTGTCTCCTCCGTTGTCTTCAGCTCAAAAATTATCCTCATGCCGAAGTGGCGAATCCAGGGCTGGCTTGTTCTGCTGCCTCCAACCCTCTTGCTGGCTCATTCTTACCCCCTGGGCTCCCCGTGCCACGTGCAGTGGAATGTGGGTGCCAGGCCTGGGTCCCGTGGGGGCCCCTGTCTCAAGCTGGGGAGGGGTCCTCCAGAAGAGAGAGAAGGCCACGTTCTAGTCGAAATTGCAGTTGAAGGGCTGACATTCCGGCTCCCCTCATTCAGGGTAAACGCAGGCCTGCTGCCCCCAGGCAGGGGTGCTGGTCTTCCTCACAGCCTCCAGCCACGTCTGCCCATGGCCCTGGGTATGTTAACATGGCCATTGTGCTGGGACCCGGACGTTCCCTGCCTTGAGGGCCTGCCTGACCCTGACCCCACCCTGGGAGATTTTTTCCCCCGTGTGGCAGGCAGAGGAAAGCTGGAGAAAAGGTCAGTAATTCCCCGATAGAGCTCACCCGGCTCGGAAAGCGGCCTCAGCCTTAATATATGGAACGCATTTTGCCAAGACCGTGACAGTCATTAGAAATGGGCCTTTGGTGTCATTGCCCCAGCATCCTGCCGGTGAAGTATGTGTCCTCTCTGTCGACAGAAAACATTAGAGCTCCCTGAGCGGAGCTGGTCAGCTGAGAACGCCGTGTGCTTTATCCTTGGGCGGGAATTAAGCCGTTGACGGGAGGACAGAAGGTCAGTGTCATAGTTAAAGTAGCCTGATGTTGCCATAAATTAGTAAAATGCACACGGTGGGCAGAATCTGATGTGTAAAAATATTGCTTGCTCCCCCCTGGAGTCCAGAAGGAAAATTCCGGGCCAGAGAAAGAGAGACAGTCCCTCAGGGCCAGTGATATCAGACACGTGTGCTAAGGGACTAATGACAATATTGACTGGTTGGGGGCCCGCCCCATGAGCACACGCTCCACACACACATTCACATGCTTACACGCTTGCCCACACACATGCTCACATACTTACACACTCGACTGGGTACACGCTCACATAGTTACACATCACCATACCCATGCACAAATTCTCACATATTTGCTCAATGCACCTTTGCACACACTCCCCCGTGCACACACTCATGCTCATTCATGCACATACTTACACACTTCTCACCCACACACGCACACCCATGCACACACTGACACTCCCGGTCACCCACACATACACACGCTCCAGGACTCAGCGTGGATCTGACCTGACAATGTCCGGTCTCTGGCTCTGGTCCCCACTGGGCTCCAGGACAGGCATCCTGTGTGCTGATCACTTCCAGACGCTCAGCGGGACCTGGAGCAGAAGGGTCAGGAGGGGCTGCCCAACGGTTGGATGGATGGGTGAGTGGGTGGGTGGGTGCATGAATCAATGATGAAACGTGTTTTCCTTTGAAGATCCCCCTGGCTTGAGAACCCTCGTCCAGCCACGATACTCAGGTTTATTAACTCTTTGTGGGTAAGGTTGTCACCTGTTGAATTGCTTCCTTTCCCAGGTGGCCCCTTGCAGGGACCCGGCCTGCTTGCGGGGAGGCTTGGTGGAGCCTGAGTGGGAGCTCCATGTATCTCAGACCCTCCCCCTGGGCCCCGGGGTGAAGCCCCACATGCTCCCAAGGTCTATTTCCTGACGTAAAATGAGGGTAACAGTGGCACCCACTTTCTAGGGCCCGAATAGGAAATGTCTTTAAAACCCTTGGGGTGGCATCTTCCCACAACAGCCATTTCACAAAGGGCCCGCTGCTACGGTTTCTGACAGTGACCAACTCTTATGAAAGGAGGTGAGGCCGGTGTACCTCGTGAGTTCAAAACAGTTTGCATTGTCTTCATCACTGTCCCCGGAGCCCGAGGGCAACATTTCTGCTGTGAATGTGGCTGTGGTGGGGGAGCAAGAGCATGTGAGACCCTCGGCCCCCCGCAATGTCCAGAGCGACGCCCCAGAGAGAGACACAAACGATGGCCCAGAGCGAAAGGCACCTCCAGACCCAGCCGGAGCAGAGCCGTGACGGGGCCCACCAGCCGATCACCCCCGAGTCTGTCCTACTGTTCGACTCCGGCAAGACGGCCACCACCCCGCCCAGGACAAACAAGCCACCTCAGTGAGCGAGTGCAGCAGAATCAGCGGTGCTGACAGGTGCCAAAGCATCTCCGTTGGCTCCTCTTGGTGCCAGAAGTGGGGGAGGGGGTTCTAGCAACATGCAGGGAGAGAGCAGGTGATGCCGGAACCCCCCAAAATAGGGCCTATGAGAGTGCACCCCCACCCCAGGCAGAGCTGCGGAAATGCATTCTCACCACACACAGGTCGGGGGACACTTCCTTCCAGGTGCGTTTGGACAAAGCCGGACGGGCCAAACGACCCCGCAGCGTTTTCGCTTTGTGCACGGAGCCCCCCTGGGGCTGGTTCCCTCTGTCCTCTGAGTAGCGCAGAGACCGGTCGGGGTGGCTATGAGCAGAGGTGGCCAGGGGCCTACCTCTCGCCTGACCCTCAGGTCACTCACCCTCCAGGTGACTCTTACCACCTGCAAAAACAGGATGAAAACAGCTCAGCGGGCAGCGAGCGTCCTTCCATAAACCGTCATTAACACTGATGGAGGGAACTGCCACCTATCGGAGGCCTGGGGACGAGAGTCGTTCCTTCCACAGACAGACAGCAGAAGGCCGATGGGTCACTGGTCTGACGGGTGTCATTTTCCCAAGCTCCCAGAGCTGGGCTGGTGCCCGCAGGCAGGGCGGCCTCCGGGTCCCCGGCCGGCCCTCGGTGTCGCTGCGGTGGGTTTGGCAGAATCTGCTTCCGTGGGCAGCACTGCCCTTCGAGGCTGACGCGGCCGTCAGCAGATGCTCTCCGTTCCTGCGAACATTTAACCCCCGGCCCTTGGGGATCAGCTCGGGGTGACATTCAGGAGGATCGCAGGACGGGGACTCAGCCTGCTGGTCAGTGCGGACGTGCTTTCCGATGCTCCCAGGGGACCTGCAAGGAGAAGCTTTCTTTTCCCTCCGGAGGCGCCAGAGTTCTCGCTGGTTTCTCCTCAGCTGCCACCCCTCAGGCCTCAGGGTCAAGCCTCTGAGCCGGGAGACCCCCTCACATGCTTGGATTTGCAGACGGGATGTCCTGGAAGGGGGCAGCCTCCTTGGAAACGATAGTGACCCCCTGCCCCACACGGGGGGTTCGTGGCCAAGCGGAAATAGGGAGGATGTTCTCTTTGCACAGATGCCACCCGGACCCCTGGGTCACACGGCACAGCTCACCCCTGTGGAAGCAGCACCCCCGTGCCCCGCCTGGAGAAAACATCGCGGGTGGAGCTCAGCACCGTGCCCCATGGGCCAAGGCCCGGGGTCGTGGCCTGCCCAGCAGCCCCTGCCCCCCGTCCCAGATACGTGATGATCTGCCCGTGGCCTGGTACCTGAGCTACTTTCCATTCACTGGCAGAGGGCAGCTCCCGATAAAAAAAGAAACTCGGCTACCTGCCCTCATGGAGCTACTCAGCATCCACAGGAACTAATCAACAGCCAGGCTGCCTTGCGCAGCACCCCCGGGAGCCTGATGGGGCCCCCTGAGCCTCCATGCCTGCGGGGGAGCTTCCAGGTGTGGCAGGTGGGCAGAAGGCGGCAGGGCTGTAGGGTGCGGGTGACAGCCATCCCGTTGGTGAACGGCCCTGCGTCTCTCCCTGCTGGTCCGACATGACTCCGTCCGGCTTGGAGAAGAGCTTGGACCGGGGTTGCCCGTGCAAGCCCTTTACCTCCTTAAATCCTACGCCCCCGTCCACGGAACAGCCTCTGGGACGAATGTGTGCTTGTGGCCTTTGACCCTAGGGACAGTTTGTTTTATAATCTCATCCCCTAGAGGGAGGGTTTATAGGAGTGTGTTGATCCCTGTGTTCAGAAGTGCAAACCGAGAAGACGGTGTGGCGTGGCTTCGCTCTGCCTGTGCCAGCGACTTCCACCCCAGGGCCAACCAAGCCACTGTCCGCGGGCTGTGCTAGGCCCCGTGGCCCCCAGCCAGGCCCGGTGCCTGCATCCCGGGGAAACAACAGCCAATCTGGTCACAGAGTTTCCGGCTCATTTCCCCGCCCCTCCCCGCCTGGGGAAGAACAACAAAGCAGTAAGGGCTCCGAGGGTTTTAATTGGAGTTGGCCGTGTTTTCACTAGTCCAGGAAGTGGGGGGAGGTTAGGGGAAGCCCCCTCCCGCAGCCTCCTGAAGAGACAACTCGTTCACATCGGCTGCTCTTCCAGGGCCCCGTCGGGGCACCGGGCTCACACGGAAAACCACATTTGCCAGCTACATGACTGACCCCGCCCAGGCTCTGCCCCCGATCATGTCCAAGAGGCCAGAGGAAGCCTGGGGACGCCGGGCAGCGATTCGGAGGGGGGCGTCCAGCTCTTTCACAGCCCCGACTTCTTCACCATCAACGTCCAGAGGGGCCCCTCAAAGCCACCAACTTCTGGCAATGCCACTCGCAGGCATGCAGGCATGTGTGTGAGTGCACACGTGTGTGCACATGTGTGCATGTGCGTGCGAGGTGGGAGGCAGGAGAGGGGAGGGGCTCGCATTGGTGAGGAACCCTGGGACCCCGGCAATGAAGACCAAATGCTGCTGGAACCCCACCCACTTCTAAAGCACCCTCGTTTCTATTGACAAAGTTCCTGCCCACACGGCCCCTGGAAGAGGCAAAGTCTTCCCCAGGGAGCTGAGGTGGGATTTTACCAACAACACTCAGCCGTGTCTTATTTTTCTATAAATCATGTCTAGCACAAAGTATTTCTCCCTCCTTCCTTCCAATCAACAGGCACCGGGCGGGATGCCCGCAGGATGGAGCCAGAGCAGGCAGGGGACCCCTCCGTCCCATGGGGCCCTGGTCCAGCGGGGAGTCTTCTAGAAGGATCTTCACTGGGTCATCTTGAAATGTCCCGGAGCTCCGAGACCTCGGTACTGGGCAGGAAGGAGCACAGGGCGGGGCCTGAACGCTGATGGAGGCCTGCAGAGTGAAAGGCAGCCTCTGCACCCCACACCTGGGCTCCCCCCTCAGGCCCCTGACACGTTCTGCTGTGTCCCACAGAGTCTGGGGCTCTCCTTTCAGCCTCCTCTTCCTCCCCCACCAGCCTCAGAATAGCAAAGGCTTCCCAGGGAACCTGCTGCTCACTGAGATCCCTGCGGTGGTGGGGCCGCGCCACCCTGTCCCCACGCAGCTGTGCTCACCTAGAAGACAGGAGGGCGTGCCTTCTCCTCAGGGTCACTGTGACAAGGCCCTGAAAGGCCTGGGCACACGCCTTCCCTTTCCTGGCTTCCGGGGTGGTCAGCTGATCAGGCTGTCCCAACAGAGCGCCCGTGCCTGCATCTCCCCTGAACCCAACGGGTGGCCTGTGCCCGTTTACTTGCGTCCTCTCCTTCCAGCCACCAGCTCTAGGACAGCAAGGTCCCCGTTGGCCTCTGCAACCCCCGGGAGCAGCACCAGGCCCTTAACACGCACCCAGTCCACGTTGTCAGAGGGGTCACAGACGCGGGACTTTGTGAACCAGCACGTGTGCGCGGTTCGTACGTTCACTTCTGCAGAACTAGAGGGTGAGATTCCAAGTCGGGGATGAGAGACAAAAGCGAGACTTGGCTCTTGCAGGGGCGGCTTCGCCCACCTCACACCTCGCCGGAGGGAAAGCAGGGTGCGCGGGGTGGGACAAGGCAGCCAGGCGCACACATGCCCCCGACCGCCTGGGGACGCCCACTGAGGGGGAACGGCCCCTTCCACGCAGCCTTGGGGTTGAAGGCAGAGGACACCCCCACCCGACCGAACTGCCTTCCACCCCATTTCACAAGAAAGGCTGAAGACCAGGACCCGCTCCGGGAGCTGGAACCCAGCTGGGACCCACGCCCGGGCGGAGCTGGGAAAGAAAGCGCTGCTCTCGGCCTGCCTTTCTGGGGAGCAACAAAGTGTTTGATTTTCTTCTAATAGATTTGTCATTTTACTTCCAGTAGCCAGTACTATTGACCCATGGCACCTCAATTTCAAAGCCATTAAAATCTAATTTTCCACACAGTGCCCCCAAGAGATTGACTAACTTTCAAAGAATAATCCATTTTCTTTAAGGGGGAAAAAAAAAGCATATCCTTCTTTCTATTTTATTTTTATTCTGTAAAATAAGTCGAGGAACATTGCCATCCCTGTCATCACTCTCCCCGGAGTCTTTCTTGCAGAACGGAAGTGCCGGGTCCGGCCGCCACGGCACAAGGCTGTATTTATGTGGGAAAACTACCTACCACTTACTGACTTAATGGTGGAGGACCCGCTGCCATCTGAAGGCTCCAGGTTACCTGTTTTAGAAAAATAACAGGTTTGTCAAAAACTGAGCAGAAAAATGCTTCAAGGGGACAGTGTCTTCTTTCCATTTGTGGGGAGTCTAAGAACTCTGAGGGCTAATTTTTTTTTTTTTTTTCAAGATTCAACGAAACCTCTCCACTTAAAATTCCAGAAGGAAAACACCTCCTGAGAGGCCCCACGGGCAGGTGTCATGACCCCCGATCAGAGATCTTCATAAACTAAGGAGAAGCGTGTGGCTACCGTTCCATGGGGCCCATTGAACGTCACAATCGAAAGCACCACGGGACCTGGGAACAGAGAAATGACATCAGTGGACTCACGGAACAGCTCAAAGACCTGGAGCTGAGCGGCCAGGTATCGTATTGATGTTCATTCATGGTTTTGTTGACGTTACCATCAGGGGCAGCTGGCGAAGCATCTAAGAGAAGGTTCTGAGTTATTTCAGCAACTTTTCTGTCAGCTCACCGTTTGCGAACCAACATGTAAAAGGTGGGTACCGGAGGCGGGGTGCCAGGGAGTGCCTGGCTCTAGGGCCCTTGGGTGGATGTCTTCAAGCTAGTGGGGAGAAGGCTAGACTTACGCCACCAGAACAACGTCCCCTGCGTGCCATGGCTTCTTAACGTAACCTGGCCACCGCTGCAGTGGCCCTGGGAAATGTCTGTCCCAGCCACAGTCGGGTCAGGAAAGGAGACGTACTGTTCCCTAGCGGGGGGAGCGGGTCGGAACAGCACATCGAGGCTCCAGTTGTACGCTGGTTGGCCCAGTGAGTTCCCGGCCTCTTGACTCCTGCAGGTCATGGCCGATGGACGCACTGCACATACAATTCCCAGGAGGCTTCTTCGCAAAAATAAACCTCCAGTTTGTGGAGACCGTTTGAGCTGCCCTGAAATCCCTACAGCGTGAAGGAGGGTCATTTTACAGACTCACAAAGAGGATATGAAGGAGACGTCCAGATTCAGAATCCATGTCTGGGGGTTCAGAGGGCAGGTGAAGCCAGCAGCAAAACACTGAACAGGGAGACCATTCCTGTCGGGGGCGGGTTTAGAATGGGCCATGCGAAATCAAAATAGAGTAAAGTGCGATTGAAATGAAATAAATGCTGCAAACTAAAGTAATAAAATAAAGTGCATCCGAAGTAGCCCTGCGTGGGCCATCACCTCCTGTCCCCGTGAGATGCGTTTTCCTCTCCAGCCCTCCTTCTGTGTCATGTCTGTGGGTTTCCCTTGAGCTCCGCAGTCGGAGCTTCCGGGGGGCCCAGCCCCATGGCCCAGGCCAGCAGCCACGCGGGGACCTGGTGAGGGGGTTACAGCTCAGGGATGCTCTCCTCCATCCTGACTGGCAGCTGAGCGAAGGGCAGCCCCGCTCCGTGTGTGCCCCCTCATATCCAATGGGGACCAGGGCAACTCTCCGGCACGTGGCCATGTGCAAGTTGAACACGGGGAGATGGCGTCGCGCCCGCAGCCCACCTGGGCCCAGGCGAGGAGCCTCTGGGAATGCCAATGCCATTAGCATGATTTGAGACCCTGGCACAACCATCAGGAACACAAGGCCATGCGGTGTGGCCAACTCTGGGCAGGGACTCCCACACAGGAGGAAAACCCGAGTCAAGAATACCCAGCCGTCTTGCCCTGGTGCACCAAGCGGGCATGCGGAGGGGTGAGGCCCCACCCCATCCCAGGGGCAGGCCTGGGAAGAGGAGTCCCTACAGGAACCGGCAGAGAGCATTTGGCTGCAGAAGCCAGGAGAGCGGGCATGGATCTGCTCCGAGTCTCCCCCGGCCCAGGCCCCCGTGCCCCTGCCGTTTCGCCTGCCCATCCCCATGGACCCCGTGCGCGGGTAGCGCCTCTCTGAGCACCGCAGCCCTTATTCTATGAGTGCGCAGAATGACTGATCGTCTGAGATGTGCAGACCTCCCTCTCAACATGACTCCGGGAGGCCCGAGCTAGCAGAACGTGAAAATAAGGCAGCATGAACAGAGAGGCGGGGCCGTCCCTGCGGCTGCTGGTGGATGCCCCGGACAAGCCACTGCAGCTTGGTTTGGGGCTTGCCAGGGGCAAGTGGTGAGTGACTGCGGAGCTGTTTCCACCTGCTGCTCCTTACGTCTCACAGGATCCCCCAGGGACAGGACGATTGTCCTTCCCATTTTACAGACGTGAATGTGGAGGCTCAATGAGGTTCCGGCCTCTGCTCAAGGTGACACAGCTTGACCGGGGTGGGACTGAGCCCCAGGCTGTCCTGCAGGTGCTGTGCTGTCCTGTGAGTCAACCCCGAGAAAGCCACGTTCTCCCACGGGTGCGCGTCCCTCGGCATCTATCTCCCGGCCCCGGAGATGCTCGGCCAGCACTTGGCCCCAGTGAGCCGGGGGACCCGGAGCTCTGCCTGCCTGGCCTTGTGTGGGGACTTGGGAGGGAGGAGGGGCGCCCGGGGCCTCTGCTTGTTACGGCTGAGCACTTGGAAATGAGTGTCGCGCAGAGACTGCGGCTCACGTCTCCAGCGAAGCTGAACATTTATATTCTCATTAGGCGGAAGAGTTCGTTCTGCCCTTAGCCCATCTGGGCGCGCACAGCTGGGTGCGTGCGATCAGACAAGTGCCTCGCAGGCTCGTGGGGGGGCAGCTGCGGCTGACGGTCCCCTGCCTCGGCCCTCCCGCACGGCCACCTGTTTCCCCACACCACCCTCACGCTGCCTGTGCCCGCGCTCACACGCACAGTCCTGTCCCGAGCAAGCTCTGCACTTGGCGTCATTTCCCCACGGTCACGCCGGTCTGAATGTAGCCTGGGCTAAAAATCTAAATTTAGCTCATAGAGACCCCCAGGTTCTGGGCAGTATGAGCACACACACATCATCTATGCACACATGTGCACACACATCACATACACATCATGTATGCACACATTCTGTACAGGTGTGTGCTCACACATTGTGTACAGGTGTGCATAACACCCACACATTGTGTACAGGTGTGCATAACACCCACACATGTGTGCACACATCGTGTGCATGTGTGCACATTGTGTACAGGCATGCACACACATCACATGCATGCACAACACTACGTACAAACCTGTGCACACATTGTGTACATGCATGCAAACACAGAACACACATGCATGCACACTACATACACACCTGTGCACACATTGTGTACATGCATGCACACAGCACACACATGCAACACACTATGTACACACCTGTGCACACATTGTGTACATGCTCGCACAAAGCTAACCTTCCAGCCTCCCCCCTGGAGGCCCCCATTTCCACACTGCCTCGCAGCCCGGTCGTTCTGACCCCTCGGGCGAGGGCCGCCCTGCCTCTTGTCTGGAACCCCACACCCAGCAGCACCAGGTGAACCCGTTTTCCGTGAGCACCTCGTTGAGGCTGCTCTTTGCTCGAAACCTTCAACAAGGCCCTCTCACCTGTGGGACAAAGTCACCCAACCCAGGTGCCTTTACAACATTCCTCCGTCCGTCCAGTGGGGGCACCGCGGCCCCTCCCAGCGCCCGGACTTCGTCACACAAACAAGACCGTGTATCCTGGGCCGGGAGTTCTCCAAAGCTGAGCTCAAGGTCCAGGTTCCCTCGCACGACTCTTCCTTAAACGCCCCCGGTTACCACGAGGGGTTCCGGAGATTAGTGCCCACCCAACCTGTCACGTGAGAGAAGATCACAGGTGCTCACAGGAGCGAGCACAGGTTCTACGCCTGGGTTCCGGGGTGCCTATGGGCTATAGCTCATTATACACCGTCCTCAGGGTTAAGGTCGGGGGCCACATGAGACAGTGGTGCCCGGCACGGGCCACCCACTGAGCCCAGACCGTTCACGTGGAGTTTAATTGTGTTCAGCTAACGTACGCGCAGGCCCACCCTGAACACTTACAGAAGAGGCAACTCGTTCACGAGGACAGCCTGCGCCCACCACCTCAGCGCAGAGGCAGTGAGAGGCCCTGACCTAGCTGAGCTGCGGTGGCTCTGGTGTGGCCGGATTACAGTGACGACCCCTGCTTGCAGGACCCGCGCTCGTCCCAGTGCCCGGGTCCTGGTCGCAGGTGTCAGCTGCCCAGGGGCCCGGGCCACACCCGGCAGCCACAAGAATGCCGGGCCGGTGATGGGGGGCCCCATGGTTGGCCCATTCCCTCCTTTTGACCACGACCCTTCTGCCCAGAGCAGAGATCTGACCGCTTTCCCCTCCTGAGCTGGTGATCAGAATTCCAGCCAAATGGCACGGCGACTCTGGGGGGACCGAGATACCGCTTAACATTTTTAGCAACGATAGCACTTTGTAGGACAAGCGCCTTCCCAGGGACGGGGGCTCCGCAGGGGCATCTGAAAATGGAGCTGTTGGATGAGGCTCGCGCCGCCCTGGGAAATGTCAAACACTTCATCACCCGGGAGAAGTGGCATGTTAGACACGTTTCCCCGAAAACCTCGTGACACCGAGAGTGCCTTTTGAATATCCACTCGTTCTACATCGCATGACACGTGTGGGAGAGAGGCCACGTTGGGGGGGGGGGGGGAGGGCGCCATGGAGCCTCGGGGTGGGGGCGGCCGCCCAGGAAGTGAGAACCGCCAGCGCCCGGCCGGGAGTGGCAGCGGCGCGAGGAGGAACTGAAGTTGTAGAGGACAGACCGCTTCACAGTTTCAGGTGTCGATGCAAAGGCATCTTCCGGGACCCAGGAATGGGCACGTGGCTTCAGGGACGGGACCCCGCTACAGCTCCCCCGGCCCCTCTGAAGGTCCCGGCTCCCCGGGGCGCAGGGAAGCTGGGAAGGTTGGGGCAGCGCTTCAGGTTGCGAACGTTCAGGTTGCTGACCCCAGACTCCCGAGGGAGGACCAGTGCTCAGCTGGAGGCAGGGGCCCCAGATGTCCCATCCACGTGGCCGGAGAGGGGCTGGGACCCCCAACGCTGCTGGGTTCACCTCAGGGCAGGCAGTTCCCCGGGAAGACAGATGTCCTGCGAATGGTCACCGTAGGTCAACTAGACAGGCTGGGGACAGCCGATGGCCCTGGGTCTGGAGGTGGCAGGGATGGCCCTCACTCACACTGGGGTGGAGCTGGGGGCACCTCCCTGGGGACGTGTTGTGGGGTCGGAGCCGCTCTCCCCTTTCCGCTCCCTGTAAGTCCTCCCGAGGCCTCGATCTCCTCGGTGGAGGGATGACCACCTCCCGCCCGGGCCTCACCTGGTCGTCCCTGCGCGTGTCCCCGCCCTGATCAGCGTCTTAGAGGGACACCAGTCCTATTGCACCAGGGCCAGCCCGGGGACCTCATTGTACCTTTGTCATGTTTCTAAAGGCCCTGTCTCCACGTAAAGTCACATCCTGAGGCACTGACGCTAGGACTTCAACATGTGCACGATGGGGGGACACAGTGTGGCCCGCGACAAGCAGTCAGGCTCGACCTCAGAGTCCCAGCTGTCCAGCTGGCAGGGCCGGCCATGCCCAGGGCCCCTGTGCCATCAAATCGCACCCAGTTACCTAAACGGACGCTGCACAGGCTCCCGGAGGCAGGCTTCGTGCTGACGCGGCTTTGACACCCCAATCTGACATCAGCACCTGAGTCCAGGAGAGAGGGGCTGAGCCCCCACCCCCCTTCTCAGGCTCGGAGGTGTGGGTGGGGCGGGCAGGTGAGCCTTCCCCACAAGGCGTGGGTCCCCAGGTAAACAGAGAAACACACACACACAGGCCAAATGGTAAACACGCCTGTAACACCTGTGTGGACACCATCAGTAGGGACAGTGCACTGTGCCTGACTCAGGTGGACATTATCTGGGGGCACAGGGTAGCTGCCCCCAGAAGGCACTTTCCAGAGGGAACTGTATTCTAGGGGCAGGAATTCTGCCACTGAGACCAGGATGCGCTTCAGTGACATTGTCCTGGGTCCTGCGTCCGGCTCGGCCGTCCAGAGACCCACACATGGGGGTGACAGCGGTCACCAACACGCTGCTCTCAGCGGAAGACCCCGGGAGACAGGGCCGGGCAGCCGCTGGGACGGGAGCATCCCCCGTCCTGGAAGGGGGCGCACCGCCCACACCTGCAGCGGTTGTGCTGCCCTGTCCCCTTGATGTTCGGTGTCAGCTTCCTCCAGCGAACCTGAGCGCCCTCCCGGCCCGCACTCTTCTCGCGGACATTGGCCACCGCTCTCCTGTCGCGCTGGGTGATCAGGGGACAGGCGAGGCTGCCACTTGGCTGCCCCTCGGTGGACAGCCGCATGCGAGAATTCATGCCCAGTCTGCCAACCACGGTGTCACCCAGTCACTCTTAACCGGGCTGAGCGCATCTGGAGCGACCGGACGTGACGCTGCGGTGGTTCATTCCCCGCGTTTCTGACGCCGCGTCCCACCCCCCAAGTCCCGCGGGCTGGGTGTTGCTCTTTGGGGGGTCGCCTGGTTCTCCAAGGCAAGGGGTAGTGAAACATCAGGCCAAACACGGCCCCTTCCTCTTCTGATGTCCACAGAAACGCCGCGATGGGCTGACGGGTCAGTGTGCTGTTTCTAGGAGGTGCTGCTTCGGTTTGTGGGGTTCCCGTCATCAGTTGCGACCGTCTAGGGACACATCCACTTGAGCCAATGACAGAGAAAATGAGATTAGATAACATCAGAACGGTTGGAACGAGGAGCAGACAGGGAGGTAGAGTCCTTGCTTCTGGGAACGGAGGAGGGGCCCGCCCCCAAGGCCACCTGACGGAGCGTGGGTGGCCCTGCCCTGTGGTGGGGGATGCGTCACACGTGGATGCAACCATGTCCCCGAGGGTGCAAAGTGATGAGCCCCCAGAGTCCAGCACCGTCGGGGGCTCTGCAACCGACAGGAAAAGGGGGACAAGCTCACTTAGAAAATTCAGTCGTTCCTGAAACCGCAGCGGAGCATCAGGCATCTTTGCCAGGCGGCGAGGTGCTGCCCGCCCCCTGGAGTGTGTCTGTCACCCGCGGCCACACCCACCGGGGCAGCTGTCCCGGGAGACATGCCACCACGGCTGCCACTATCCGGGTGAAGTCTCCCTGCTCTGCCTGCTGCAGCTTGGGCAGGAATCGGGAGACAGCGCTGGGGGAAGCTGTGAAATATATAGAATGTGGATGTATTTTTAAACCAGTGACAGATGTCTGTGTCAGCTTTCCGAGGGACCAGATGGCACGTTCAAAACGGGACCAGAGGAGAATTTAGGAAAAGGACTCCCAGGGGTGTGGCCAGTGCGTGGAGCCGCTGGCCTGCGCTACGAGGGTGGGGCGGAGCCGCTCCTGGGCCCCAAGGTGCAGGACAGAGGTGGGGACAGGGGCCGGATGGGAGCAGGTGTCTTAGTTGAAGGATCCTCGTCAGCCTAGTGACCCCTGGGGGGGCCTGCGGAATAAATACCCCAATCCCCCTCCTGCCCCATTCCATAAAGTGCCCCCTGTTAGCCACCCACGGCTGCAGGGCCACACGTGGGGTCCTTCCAGGACATGGGGTGACTGGGAGGCGCAGAAGAACAGGTCACGAGGGGCGGATGGAAGGTGCCCGCCTGAATGTCACACACAGGCTGCCCCCATTTTTGCCTCATTTCCCGGGAGCCTCTTTTCCATCCTGGGAGTTCTGGGGTCCTCCGTCCCCAGCCTCAGCCGTGGTCTTGTTTCCTTTGCTATATTCAATTGTCACAAATACCTGGGGACTCCCGAGCCTGTCCTTCCTGCTGTAATTCTCCTTCTGAGTCAACAAACCACAAAGGGGCAGCCGGAGAGGTCCCCTGGAGGTCCCCAAGTGCCTGACACTCTGGCACCTTCAGTCTTGACAAGCAGGAAGCTGACATCCAGCCCTGCCCTGTCCCCGCACCGTCACAGCCTCCAGGGAGCCATCCGTCCCTGGGTCCCACAACTCATGTGTCCTTTACGTGTCCCCCTGTCCCTCCCCACTGCCCCTGCCCCAGCCTGCATCCTCACCACCCTCCTGCCATGGGAGGTGACGGTTGGTCTCTGGCCGCAGGTGTCGGTGACCAGAAGGAGCAGAGCGCATGGACCTTGTGGCTTCATAGGGGAGATGGGCTGCGACCACACAGCCATGCGCAGTCAGGGCTGGGACAGGCACCGGCCACAGGGAACAGTGTGCAGGGCTGGTGTCAAGGGAGGTGGCCCTGGGGAAGGGGGTGTCCCGTCCAAGCCTGGGCAGGAGCAGCGGGGAAAGGGAGCGATGAGAGGAAAGAAGATGCTGCAGGCAGGGAAGCCCCCATGACAAGGAAGACACGTGGCCCTGGTGGCCCCAAGGGACAGCCAGGGAATGGCCACAGAGAACCCGGGAGCCGTGGAAGGACATGGGGCCAGAAGAGAGGGCAGGGCCACTGAGCAGAACTTCCAAGGCCACATCTAGGAGAACAATCTCTGTCCTAAGAGTCGTGGGATGCCCAAGTGCTGTCGGGCCCTGAAATGATGTCATCAGTTTTGAAAAGCACACGTTTTCTGCTCTGTAGGATGGACGGAGAAGAACGTAAACACGGGAGCCAAGACATTTGGACAAAAGGCTGAGGCCCAGCGTCCGGGCCACCGATGATGGGGGTTGAGTCCAGGCACCCCAGAAACCTGGAGAGGACAGCCTGGAACCCCAAATTCAGGCCCCGTCTTCCAGGGAGCCTCCGCCCAATCCGCATTCCGGGGCGCCATTCCTCCAGATGCCGCACACCTGCAGGGACCCCGGCAGCACCCCCGCCCCTCGGGGGCCAGGCAGAGCCGGAAGGGAGCCGGCGTTCCAGATGGAGGTGTCCGGGGTAATTTGCAGCTTCTCAGTCTGCAGCCGCACCGCCAGCCGTTCACGATTCATTTAGGCCTCCGGTAACCGGGAGCCGCACCACTCAGCCAGACGCAGAGGATGACAAACCGCCTCCCTCGGGAGGGCTCTTCAGGCAGAAGGCGTGACGTTCCGTCCCGGCCTCCAGCGGTGGGTTTCCACGCGGCCGACGGCGCGTTCCTGCAAAGCCCTGCCCTGCTGGGGCCAAGGGGGGTCAGGCTGCCACTCTGGCCCACGTCCAGCAGCAACGGGAGCCCCGGGTCCTCCGAGGGCTGGTCCTTCGGCCCTGCTGGCCCTGACCGCTCAGGTCACAGAGCACCCGCCAGCGGAGCCCCGACTCCCATCCGCGCGACAGCCCCGCCCCTGATGGGAGCTGATGGAGCCGCACAGCGCGGGGCGGGTGGGAGGTGGGGTGACCGAGAGCCAGGAGTCCCCGTTACCACAAACACGCCCAAAGGAACTTCCGGCCCTGGGCCAGATGGTGGCTTCCAGCACCCTGGCTCCCTGCTTCCTTCTTAACGCTGCCGTGGTCCCTGGGGAACCGGTACCATTTGGAGTCGCACAGGTCTGAGGTGGATTTCCAGCCCCACCACTTCCTGAAGAGTTCGTCAGGTGCGCGGGGGTCCGCCTGCATTGGGGGCCAGTGCCCGCGCCCCGGGCCAGCGGCTGAGGGGTGTTTCCCAGCGAGCCCGCGATGCGCACCCTTTGCTCCTGCCTCTCACCCCACCCCCGACCCCAGGCTGGGTGACGGGACATCACACCCGTCTGCCATGCACGGTGTGCGTCACCCCGCATTTTTGGAAGCTGGCTGGGCGCCTGCCAGGTCCTACAATCAGATAACCCCATGGCTGAGACAGTTTTTCTACCATGTATCAAAGACACAGACTTTATTCATCAAGTAACCATCTCCCAGGAGTGTAGCGGGGAGCCATGAGGGGAAGGCAGCACTGTATTTATTTCTTTGCGGGAGTAGCAATAAAAGGCTCTGGTCACCAGCCACATTGTATCTATTTCTCTGATTGCCCCCTGCAGCGGGCAGGGCTGTTGAAATTTGAAACAAAGTAGCAGGGAAGGTTGCCGGTAGGTTTCTTCACTTGAAGCAAGTGAGCAGGGAGAGGGGAGCCCCGGGGGGAAGGCGCCTTGAAGGAGCAGAAACAGCAGGTGCGCAGGTCCTGGGGTGACAGCTCTCAGGGGCTCTGGAGACCCTGTGAAGGGGCTGGGTGGTGACCAGAGGTCACAAGGCACGAAGGGGCATAAACAGAGTCAGAGAGGGGGTGGGGACAAAATCCTCCGGGGTCCGGTAGCTAAGGAAGGGGGCACATCCTGTTGGTTTGGCAGGTCGGGGAGTACAGTCCCCTGATAGGGGTGTCTGGCCAGGCCACATCCTATAGTGCCTAAGGGGTGACAGGGTGAGGAGGAAGCGGGTAACCCTGCGGGTCTGGTCCATACAGGGGGCAACTTTAACAGGGTCTCATCAGTAAGCAAGGGCTGGGGAGGCAACGCGGTGTCTCCACCGCAGGACCTGGGCTCCGGCGGTAAGAAGGGGTGCTGTCTGTCAGCGGACCCCAGCAGAGGAGCCACTGGTCAGCATCTCACAAGGACCCTTCGGGATGCAGGAACCGGGCAGCTGAGGGCTCCGGTGGGAGCGCCTTCCCGGAACCCCGTGATTCTCTCTGCCCTCCCCCCACTCCCCCTCAACAGCCCTGTTTAACTCCAACGCTCTGCTCCAGTCCCAGCCACCCTCTCTCAGACATCGTTATGTTTTTTCCGCCTAATTGAGCAAGTTGTGAAGAATTTGAGACATTTTACGGCACTTACTAATCTATTGCCGGTCTCACTTCATAGCCGGGAACCGGGTAGAGGGAAGGTGTGAAATTTCACTGCGGCTTCTCTGCCCTTCTGGTGAATCTCAGGGTTCACAGCGGGGGAGGGAAGGGCACCCCCAAAACAAACGCCGTTTCCTTGTCCCCAGGGCCTCGGGCTGGGACAGGCATCTGGGACCTGCCTCCTTTTTAATCCACACCCACCAACATGCGGTGAAATGAAGATGGATTGTCGGAGCATCCCCACAAGCAACTGTGAGAACCAGCTCTGCCCTGATCCTCCCGGGCTCCGTGGTGACAATCCAGACCCGCTGGGACATGCACCCATGACGTGAGCCAGTGCAGGGACTTGGGCATCCCTCCCAACGCCGGGAGCTCCTGGCACGAGTGGCTGTTCTGTCACTAGGGGATGCACCTGCAAAAGGGAGTCAGACCTCATCCCACAAGCACTGGGGGCCAGTGGAGACCCTTTCCTGGTGGGGACAGACACGGGGTGACTCCTGCCTTCAGACCGCACGGGGCCTGGTTTGCCACACCCCACGGGTCCAAGGCAGCCCCCCCAAGGAGGGTCCTGCACCTCACAGACTCTTGTCAGAAGCAGGCCAGCCAACCACTGCAGCAGATACACCAGGTCTGGCTCTGACCCCAGCCCGAATACCAACGTGTTTCTTCACGTCCCCTAACAAACTAAACAGGTCACCCTCTGCAGCCCACAGGGGCTGGCTTGTTACCTGTGGGCATCAGCAGCTCAGAGATCAACTCTCCGCTCCCAGGGACAAAGGGATGTGGGACCAAGGAGCCCACATAATGAGCACGGGGTCTGGTGAGTGCCCGGCCCAGGTGGCATGGCTTCAACTCTACAGTGGGACTGGGGCCGGGGCCGGCTGCCCTAAGAAAGGAGCCCTGGGGCTGGATGCGCAGGATGGACCAACGGGCCCAGGGTAGGACCGAAGGCCGCCCCCCGCGGCAGGTACTCTGCCGGCCCTCCCCTCCGAATTCTGAAGGGACACCCCACCCAGCCCCCATCCAAGCCCCTGGCTGGCATAACTGAGAACCAGTCGGTCACCCCAGAGACTCTCATGCAGCACCCCGTCCCTCGCCCATGACAGAACTGGGGGGCTGGCACGCTTCTGCTTCACGCCTTCCTCGTCCCAAATAAATGCCAACGGTGCTCGCGTCCCTGATGGGCCTCAAGGCCAGTGTGAGAAACTGCCGTATCCTCCCTGCCCTCCGACCCTCCACCCAGACAGACCCTGTCACGTCGGCCCTGCCCTGTGCTCCTGGAGTTCACCTCTCAGCCTCTCCAGAAGCGAGTGGGGAACCTAACTCAACTCCTTCTTCTCTCTGGTCTCACGGGGGCCACTGCCCCAGGGTGCGGATTCAGTCTCGGGCAGACGCAGCCCCAGAGACCCGAGACTTCAGCAGCCAGCCCGCAACGAGCCTGCCTCTGCAGGATGGGCAGGAGAGTGGTACGGGTGCAACCCTGGGAGAAAGAAAGGTACGGGCTGCACGCCGGGCACCCTGCGCCTCGCGGTGGGGAAATGAAGGGCGTGCATCCACCGGAAGCGGGAAGACGGCGGGCTACCACCAGGAGGGACACCACTGTGGGACACCACACGAGTCCCCGCAGGACGTCACGGCGAGCGGACAGGGAGCAGTGCGGCACCTGAGCACCCGCCTCCCCACGGAGCCCGTCCCCGGCGTGGACGCCTCCTCACCCTCACCAGCCGCGGTGAAACCACTTTTGTTTCCTTTGGCCGGGGGGCCGGCCTGGTCGGTGCCTCGTGGGCCGGTGCAGCTCCCTGACGGCAGGTGAGGGGACGAGTCCTCTCCCAGGCTTTGGTGGCCAAGTGTACTCTCAGCAACTGCGCATGGGAGGCTCTTGCCCAGTGAGGGGCTTGTACTGTTTATATTGATTTCCAGGAGTCATTTATGAAAACCAGTGACGTACTTGCAAGATGTGGCTCCATCTTCACTAGCCGCATGTTTTACTGATTCATTTGAGCGGTTTCTTAACCCTAACTTGTCCCTCGGGACCACACCCAGCCACAGCCAGACCCTGCCCCCAGCCTGAACGGAGTTGATGGTGTCCCCTTAGGCTGCGGGCAGCCCACCCTGGCCCGACACGCACACCCGCACAGGCGCAGATGGCTCGCCGGGAAGCAGGACTTCCGGAGGCTGAGCTTTGGTACCCAAGTCACAGAGATGTAAATTCTCCAGACAAAGGACGGGCTCAGAGCCTGACTGGCCACCCACCGGGGCACACACTCATCACCAGGCTTTGTATTTCTCCTCTGTCTCTGGAATTCTGATTGGAACCAGGTGACGGAAAGCCCGGACTTGGTTCTGAGGGAGGAAAACATATTCCTTGCCTAGACTTTTCTCTCGTGATTGTTCCAGGACGCCACCTGCCCAGCTGTCCCAGGGGGGCCGGCCTGTCCTGAACGCTTTGTCGGAGAGTTGGTGACACGGCTGGTGTCCAGGACCCAGCCACACGAACCAGCATGGCTCGTTGACACTCCATCTACATTACCAGATGCTAAGATGTCACTGGACACGGCGGCTGAGATGAGAAGCCACCACGCTACCGCCCATGCGATGGGCCATCTTGGGGCGTCAGGGAGTCCATGAGCTTCCTACGCACCAGCAGACTTCTGTTACCGCGTGCCCTGGGCCAGCTTCAGTCAATATTAAAGAGGATGTCCTCGGTGACAGATACAGAGAGTACTTGACACATGGGACTCCGGACATGGGGTGACCGGGATGCCAAGGGAAACTGAGGGCCCACAGGAGCTGTGTGAGAGGACCAGGGGTCAGGGCTCACCCTGGAGAGGATGCAGGCAGCCTGCCCAGCCCAGGCTCAGGAGCAGGGATAGGGTAAGAAGAATGGCAGGGGGCACACGGGGCCACATGAGGGCACCAGGCTATGCATACCAGAGCCCTTTGGCCATGGACAGGCATTTAAATCTTGTTCCAAACACTGCACTGAGGCTGGCGAGAAATGGTAAGAACCCCACGGTGAAGTGAGCATGGGGAGGGAGGCTCAGATGACCTGGGAGGGGCACAGCAGTTCCTCAGGGCGGCAACGGAGGGCGCGGACCACTTTCTTGAACCCGAGAGCATGTGTCTGCCCAGCAGGTAGAACTGGGCGCTCAGGACCCCCAAGAGGGGGGCAGACAAGGTCCAGGCACTTGGCCAGCTGCAGGCACCCACCCTTGCTCGCAAATTAAGAAATTACGAAAACCCTCTTCCTGAAGAACCGGCTGTTTCCGTTTTCACGAAGGCTGAGGTCTGAAAGATGCTGCTCCCGTCACCGGGTTTTGGCTGATCCCTGTGGGTTCTGCCCGTTTAGAATCTGACCACATGCCAGACCCCGTCCGTGTGGACGCCACGCCTCCTCTTCACCGCGGGCCGCTGTTGACTGGCACAATGGGACAGCGCACCCGGCGTGCTCCCATCAGGTGGATGGTTTCTGTGTCACGTTGTCCGTGGTGTGAATGAACCACAAGTGACCCGCCTCACAGGAGGTACACGGGGAAAGGATGCTAAGTTCTTAGAGATCCACGTGGCGGTTGCGTGGGTTCGGGGCCTTCGCTGCCAACACTGCTTTGATCTCTGGGCTTTTGCCCCGGGGGAAATGGGAGCCCCACTGCTGGGCTGCCCCTTGGCCCAGAGGCCCACTTACAATGTCCCCAGGCCACCGCGGGCAACGCTGCGCCCTGTCCTTCCCCCGTGCCCACGTGTCCACCTTGCAGCCGCACAGACGTCCATCTCCGTGGGCACACAGACTGTCACCTTCTGCAAAGCTTAGCTGCTGGCTTGCTCAGGATCCGGAACAGCGGTTTCAGGGGCCACCGAACGGAACCGCACATCTGCGGGGACCCGGCTCTCACCATCCAGGACAGCGACAGATGGTGACATCCAGGACAGCGACAGGCAGCAGCAGACAGATGTTTCCGGGGCAGGCAGTCAGCCTCATCTGCACTTTCTGCATCTGCAGAGACACCCTCTTCTCTCATGAAACATTCATTCGGGACCATCTTCATCGGAAGCGATGCCGCGGGGGAATGGATGCCGATGACACATGGTGCTGTGTGCCTGACACGTTAAAGGGACCTCCTCTGGCCCCGCCCCGCTTCTGACCCCTCATGCGGGTACCGCTTTGGGGAGGGACGTGCTGCGTTTTCTCAAAGCTCAGTGAGGCCGCCGTTACCACGTTGTCACAAACGCTGAGCAAGGGGCCAGCGGCAATAAGGATCCGACCACATACAAGGTTCAGCGTGGCTGTTCTAGAAGGTGCCCAGAAGATATTCTGAGCATTCTCGAGTAAATGGAATAAAGGCAGGGGACACCACAACCAATCGCCCCACACACATCGAGTTCACTCGAAAATGAATTACAGTTTTGAACCCCTCCAATGAATTTGTCATTTCTCCGGACGTCGCGACCAGCGTCATTGTGAAGGCTTCCCGCACACACGGGGCTTTATTAAATGTCTTTCCTATTCGAACTTCCGTTTAATTAGGAACCGGTTTTACTGGGCGTGCCCTGATCGCTACCCTTGGCTTGGAGACCGGCCGAGCCTGCGTTTCGTTCTGCCACTCAAATCTTTTGCCATCATTTTGGAAGCCTGGGTGTTCCTGAAATAATTCAACGGTTCCTAGAAAAGTCGCTCCTTGAATTTTTCATGTAAAAATAAAACTAACTGGGACACTCGGAGACCAGGTGCGATGCAGCCACGCCGAGTGAGTCCACTTGAGAAGCTGCTCTGCTCGGGGACCCACGAGGTGGGGACGGAATTTCGGCGGGAGGACCACGTCCTCTTGTTCCTCTCCTCACCTAGCACCAATGACCGTCCCATGGAAGCAGGTGAGCTTCTCACAGAGAACTTGACCGACTTAATTGCTGCACGGAACGCTGCAGTTGTAGAGTAGATATGGCCACAGAGGGAGAAGCAGAACCCAAAGGGCGCGGATGAAGTCCTGAGGTCGGGTCAGAGCCAGCACCAAGGAGCCCCGATGCCATGCTGGTCCCCATGTCAGGCCACCTGGACGAGAGGTGACCTGGCCAGGTATCCTATGACGCAGTCCTGGGTGCTCATGGAACCTCCTTATAAAAACACCACCACCCAGCACCCCCCTCGTCAGTCTGCGCAGGCTGCCCTAATGCCCCACATCAGAAGGGGGTCGCCAGCCAGGGAGGTTCATTTTACTCCGGTGTGGGGGGTGGGAGTCTCTGGCCATGGTGCCGGTCGGCTGGTGGCCCCGCGGGCCTCCTCTCTCATTGGTTTGCAGGGTCCCCTCCTCCGTGTCCTTGTGGGGCCTTTGCTCTGTACATTTGCACCCCCGCTGCCTCCTTCTCTTCTTACAAAACAGTCGGATTGACTCAGGAATCTACCCTAACGGCCCCGTTGCCCCGTAGTTTCTTCATGAAAGACTTAAGCGCCAGCTCCGCAGGCCTGTCCTGAAAGTACCCAGCCAACGTCAACCTCATGAAAATGGGTTGTGCCGCCCACCCTTTCGGGACAGGCCTCGTACACTCACGCGGGGGTGCAGGCTTCCACACGCGAATGTGGGGGGACGCAGTCCCATCCACAGCACCCACCTGGACCAATTGAGTCTGTAGGAATGAGGGAGGGGGTCATGAGCACTCTAAGGGCCTTAGTTTTCATTCTCCAACTCAGGCATAACTGACACACAGTAAACCGCACGTGTCTAAGGCATCCAAACAGCTGCGTTGTGACTTAGAAAGGTCTGTCCCAAAAGTATCAAGTGAATGTCAATATAATTCGTTTCCTGGCTGACACTTTCGGGGAAACACCTCCTATTTGTGTGCGAGTGAGACTGCTACCACCGTCAAGAGAGTGACCAGGTGAAGCACCTGCACAAGTTTCACCCGGCCTGCTGCGACCCCTCCCTCCTACACCCCCACCGCCAGGCAGCCCCTGGTCTGCTGTCCGTTACCCCCTGAGTTTGTGTTTCATAGGATTTCATAATACTGGAATTTTGCAGTACGTATTTTTTCAGTCTGATGGAGCTTCTGCCACGTTGTTCTGTGAACTCCTACTTGATTCTTCTTGTGGCTGAGTAGTGCTTTGTTGCTCAGTAGCCGCACCAGCTTTCTTCTCAGCAGAGTTCGCATCGTATGCATGTTCCTGTCCTTTAACTTTTTAACCTGTCTGCATCTTTATATTGAAAGCGGGTCTCTTAATAGGAGGCATATTGTCTTACTTTTTTATACAATCTGACCATCTCTGCCCTTTAAGTTGGGAATTTAGGCCATTTACTTTTAATATGATTATTGAGATGCCTAGAGCTGCCCTGACCAGCTTATTGTCTGTTTTCTATTTTTCCCTGTTATTTGTGCCTTTTTTTTTTCTATCTCTCTCTCTCTCTTTTTGCCTTACTCGAGATTTGTATTTTGTCTCCTTTGTTTGTTTATTAACTATAACTTTCTTTTTTAATTTTAGTGGTCACTGTTGGGTTTATAGTTCACATCTTTAACTTGTGACAGGGCATCTGCAGATGCTAGTATACCAATTCTTGTCTAACATCAGAATTTTAAACAGTCATAACTGTATTTCTTTCTCGTTGGAGCCTTTGGGCTCTTGTTGTTTTACTTTACGTATGTTATACACCCTCAAATATACTGTTATTGTAGTTTTAAGTTTCCTTTTAAAGTTTCTTAAATAGTAAAACAGTTTATTCATGTTCTTTATTCTTTATGTAGATCTGTGTTTCCAGTTGGTATCAGTTTCCTTCTATCCAGAGGGTGCCTGTTTTTATTCTTTTAGCATGGGTCAGCCGGTGGTGAATTATTTCAGCTTCTGCCTGCCTAGAATGGCCTTTATTTTGCCTTTATTTTGTAAACGTACCTTCACTGGGTATATAATTCTAGGTTGACCATATTGTTCTGTGGTGTTTCCAGAAGTTTCTACCACCTTCAGGCTTGCACTGCACCCGGGAACAAACCTGCCGTCTTCCTCACCTGTGCTTCTCTTTGTCTTGCATTGTCTGACCGCCCTCAGGGTTTCTCACTGTAGTGCTGGTCTGAGCAACTCGTTATGATAGTTCTTAACTTAATTTCTTTACCAAAAATCACGTGTCTTGTGTTTCACATTTTGTCTAGTTTGTTGGGCTTTTTGGATCTGGGGGCTTTGCCTCTTCAGCAACGTGGGGGAATGTTGGCCGTTGTTCCTTCAAATAGTTTTTCTGCCTCTCCCTCTTTTTCCTCTTCCTCAGGGACTCCAGTCATACATGTGCAGGGCCACTTAAAGTTGCCCAATAGCTAACTGACGTTCTTTCCTGAATCCTTTTTCCTGTGTGTTGAATTTGATAGTTGCATTACTGTCTTCGCATCGCCGCTAATTTTCCTTCTGCACTGCCCATTGGCCATGTGTCCCACCAGTAAGTTTTTTATTTCATACATTGGCGTTTTCCTCTCTAGAAATTTGATTGGCGCCTTTTCATATCTCCTATATCGTTACTTACCTTTGGTGAGCCTGCGTGGAGTTCGAGTGATTGTTTTAAGGTCTCTGTCTACAGATTCATTCATCTAAGTCTGTTCTGGGCCCGTTGAAGTCATTTGCTCCCTCCACCTTCATTCCATGTTCTGCTTTTTGTGGTTTGGTTTTAAGCATTATTAATGTTGCCCTTTGGGGTGATAAATATTTCATCAGACACAGTTCAGTCTGTTACAGTTTTGTTTGTTACAGTTGTTAGGTCAGGTGAGAACGGAATTTGGTCAGGGTGACTACCTCTCACGGCTGTAAAAAGACTCTTCTAAGTGGCCTTTTGAATGATGAGGTTTTGTAGTCTGGCTGGTATCAGGTGAGAGGTACTACTTCCGGTCCAGTGTGAGTCCTGGATCCTCTGCGGTTCTTTAAAAGTGCCCACGTGTTTCTCCAGTGCAGCCAGAGAGGCCTAACTGATGGCAAACAGCATTTTCCACTGGGTGCCTACTTCCCATCCCAGGGTTCCCTGGCTTTATGTAATGAGGTCTCTTTGGTGTCCTCCAAAGCTTGCCAGAACCCTGCGAGATCTTAGTTTGGAAAAGCTCTGAGCAGACACTTGAGTGCAGTGAAAGCACAGGGGTATTGATGCGAGATGAATATTTTTCCATTTTCCCTGATCACATGATACAAAAAACACAGGCACGCTGAATAAAATGCAAGTTCTTAAGGCAAGATACACATATGTCACCCAGGTTCCCTGTGGGTCCTTCATGGACCCTAGAGGTCAGCCACTTGCAGCTTCCACAGATAAATCAGTCCCCAGGACCCAAAGCAGAGTCACGGGCTGACTTCCAGGGGCAGAAAGTGTAATTGCCATCATAGGGTGTCTCGGAGCACCTGGCACCTCTAAAGTTCCCCTGGGTCCCCCTGTACTCAGAGGCACCTTTGTATGAGAATAACCTTTTGCTACATGCTACTCTCTTCTCTCAGGTTGCTTCAGACAATTTCATGTGGTTGATGGAAATGCAGAGACCCTTGTCATTTTAACAACAGAACGTTCCCTTTTTTTAAGCCTTAGGAGAGGGACAATTGCTTAGAGGATTTGCTCATCTGCTTATTCATTGAGCAAAAATGTATCAAGCACCATTTGTGCACCAGGATTAAAATAAAAACAGTCTCTCCCTTCCATGTAACTCTTTCTTGCCCAGTGGGGCACCCTTGGATTCAGGGGGTAAGGAATACGGAGGGTCATTTGTTCATTTTGCAAGCCCCTCCTGAAGATGTCTGATGGCAGCTGCGGGTGTCTGGCTCTCAGTAGGGGGCTGCCCCTCATTCCTTGGCCCCCATTTCTCTCAGTCTCCCATGTTTCACCCTCCCCCTAATGCTTGGCCCCCTTCGACATTCTTGGGTTTGCTGTCCTGACCAGGCACGGGATGGAGTTCATTTCTCACAGAAGTGAGTGCCCAGGCCCAGCACTGACAGCACCCATCTAGGAAGACTGCACCCCCAAAATGAAAATGGCACAATCCAAGTCCTATTCAGCTTGGTGTGAGCTATTCCAATTTCCCCCAACTACAGGTGGAAGAGGCCGGACCAAGGAGCAATGGCCTGTCGGTGTGGGAATGGACGCCCCTGATCAAGGGGGGCAGGGAATGAAGAGGGTGGAAAATACCAGGATAGTTGACTGTCACAAGTGGTGAATTTCCAAGCAAGGATGACCACGGACTAGCCACTGATTATGGATGTGGTCTCCGCGATTGTTTTCAGTTTAGGACATTATGGTGGCTAATTCAGCGGATGGCTTTCTACTGACTTAAATGATCTCTTAATTGAATAATGAGTCCATTGCCTACCATGTTCACAGATGAGTAGGACTAGCTCGCAGGTACTGAGCCCATCAGGAGCACAGAACCAAGTGTGAGTTAACAAACCAGAACCAAACTACACAATCATCCCTTCGTTCGTAAAATATTTGTTAAATGGTTTCAGCATTCTACGACGTGCTATGGGAACCCTAAAGAGAACATCCAGTCAAAATGGGAAGTGCGCCATAAATACGTGTTATATGAATAAAAGAGGGAGTGACTATATTTGGGATCAGAAGCACTTTCGTTCAGAGAGACTAACCACCTTTTCAAGAGGAAAAGCGCGGAGCTGGAAAACAGGGCATTCAGGACAAGGGAGGGCAGGATCACCTGGAGCCTGGGTAGGTGCCGGCAAGTGTGGATGGACATAGATCTGGGTGGAAGTCAGGGACCCTCGCACGGCAGCCTGATGAAAGCAACTCAGCTGAGGTGGCCCGGTGAGGGGCGTCCGCCCTTACCGGACATGCTGATTGATACAGAGCCATTGGGCCATGGATTAGCAGGGCTCTCCGATGACACAGACCCACTAGGAAACCCCCTCCCAGATGCGCCCAGAAGCCAAGTTGAACCAAACATCCGGGCACCCTGTGATCCAGCCACGTTGGCACATAACATGAGCCATCCCAGGCCATTTAGAGAAAAATCAACCAACTTCACGCAGCAGACTTTTCTCCCTGGGACCAAACGTTTCCTCTAAGGTGGGTTTCGGAAGGTCAGGTGCCAACCCTCTCCCTTCTCTCGCCGCCTTGGCGGAGGTCCCGGGGCAGGCGGAGCGGGGCTGCAGCCTGGGGGACCCCCCAGTGTTAGACCAGAACCTTCTGTTGGTCTGCTGATCTGCTCAGTCAGCTAGCCAGGCCCTGGGCTGGACGGAGGTGAGCAAAGCAGGGTCCTTAACCCCGAGGGGCTGGACCTGGCCCGGCACCTGAGCAGCAGGGAGCTTTGAGGCAGGTGCTCTAGTGCGGGAAAGCCCCCATGCCCAGGTGCACCTGCAGAGGTGCTGTGGGAGGGCAGGAGTGGCCATTCCAGGGCCGTCTCTCCCGCCCTCTAGGAGCCGTGTCATAATGAACATTAGAACCCTGTATTTTTGGCTGACTAAGCAGGCCGCTCCCGTTCACAGGGCCACCTTGGGGGGCTGACGGGGCCATGGAGCCTGAATGAAAGAAAGTCTGACCGCAAAGGCATTCTGGGTCCCACCCTCATCACCCTCAGGGTGTGTCTTGAGAGAAACACTTTACCACCATGGCAACCCAGCCAAGTAGGGGACAATGTCCCCACAGAACAGGTCCGGGTAGGACGGACCAAGCCTTCATATGACCAGGACGCTTAAAAATTTCCTGCTGGATTTCATCAAATAACATGTTGACCGATTTCCAAAATTTTTTAAGACTTAAGCCATAGTCCGACGTTTGGGCAAAAACATAACCTTAAAACTATTTTGGAAACGAATACGCGTGCATATACACATATGTTCTACTATATCCGTATCCTTTATTCTGGCCTTCGGAATATTTTATTTTCAACATCGGTGGAAACCGGAACTGCGGAAACCCACTAATCCCCTTTGATTGTTTTCAGAACCCACGTCTGTGATGGTCCCGCAGGCCCACGGCTCGCTGTCACTCATTGTCATTGCGCATGCGGGAAGATGTGCCCTGTCAGCGTGACCTTGATTGCCAGCTTAGCTCGCTGGGGACACGGAAAGCGGGCTGCGTGCGGCCGGAGTGTCGGGCACATCCCGTAGTCAGGGCGTCTAAAAACAGCCACCGGGAGGCAGAAAGATGCCAGGTGACATCTGGGCCCCTGATGGCACATGCATGGTGATGCCCTTCCCTGCCACCCTGTGATGAAGCCAATTGGATTCCACAGTCTGCGACCGGGGCACTTCCAGGTACCTTTCCACCACGACCCAACGGACTCCCCGAAAACTGTCAGTCCCCTGCCTCTACTGTCCTCGGCAGGACAAGACAGGACACAGCAGGTGACATGCCTGCCCAGTCGTGACCTGCTGCGTAAAGACGAGAGACAAGTGCTCACGCTGGTCCCGGCTCTGGGGGGTGGAAGGGCCGCTGGCCGGAGGGCACTGGCGGACCCTCCAGGTCTGGTCTCTCAAGCAGGCTCTTCCCTGGTCCCATGGGGGTCCACGGATGTGGGGGACACAAAACTTAACTGGTAGCGCTCCGAGGAGCAAGCAGACAGGTGCATTTTTTTCTCGGTACATTTTCTTAATTAAAACAAAGAAGATGAAGGCACCGGCCTGCAAACCCAAAGGTCACAGGTTCCATTCCCCAGCCAGGGCACATAACCAGGTTGTGAACCAGGTCTCCAGTCAGGTCTGTAGCTGGAGGCAGGTGAAAGGCAACCATACATGGATGTCTTTCTCCCTCTCTGCCTCTCTCCCTTCCCCTCTTTCTAAAAAATGAAATAAAATCTTTAAAAAAAACAAAAACAAACAAATGAAAAAAAAAAAAGAAGAAGAAAGAACTTGTGCCAGCGTTTCATTTACAGGTGTGTTGGGTGAGCCGTCCACCTGGCTGGGGGAGGGGCTCCAATTACACAGAAAACCACTTCGTACATGTCACCTCCCCAAACGCCCCTTTCCCGAAATTCTAAAGCAAGTTCTTCCAGGAAGTGATCCAAACTTCTTCCTGCTAGTGCCCATCCGCGTCCTTTGCCAGTCGCACCCCAAGACCCACCCATCCACTGAGATGGGGGTCCCTGCACCCGTCCAACGGGAGGGCCCCGGACACACATGCAGACACGACGTCTCTGTTTAAAGTGTCCGATTCACCATCATCGATTGCAGATCTCAGTCGGACCTGGGCTGTCGACCCCAGGAAATCCTGGCCGGTAACGTCACTCCACCTCAGTATTGGACGTTTCTTCCTTTGAAGAATCCAACCTCTGCTTTTGGCAGCCTCCACGGAGGGAAAATGGGAGGGTAGGAGAGGAACCCAGAATCCATTTCGTTTTTCCTCCATCAGGTAGCATCCGCTGGGGGGTCCTGCCTGGATTTCAGGGTCTCCTGGGCTTGTTGGCTCGTAGGAGTGGGTAGTGACATTTGCTGGTGTGATGAACACTAATAGCTCCCAACCTAAGTCACTCCCGGCAGAGTCAACCGTTCACCCCGAGGTCTGGTTCGCTACCCGGACCCAGCCCAGAACCCAGGACCTGGAGAAGCTGTGCATTTTGTAGCAACCCCACAGCCTGTGTTTAACTTAATGAACTATTTCCACACCTCCTTAGGAGACCGGCTATTCGCAAAGAATAACAAGGGTTGATTTTGCTCATCTCTGCATCTGTTCATTTGAAAGGCAACAGTGAAGGGGGTCCCTACTGTGTGCCAGGCGCTGTTCTAGGCCCCTTGGGATGGTGCAGCCCGCAGGGGCGGAAAGAGGTCCAGCAAATGACCCCTTAGTCTTCTGACCAGGTTGGTGGTTTCCGTGTGAACCACCATTGTAAGAGACACCTGTTAAAGAGCATCTACAAACCATGGGAGAAAGGTGTGAATACACTTCGTTTTCGAAATGAGTCCACGTGAAGCTAAAAACAGAGCGGCCCCCACCCCACCCACGTGCCCTACAACTTAGCCCCTGGGCTCACTGTCCTTCCTGTGAGGCCTGAGCAGCCAGATATGGAGGGAGGGAGCCCTTGGGAGCCAAAAAGTTATGTCACCTGCATCACTTGGGTGCCATGCCAACACCTCCCCTTGAGCCCGTGTGAAACCTAGGGTGGGGGAGAGCCTCCCACCTGAGCCCCCAGGCCAGGGTGGGAGCGTGGGGCCATGATGGGAGGTCACCTCCGCCCCGTCCCAAGGGGCTGGGCACTCCACCCAAGGCAGGAAGCTTGATAAAAGAACGTGTATGAGTGACCCAGGGACATGGACCGACTGTGGGAGCAGGGGGTGCCCTGGACAGAGGAGAGCAAAGAGGGAGAAACTGGGATAACTGTAATCGAATAACATTCAAAACCCTTTTTAAAGGACTGGTCCCAGCAGGACAAGAGGGAGGTGGTGAGAGACAGGTCGTAGGAGGGAGAGGAGGCATCTTCCATGTCACCCAGCCCCCCACAGCCCGTAGGTGGCACCGGGAACTTCAGGGGCTTTGTGGGAAGGATTTTGGAGGCCGAGGGTGGGCCCAGGAGCTGTGGGATGTAGCAGCTGGGGAAGACAGGGATGTGGAGACCTGGGCCCAGCACAGTGGAGGCTCTTGCTACGGGAGTGACAACTGCCCCCTGAGAAAACCAGCCTGCAGGGCCAGGTAACACTGGCCACTTCAGCTCCAGGGACAGCTCCTGCCACAGGCAGTAAAAGACCCCAGGCTGCAGAAGCGTCAGCGCCTAGAAACACGCCAAGGGCTGAAAGTGACCTCTGTCACCCACACCCTCAGCACACACGCAGAGACACCGTCTGAGCTCTTCAAGGGAGCGTGTGGCCCACGCATGACCCACGCATGACCAGGAAGCATTTGAAAACCTTCACAGAAAGAGCTGGCCAACGCCCGGGCTGATTTCAGTGATGGGTGGTGACTAGGAAGCAATACAATCCGCCAGCTGAGGTGACAGTAAGTGACGGGAAGGGAGGGGTCAGCGCAGCATCCTGATGCCGGGGAGATCGGAGGAGTCCCCCCGCGGGGAGGCAGCTCAGGGGACCTGGCCTGGGTCCCCAGCAGGCACCTGAAGGTCTTGTTTCACCTGCTCACTCTCCCCTGGGAAACTCAGCTGCCTCCTTCGAGCTCCGTGCGGTGGGCTGGGGGCCGTCCTCTGTCCCCACCTGTCCTCCGGGAGTGGACCTGCGACCCAGGCCTCCGCAGGCCCCGTGAGCACCGGAGCTTCAGGGGCGGGGACTCCCCTGGGAGGAAAATGGTCACCCTTCCATGCAGCACTGCCCTTCAGGCCCCCTGCCCAAGCGCCACACGCTGAGCGGGTACCTGGTGCACATTTGCGGGTGAAGTAGTTCTCCTGGGGGAAGGCGGCAGCTGAGTCCCGAGTCCTGGAACCTCCTGGCGGCAAGACAGCTATTTGAGGGAGCAGAGCCCCTTCAGACAGGGAGACTAAACGACCCCACCCAAAGACGGCCCCTAGTTAGACCCACGCCCCAGCGAGTCCAGGTTGCAGGGCTTCTGGGGCACCAGGAGGCCACCAACTTCGAGGAAGCTCACCCCCCTCCAGCACCCCAGGTCCCCCGGGAGGCCATTTCACCTGCGCTTCAGCTTCCACAGTCGAGAGTCAGTCAGCCTTGCCGCCTGGGAATGGAGAGTTTGCCAGAGTTTCTCACCCGCCCGGGACCGCGTGGTTCCCTGCGGTGCCATTGCCCTGGTTCCCGCCACCCTCTCCACCCCGCTTCTCAGCCTCTGGCTTCGGCATCATCTTCTCCTGGAACGTTAGGTCATGGCTCCCGCAGGCCACTGGCATGCTGGTCGGTTGGCTGGTTCCGCGGAAACGCGGTGGCAACGCCCCCAGTGGCTGCAGGCCAGCACCCACGGGTGTCTCGGGCGGTGAACCCCGAACGTCCCCTTCAGGTGCCTTTGACACCCTGAACGCACAACTCAGTCTGACGTCACTCTCTTGCCCCCAGTGACATCGTGGGGACAGCATGATTCTCAAGCCAGAACACGACTGGCACGTGCATACGGAACTCTTGGGGGGAAACACGCCATGGGGGAAACTGTGGAGCACAATGAGGACGTGTTTAAAATAATGATGAGGAAAACTCTGTACCAAAGTGAACGCGGGTCCGTTTCCAGTTCACCTGGGGGAGGCAGGACGTGGTCAATGGCAGGAGGCTGCCACGGACAAAGGCGACACCAGCGCCGGCTGTGGCTCAGGAGGGATCTGGTGGGGCACTGCGAGCACACCTCCAAGCTGGTTGGAGCTGCCCAGGGTCCTCAGAAGACGGGACCGCAGGTGACACAGGCCCACCTGCGCCTCTCGGGCCACTTGCCCAGAATCTCTGGGCGGCCAGGGGGCAGGGGAGCCGAGAGGGTGCGAAAATGCGCTGATCCGATCGCTTTAATTCTGCTGCTTTGGGCCAAAAAGATGCAGAGGTCATGGTCTCATGGCGCAAGCAAGTATCTGCAAAGAGCAGAGCGAACTCGCTAGGTGGAAGTCAGCGCGAAGCAGGCCTCCGCGGGGCCCCGCAGCCCCCCGCAAGACCATCACCTCCACGCTGGGTTAATGTTCTGAGCCCCGTGCTCAGCGCATCTGGTGCCAGCCTCGCTGCTTGGCTTAATGTTGTTTGCTTCTCCCTCCCAAAGAGCCCCGCCGCCCGCCCGCTTCCAAATCAGCCAGCAGCAGGTCTCCAACGACCAGGCAGCGGGGTGCACTGATCTGTTACAAGGGCTGGAGCCAGACGCACGTGCCCCTGAGCTCATGCCAGCACCCCCCTCCCTCGCAGCCACGGGTGCGCAGAACACGGGCGAGGCCCCGGGGCCCAGAAGCTGCCAACCGCGGGCATGTCCCGGCTGCCGTGCCAATGATGCCCACGACCCCGGATGAGCCTGCAGGCCGCTGAGGTCCATGAAGTCCGCTGCACTCGGGACTTCTCCCCTGGCGGTCCAGACGGGGACAGCGAGTCCCCGGGGCGGGGTCCCATGGAAACCCAATCACACGCTGCCATCGGAGCTCATCTGCTGCTGCTTTCTCTGCTCCCTCCACCCGCCTTCGCCGGCCGGAGGGGCTGGGCGGCACGGGCACCACGGAAGGTGGGTCTCCGGAGGGCAGGGGACACTGGAGCCTCGGCACAGGCAACAACGGGAAACACTGCCTGGCTAGGTCACTGGGTTCTCAAGTCGCATCAAATCAAAACTAGACCCAAGATGTGACAATCCCACCCTAGGAGGATATGGTCAGCCATGGTGTTGGGGGGTCGGATCCATGAAGGGGATACATTCGTTTTCTGTGTGGTGTAAAAAGTGAGCCTGCACAGAGGGGCTCCAGGCAGCGCTCATTTAATATCTGGTTCGTGTGGGTCGGGAGTTGGGCCCAGGGTGGCTGGGGTCCCCGCTCAGGGTTTCGGGGGGCTGGGATTCAGGGGTCGGTGGTCCGGGTACTTGCCTGCAGGCTGGAAGAGTAGCGAAGGACCCACGTTCTGGCTCTCCCGGGGGGTAAGCAGGAAGCGTTCCCACAAGGCCATGGAACTTGGCCACTTGCTCATCTGTTGGAGGCCACCACCATGGGGACCACCATTCTGGGCACCTGAAAGGCAAATGGACAAGGGGGGACAGAGAATCAGCTCTCTGCTGCCCATTCGGACCCCTAAGTGAGTCACAATGGCCAAGCCTTCAAAGACAGAGGCGGAGACGGAAGCGGAGCCCACCCAGATGGTCGCCGGTACCATGTCCTATCCCAGGATGAGTCCACAGTTGTAAGAGCCTGAGCGTCAGCTGGAGGGTGGGGGCAATAAACAAGACCCCTTTCCGGGTCTGAAAGGACAAAGAATTTGGGACTAAAACACAGCCCAAACCTGGTAAAACGTAATTCACTGGCATCTGATGAGAATCTTCCGCGAGTGTAATTTCCTGTCTCCCAGGCAGAGCTAGTATTCTTATTAGCAAGCATAGGATCGTGATCGAATCATGTCTATAATACAGTGTGTGTATGATATCTAACCTATTACCTGTTCCTTTACCTGCCATATGGCTGCGCTACATCAGGAGCCCTGCCACCAAGAACCTTCTATTGAAGGGACAGCCAATGGCTGAGTTTAATACCTGATTCTCCACGCGAGACGTTGGAAACAAGGCTGGGAAAGAGGACAAGAAGGGGGGTGACAGACGTCCTGGTCAAGAGGAGACTGTTGTGAGAATCCCCCCTCGATGGCAAATGATATGACAGAGAAAATCAGGGTGGGGACGTGGGAGAGTAATGACACTGACTTCTGCGGATCCAGCCCACACTCTTGCCCGGCTGGTCTCGCCTCTGAGACCCAGTTGGACCGCGAACAAGAGGGCCTGCCGGCGCTTTTCTAAGATCATCCCTCCAGAGATGAAGCGGGAGCCCTGACACGTGAGCTTCTGGCCAAAGCAGGCAGTGCCGGACTCTGTCTGCTGTGGAATAAACCCCCTGAGCCAGGCGTTGGAGGAGGAGGAGGAGGAGGGAGGTGTCTGGGAGAGGAACCCACAGGAGGTGAGCCTCTGCTTCCCTCTGCTGTCACCCTGGGGACAGGGCAGAGCTCAGGGGTCCCACCGGGCTGAAGGCGGGGAGACTCCAGTCTGGGGCTTTGGAGGGAGCTGGGTGTGGGAGGCACAGAACAGGGTGCCCCGTGGCTGCCTGGCCAGGGGCTGGGCTGTTTCCACACGGGCAACTCCTCAAATCCTAGCAGAGGATGGCTTCTCTGAGGACGGACAAGGCTGGGAATCTCACCATGCTTGGAAGGCTTCTCACCAACCCGCCGGGCTTTCAGCTAAGACACCAGAGCGGGACGCAGGAAGAGTAGGTTAGAATCAGTGCGATGCTGCGGAAGAACCCAGGCAGAGGACCGGCGCTGCCCCACTTCAAGCCTGGCTGTCGGCTGTGGGAATGAAGCTCCCGTGGGGCTGGCGCGCAAGCAGACACGTGGGTGGATGGAGCCAAGCACGCAGTTCAGATATCGGCCTCACATGCACGGTCAGCTGGTCTTTGGCGAAGGCGTGCAGGCGCCATGCAGCCAAGATAGTGATGTGGGAACTGCTAGATGTCCACGTGCCAAAAACACGTGTCTACACACAGGCTCCACGCCCTTCACGACAATGAACTCCGAACGCATCACGGACCTAGATGAAAAACCAAAGAAAGAACCGTGACAGATGGAACAGGAGAAAACCTGTGCCTGAAGGCACGATGCGTGAAAGAAACAACTTCATTAAAGTTGAAAGGGTCTGCCCTGCGAAGGACAACATCTAGGGGATAAGCAACCAGCCAGACTGGGAGGGAGAAAACCCCTTCAGAACAAAACAAAACAAGAAACCATCCGTTGAAGGGCTCCTCCAAAACGTGCAACGTTAAACAGCAAGAACACAAGCAACCGGACACGGAAAACGGGCTCCAGTTCCTCACAGACACCTCACCACGGAAGACAGGCAGGTGGCATAAAGGCATCTGGGGGGATGGCCCACTTCCTATGCCATCGGGGGAATGTAAATTAAAGCAACAAGGAGACAGCACACCTGTTAGAACGGGCAAAACCCAGAACTCTGACCGCACGCAGTGCCCGTGAGAACGTGGGGTGGCTGGAAGCGCACTCACCGCTGGAGGAGATGCCACACACGTTCGGAGACCATTGGTCTCTCTCACCGAACGAAACATACGCTCACCTTGCAACCCAGAACGTTCCTTGGTATTTACTTACCCAAAGGAGTTGACGACTTAGTTTCGCAGGAAAACCCGCACATGGACGTCTAGAGGAGATATACACCTATTTGCCAGCACTTGGAAGAAACCAAGGTGTCCTTCAGTGAGTGAAACCCAGACAAGGGAATGTTATTAATGGTACAAATTAATGAGCTATCCATCCACGGAAAGTCTGGGAGGCTCCTGCCCGCACATTCCTGAAGGAGAGAAGATAACCCGTAACGGCCACATCCTGTGTGATTCCAACACTGTGTGACATTCTGAAAAAGGCAAAACTTCCCTCCCTTCCTGTCTCTCTCAAATCAGGAACAAGAAACATCCTCCGCTGAGACTGTCAAACTCTGGTAGAAAGACTTGTAACATCAGGGAGCACTCTCCCTCCCAAGTCCCCTCTTCCTCCCGCTACAACTAAAATCCTGAAATAAAATCTGCCTCCTGTTGGAAAACACACCCGCTCACGTCCTGCGCATCTGACAGTCTGCTGTGAGGGCAGCTCTCGTGTCCGCTGTCCTCCGCAGGAGAAAGAAAAAGAAAACAAGAAAGTGCTGTGGGGAAAAGGGGCATGTGTCGCTTGATGTCAATTTGCTCCTCGGAAAGATTTGTCAATAAATATCGAACTCCGGCTGAGGAAGTTCTGGCCGCGATCTTCAGGGGAGCATGTGCTGATGTGAGCAACCGCCTTAGGGACAGACAGAAGGTGGGATGGATGGCAGCTGGACCCAGGGACACGGAAGTGGAGACATCGATGGTGAAACAGGTAGGGCAGCACGTTCGTGGTAGAATGTTGATGCGCATCCGTGGGTGTTCCGGTACGATCCTTTCATGTGTCCGATGTGCTTGACACGCGTCATCATCGCACATTAGGAAAAATAAATGCACCCATTTGGGGACCCTAAGGACCCTCCCGGGGACTCCCCGTGGAGCCATGGCTTTACTGTCGCTTCACAAACTTAGTCAAGTGAAGCCAACGCCTCTAACCCTTTCTTAAGCTCCGCGTGTCTAACAGGGTCCCGGAAATGCCGCCTCCCGTGGGCGGCTCACCTGGGCCCCGTCCAGCTTCTGCTGGACCCAGCCTGGCTGCCGGGTGACTTGCTCCACCCCCAGCCTGGAGGGTGGTCACCTTCCTGGGGCCGTTCTATTCCCATGGCACCGCTGGCCAGCCTCTTGCTGGCCCCCAGCAGCCCCCAGTCTGCCCCCAAGTGTTCCGGGCCCCGCTCCCCCCAGGCCCTGGTGGCCAGCTAACCCGGGACACGCTTTCATCTAGGAGGGTCAGCCACACCCCTTTGTTTCTCCTCTGTTAGTATCACTTGGAACCGTTACAACGGTCACCCCTTTTCCTTCAACGCCCAGCCTGTTTCCAAGACCCAGCGTTCCTGCTGTGGAATGTCCGGGGCTGCGTAAACCCAGGGAAGAGCGGTCAGCTCCAAGGACTGCCACCGAAGGCCTTTGTCCCCGGGTGTCACCTGTCCTGGCACGTGTCTCCACTCTGCTTAGTCTCCGAACAGCTCTGGGAGCTCGGTTCTCGCAGAAGCTGACTCCAGGGTGGGTCCATGCACACAGGAGTTTATTGGAGAAAATGTCTGAGAAAGAAACTGGATGGAGCCCGGCAACAGAACAGACCCCCGCAGGTCTGATCCGGGGTGGGGGCAGGAGGGGGAGCAGGGAGGAGCCGGGCAGGTTAGGGTTGACAAGAGCCTCAACATTTCCGCGGGGCTGCTGCTGGGGTATCCTTGCACCAAAGGCCCAAGGGGGGCCCCCTCTCCCAGCCAGGGGGTAGGCTTTAGCACAGCTCTGTCCCCACACAGCGTTCACTGTCTGCTTCTTCTGCTGTCAGTTTGCACCCTGGACATCATAGCTGGGCCTAGCACTTGACCCTACCGCGTGCCATCCCCGTGGGAGGGAGCACAAGTCTGCCTGGCCCATCTCTGCCGGTCTCCACGGGGTCCCCGGGGCACCCCAGCAGGCAAGGTCAGGACTAGGGTGTCCATGGGCCGTGATGGGTACTCCCTGACCCCTGTGACTGCCTCGGCCTACGCGCCTAATGGAACCCCCAGGCCGCAGGTGTTCCTCTCCCCCCACCCCACCCCCATGCCACAGAGCGGTCTGCTGGGCCTGGGCAGTGATGCAGCCAGTGCTGGAAGCCAGAGCCTGGGGCCCTGTCCACCGGGGTCCTCCCCAGCGCCCACCCGGGGCGGCTCTGCAGAGCAAGACTGGGGAGGCCAGGCCTGCGCCGCCCGCCTAGGCACCCCGCCTGACCTCCGCCCGCCTCACAGCCCACCTGGCACTGGGGGATGGTACCAGGGGGCCAGGGGGCGGGTCAGGACTGGGCGCGCACCTTGGAATGGGGAAATGAGCGGCTGCTCGGAAGGCCCGCGATGATTAGTCCTGATTATTAATAACAAGTCGGAGGACGTGGGGTGATGGATGGCCATGTTCCCCGCTCTTTGCTGCGCTGTTGCTTCTGCAGCTTAATCTTCCTGTAACCATTTTTCAGTAATCAGGGAGCCGAGTTCAAGGAAGCCCGGCTTCTCACTGCTGAGCCCAGCCTCCTGCTCACCAGGCTCCCACCCAGGGATCTCGGATCGGTGAGTCTTCAGCAGCGGGGGGTGCAATGCGTTCGGCTGGCACCACCCCCAGGTCGTGCTCCCCGCCCACAGGTGCCTCTGAGCCCGGGTGGGGGACAGAAGAGCAGCAATAGAATAAAAAAGAAAAAAAGGATAATCCACGTTGGGATTAGCTTCCTTCTACGTGGACCTTCAGTAGGAAAAAGGGGGAGAAAAGAGGACCCCTGCCTCCACCCACCTGGGGCGGGGCGGCGCGGGGAGCAGGGCGCAGAGCGCAGGGCGCGGCACAGACAGAAATGAAGGCGCTTGCAAGCCGAGCGCCAGAGGCAGGGGCACCATCTGCTTTAAGTGACATTTATTCTTCTGCTGAAGAAATATGTTCCCAAACAGAGTACGTGCGCGTCATCTCCCTATTTGCGCTCCACGAGCGTCTGGGAACGAGGGCCGCACGTCGCAGGCACTCAGACAGCGGGAGCGAAGTTGGAAGCAGCCACCGCCCATGCGGCGCGCTCAGCCGCTGCAGAAACCGGCTTTCTCAGCTCCAGCGCGTGGAAACGGCGCAGGATGGCAAACCATCTGTTGAGTGTGGTGGGCAACGGAATCAGCTGCGTTGGGACCCCTGGGGCAGGTGTGATGTCTGGGCGAGAAGCTGCTGGTGCTGAACGCTTGGCAGCCACGCCCTGGTGCGTCAGAGGCTCCAAGAGGGTGTCCCTGATTGGCTTCCCTGGGCTGAGCCTCGCTTCCGGTCCCACAGTGTGGCTCAAGGGTCCGACTCTGCCCGTGGACAGAGCACCCCGGGGCCATTAGTATTCCGGGGGGTGGTCAACAGCCCAGGTTTTGGAATGGACAGACCGGGGCGCAAACCCCAGCTCTGCAGGTTGCCGGCTGGGGGCTTTGGACACGCTGCGCGACTTCCCTAGGTCTCAGTTTCTTCATCCGTAAAATGGGGACAATAGATAACACTTCCCTGTCCCAGGAATCGTCTCATAAAAAGCAAGTGCTAGTGTCCACCTCAGTGACGGGGACCCCTCTGTCCCCGCTCTGGTTTTCCGATGGAAGTCAGCTCCAGCGGGGCCCTCGGGCGCTGAACTACTAAGTATATTGAGCCCACTGGGCCTCCGCACTGGGGAAAACTTCACGGACGCAGGGCACAGGCATTTGGGGGAGAAATGACTCAGGAACGTGTGTCTGAGACATTTTAATTTTATCCTGTGGGGTGTCCAGTCCCAGAATCCAGTGGCTGTGTTTACCCTTTGCTGTTCCATATCCGTCAGGATCACTGGCACCAGGAACCCACACAGGAGACTGGAGACCTGCCCCCCAAGGCCATCCCACTCCCCAGGCTGGCTCAGAGCCCTGAGGGGGACACCCGGCAAGCGCTCAGAAGCTCGCCCGCAAAGCGTGTGGCTCCCAGGAGCATTCCCTCCAGATCCCTCCGCTGGGAAGCAAAGCCGTGGTCAAGGGAGCGGCAGAGCCTACGGTTCCAACCGTTCTATTCGGGCTCCTGCCAGGTCCTCTGACTTAAAAAAAAAAAATGGTGATAACTTCTGGCCAGGATGGAGACACGCTGCATCTCCCAACAACTAGAAGACATTTGCATATGCCTCAAAACTAAATAAAAGCAGCACAGAAATTTCAGAAAATTGAACTACACAGAAGTGCAAGAAGTGGAGAAGTGGAGAAAGTCAGCCGGGCAGAAGGGGCGGAGCCGGGCAGGAGGGGTGGAGCCGGGGAGGAGGGGCGGAGCCAGGAGGGAGGGGCGGAGCTGGGAAGGAGGGGCGGAGCCGGGAAGGAGGGGCGGAGCCGGGAGGGAGGGGTGCAGCCGGAAGGGAGGGGCAGAGCCGGGGAGGGCGGCCGGTGGCCTTGTCCCCTGTCCCACCCCTCCTTCCCCCACACGCAGCACCACGTGAAACCGGTCGCCCAACACTGATGAACTCCTAAGGCTCCTCCCCTTTCAACGTAACAGGTGCGACAGCTCTACCTAAGACACACAGGCAAACACAGAGAGCTGTCAAGCTGAAGAGACAGAAAAGTAGGACCCAAAAGAAGGAGCAGATCCAGTGGGAGACCTGTGTGATGAAGAGCTAACCAACCGAACAGACAAGTAGCAGACAGCCAACCTAGCAGATGCAGAGTTCAAAATGCTGGCGATTAAGATGCTCACAGACTTGAAAGGTGTGCTTAAATATAGCAAACACAGAGGGAAGAAGTGAAGGCTAGGCTATGTGAAACAAGGAAAAATCCTCACGAAACCAATGATTTGGTACATAAGGAAGAAATAAAAATCAACCAGCTCAGAAAGAGGAAACAAGAATTGAAAAAAATGAGTACAGATGTAGGAACCTCTGAGACAACTTTAAACATGCCAACATCCGAATCATAGGGGTACCAGAAAGAGAAGAGGAAGAGCAAGAAATTGAAAATTTGTGTGAAACATAATGAAGAAAAACTTCCCTAATTTGGTGGAGGAAGTGGACATACAAGTTCAGAAAGCACAAAGAGTCCCAAACAAGCTTGACCCAAAGAGGCCCCCACCAAGACATAATGAAAATGCCAAAGTTTAAAGATAAAGAGAAAACCTTAGAAGCAGCAAGAGAAGAGAGTTACCTACAAAGAAGTTCCCATTAGACTATTAGCTGATTTCTCAAAAACAAAACAAACAAACAAACAAAAAAAACCCTGCAGGCAAGAAGGGCCTGGCAAGAAGTATTCAAAGTGATGAAAAGCAAAGACCTACAACCGAAATTACTCTATCCGGCAAAGCTATCACTCAGAATGGAAGGGCAGATAAAGTGCTTCCCAGACAAGGTAAAGCTAAAGGAGTTCATCATCACCAAGCCATTATTACACAAACTGTTACAGGGACTTAAGAAAAAGAAGATCAAAACTATAAACATTAAAAAGACAACACACTCACAACTATCAACAACAGAATCTAAAAAATAAAAACAAAAACTAAGCAGACAGCCAGAGAGGGAACAGAACCACAGGTATGGGGAACATTTGGAGGGGTGTCAGCGGGGAGGGGGAGGGGGAAGAATGGGGAGAAGACACCGGAATTAAGAAGCATAGTTGGTGGGTGCAGAATAGACAGGGAGATGTTAAGAATGGTGCAGGAAAAGGTAAACCCAAAGAACCTACATGCATGACCCATGGACAAGAACTAAGGGGGTTGGGTTTGCTGGTGGGAGGGGGTGCTGGGCAGAGGGGAGCAAAGGGAAAAGAAATTGAAACAACTGTAGCAGCAGAATCAATTTTTTTAATGGAGGTAAAATACACGTAGCATAAAACTAACCATGTCAATTAGCTTCAGGCGCGTGATTTGGTGGTGTCTGATAAATTCGTGGACTGGCTCCAGAACGAGTTCACCACCCCTAAAACTCTGCACCCATTCGCACCACTCCCCCGTGCCTCCCAGCCCCCAGGGACCGCTGCTCTGCTCTCGGCCTCTCTGGACTCGCCCATTCTGCACAGCCCGTGTACGGGATCAGCCAGCATGGACCTCCCTTCACTTTCAGACCCGAACCAACATTTGGACCCAATCCCACCCCGTGTGAAGCAGGATAGTGCGGTCAGTCTCAGGCTCCGTGCGGAGGGTCCAGGATAGAGGGCTTAGCACGGAGTGAACTGTGGGAAAAGGGTAGGTGTCTTCCTTTAATGCATTATTATTATTATTATTATTATTATGACTATGACTATTACTGTTATTGTTGCTGCTGCTGTTGCCTTGACGACAAGGCCTGGTAATGACTATGCGGTGACTACCCATGATGCACTAGCACACTGAGGCTGTGGCCTGGACTTTGATTATGATCCAAAGCCTAAGCCCCTGTCACCAGGGTAGGACTCTCAGAAGGAGCAAGGACGGGAGCCATGGCTCCTTTCTCTGCCCCACATCTGCCTACCTGTGGTTAAGTGGGGCAGGGCCCGCTGCGTACCTGCACCCGCCCGCGAGACATGCTTTCCTCTCGATGCACAAGCTGCAGAACCTGGCACGGCCTCCGCCCCACACTGGGCCCGAAGGCGCAAGACCAGCCTCTGATGACAGCAGGCAGATGCCGGGACAATGGGCCTTCCTCTGGCCGCTCATCCCCGGACACATAAGTAGGCATTTGTCACACTTTCCCAGATGGCCCTGGGCTGGAGAGCCACTGTCCTGGGGAACCAAGATTCTGCTTTCATGCAACCATGTGTTTTGTGCATTAAAGTCCATTTGGACCCAAGCTGGAACTTTCTCTGGCCCTTGAGCTTGAGACTTGGACTTTTCCATCCAGAACAGCCAAGTATCCTGCCTTTTCATCATCGTTAGCGAACTGTTGACCTTCCCAGAGCCTCCATTTCTCCATCTGTGAAATGGCTACAGAGCCACGAGCTCACGGGTTTCTGTGAACGGTAACTGAGGGTATGGATGCCAGGGCCACACGGGGGCCCTTGACAACTGCAGCCACACATCAAGTAGATGCTCCCTTGATTCGGGGTCCCTCAGTTGTCCTTAGAACCCTGACAATCACGTTGCAAGCACCTCTGTGGCTCTTGTTGTTCCTGAAATGGCTCTTCGTTGGTGTCTTTTACATTCAGGTGTTTTGCTTTGCTGTGGGTACGCTCTGGAAATCCACGGTGGCATGTTTTCCCGCTTTGGCTTTCATCTGAATCTTAACCACCTGACAGTGATGGAAATGTCATTCTCATTCATCCTACCATCCTGGGGCCCCACACCTTCTTTCTCCCTCTTGAACCTTGCTGGGTGAACTTGGCTTCCTGTGTGCTGTGTTTTTATTCCCAAGGCTTGGCACATCTCCACCCTGTCTCTGAACAATGACAGAGCCCAACCAACTTGGGTGACCTTCTTCCCTGGAGGACAAGACTCAGTGGCAGGTCTCTCTGCACCCCTCAACCCCCACACCACCCCTCGGTGACCCAAGTACTCTCCTAACTCTTCCAAGTTGAGCTCGAGAATATTTTCGTTATTTGCACATAATGGCTCTTGTCCATCCTTGCATAACAATTGTATTTAGAGTTAAGACAACAATAGTAGGTTTTCACTAATCCTACATTTCATTTCTCTCCTCTCTGCCCCTTGGATGGCCCATCTCCTCCTTCCTGGGCCCCAGTTGGCTTTGCTCGGGTATTAAATTTTAGGAACATGCTAGAAAGGATATAATCTATTAAGATTCTGGATGTTGGGGACGTTGCTTTGCCCTCTGTCTTCAGTATTTCACTTAAGACACCATTTTAGGGCAAATGTTTTATTTTCCTCATTGCTCTTTAAGGTTTTATGAGGATGATATCAGTCTAATTCTTGCTGATTAGAAAATAGTTGTTTTTTTTTTTAATACAGTTTTTAGATTGAGGTTTTGTTGGGTTTTTTTTTAAACATAGATTTTGGAAATTTTCACTCATTTAGGACTACGGATGTTTACCCTGCATTTGCTTAAGGTTCCATGGTTTTGTTAGACACTCGTCTTTCTTAATATTAGGTTATTGTCCTCTATTATTTTTTTAATCACTTATTTGTGTTCTTTTCATTCTCTTCCCACCCAATATTAGGTAATTATTCTATCTTGGATATTATCCGTGTCTCTTAATTTTCCCCTTTGTGTCTCTCATTTCTCTTGTTCCATTCTTGTCCTCCTGTGACAGGGGGTGGCCTCATTCTGTCTCCCAGGCCAGCGATGCAGTTCGGAGCCACTTTAATTTGCTACCCAGGCTGCCTAGAGAATATTTCTTTGATAAATCTTGTTTAGAAGCCTTTGCTATTTTCCTCTATTATTTCATAATAGCTTCTTGTTTGGGGAGGCACTATGTCTATTTTCATAGCGGGGAAACTCAACCTCAGAAACACAACAATCTCCCCTAAATTGATCTATCGAGGCAATGCATTTCCACTCCCAGCTCTAATAGGGGGTCTATGGAACTTGAAAAATTGATTCTAAAATGCATGCGGATACATAAAAGACCAAGAAGAACAGTACAGGGAAGGTAGGGATGGAGGTCCTGCACCATCTGTTACCAGAACGTCCCACAAAGCAGCCCTGGGTAAAACAGGGTGAGGCCGTCAAAATGGGTGAAAAATGGGCCGGACACCAAGTACGAGGGGCCCATGATTAGTCCCACCTGTGCAAGAAGAGGGGACAGCGCAGAGTAGCCAGCAAAGAGGAGCTTTTCAGTGATTGGCCTGGTCCAACTGGTTATCCACGTTTTCAAAAAGCAGAAGAGGTTACATTCCCTCCAATATACAAATAATAATAATAATAATAATAATAATATTAAATAAATGTACAGCTTCAAAGTCGAAAATCAGGGCATTGTAAACATGTCTAAAATGCTTACAAGAAAATATAGAAGGATATCTTCCTAACCTTGAGACGGGAAGGCGTTCCTAAAGAGAGCCCCCCCCCCAAAAAAAAAGATTCATATTGTCAAAAGATGGAGAATTCTGACCACATTGCAGTTAAACACTTGTTACCAACGCTCATCATAAAGAAAGCGGAAACCCAAGAGAAGGCATTTTCACACACGTATGACAGGAAAGCTTTCGTATTGAGAATCTGTAAAGAAGTATTTTAAATCGACGTCTACGAGGAAATGAACCAGCAGCAAAATGTGCAACAGATGTGAACGGTCTTTTTCACAGACAGACGTGGAAACATGTGCCCCTGAAGCAAGGGAACCCGACTGACCTCATTAGAAAACAGCCGAGTTACAATGACACACCCTTCTCCAGTCCTCTCCCTGGTTGGCAGCGGTTAACAAGCTTATGCAACATTTGTAAAGACAGTTTGGAAACAATGTAGCAATTCCTCTTAAGTACAGCCACTTTGGAAACAATGTAGCAATGCCTCCTACAGTCAGACATGCACATAGGCGAAAACTTAGCCCTAACCCCTGGGTAAACATCTCTAAAAACGCAGGCATTGGTGACCAGGAGCCAGACAGCTGGGAACAGCCAAAGCTCATCAACAGGACAGTGGGGTGTAGCGTCTTCCGGCAGCAACTGTGGTGCCCCATTCCATGTGAGCACCGGTAGCTGTAAGTGTGAGAGTCAACGCTGTGAGGAGACCAGTCTCTGTGACAACCCGAGACAGAGGCATGGGCTACGGCACACGCATCTAGATGGATCTCAGAAACTCAGCGCAGCCTGAAAGGGCAAGTCCTAGAGGACCACGGGCGATGAGTCATCAGGTTGACGACCATCAGACCCGTGAAAAACTGAGCCGCCCGCTGGCCACGTGCGCACAGGGTGGCCCCGGCCTCTCCCCAACGTGCAGGAGCAAGTGGAGAGACCCCAGCAAACCCCACCACCAAATCCCCATCATGTCATCTTCTCCTTAAGGGCCGCAGTGAGCAGCTGTTTCTGTTTCATTGCGTCAGCTGGGAATGGTCAACAGTTAGGAAAGCATAAGATTAAAGAGAAGACAGTTGTCCACAACCCTACAGCTTTCTAAAACCTCCCTGAAAAGGGAAAAATTCTTGGTTTGGCGTTGAAGCCTGATAAGTGTCCACCCAGATCCCAACAATGTCTTCTGGCCACGTGGGTGGCGAGCTCAGGGGTGGGTGGCCACAGGGGACCATGTTGGAGGGGGACATTGGCTGGCCTGAGCTGCAGGGACCCAAGCCCTTGGTATGGAACTTCCTGTCTATGTCCCCACGCTCCTCACTGGGTCTTGTACGGCTCACCTGTGCCCAGATGACAGGTGCCACCCCACTGGCACCCTTGCCGGAGCCAGCAGGGAGCTCCCCTGGCAGGCAGGCGTGGCACTGTCTTCAGGGCAGCGGTCAGAAAAGATGGAATTTTTGAGGACAGAATAGGCGCTTAAAACAAAATGAAACTGTACAGACATTAGCCGAGGTCAGAGATCTAAACTTGTCAAATAAACATACTGTCAGAGGCTAAAACAGACAAGTTTCCCTCTCCCGACCTCTTTAAACATTAAGGAAATAAATTAATCTTATTTTTCCTCTAGCTTCAGATACTGCGAACGTTCATAAATATTCATTTCTTCTTCCAACTGGAAGCATTAGGCCTTGTTACTTTGAGTGGAAGTAACTGAAGATTAATGATGGTTCTCAGAAAAAGCAAGATTATATACACAGAGGCAATTAAACGCAAACCTATTAATTATTTAACAACTCATTAATGAGTGGAACTTCAGCACTGGAGTCTTAGCTTCTCTCAGTTGCCCTGCCAAGTGACTGGCGTGCTATCCTCTCAGCATTAAGCTTTGAGAGGTAAAAGAACTGGGGGGAAGGGGGGGCTCTCACTCAGACCTGCACCTTGTGACAGAGAATCCAGGATGCCAGGTAGAGAGAGAGGCCAAAGGAGTCAGGTGGCAACAGCAAAGGTATCATCTCAAGAGTTTGATCCAAAGCCCGAGATGGGGAGTTGAATTTCACATTCAGAATCCTTGTTGTGACAAAGCAAATGTTAGTGCTATTTCCATTTTGTGCATGTGTGTACGTACAGACTGAGGATTTTCATGCAAAGTTGGACCATTTTAAGTTAACTGTGCATGCTATTTTAAGTAAATTTAATATACAGAACCTGAAATGAACAAAATCATCAATGCTGAATCTTAACTCACCGTATATGACTGAACCTCAAACTTGAAGTCTAAACTATATGCCTATTGACTATGTCACTTTGCCAAATGGCACCACCTATAGGCAGAAGCCGGGCAGAGCAGTTCAGCTCTATTAGACATTGTAAATACTTACAGCAAAAGGGTTAGCTCCTGGGGTCACAGAAGGAACTCCCAGTTGCCGAACATGTATGTATGGCTGATGTTCCTTTCTTCTCCATCCTTTTTGTGTGCCTTGGACATGACGGTGCCCAGCATCTCTCTGGGACCACGTCTCTTCTCAAGCTCTCCTCTCCTCTGGTGACCTCCCCTGGTCCTATGGCTTCCACCCCTTCTCTATGCTGGTCATTCCCAAACACAGACCACACCTGCACCTCTGCACCGAACGCACAACGTGCAGATCCAACTGCCCGCCCAACGCCGCCATGTTCATATCCGGCAGGCACCTCAGCCTCGAGTCTAGTCTTCTGATATCTCGAAAGTGCCTCTCTTTTCATTTCCAGACCCCAAACCTTAGAGCCATTCCTAACACCTGCCCTTTGCCTTTGCACCCCACATTCACCCCACAGGAATAGCTGTGGGCTCTAGCTGCACAGTCCACAGGCTCCTGCCACCTCTTACCACCCGCACGGCTGCCACCTCCTTCACACCCCCGTTTTCCACACCAGGGTGACTGCTCCCTGGCCGGGGCTCTCTGCCCTTCTTTCCTCTCCCCCTCCAGCGTATCCTCCGGGAACTCTTCAAAATCAGATCATATGAAAGGACTCCTCTGCCCCAAACCACTCGATCTCATCCCGTGTCTGAGTAAAACATTCACTCCTGTCCCCTCTTCTCTGTTCGCCAGTGCTTTGACCAAATCTCCTGCCACTTCCCCTTTATCACTACGCTTCAGGGACACTGGTCCCCTGTGTGGCCACAACGCTCCCAGAGCCCTGCAGTTGGGCCTCAAAGCCTGCCCTCTGCCGGGCTCTGGGTTCCAACATGAGCCTGACAAAGGCAGGCCCTCCTGGCTGCCCCTCAGCCCCAGCATGCCTGGCCCTTCCTGCCACTTGGCACACTAGCTATTTCTCCTTTCGCATCTCTGCATTTCCTGTGCGTGTGCTACATACTTCATACAAGTGTCACTCGTTCCTGTATTTAACCATTCATCTATGGTCCCTTCCTCCCAGAAATAGGGCTGACACAGAGAAAAGGCACTAAATAAATGTTTGCCAGGTACAAGAACACAGATGGATTGCATTAGTAAGATTATGAGTGACTGAATTATACCTTATTAATGGATGGAAGGTGGTCTAACACCACAGAGCCAATTTACAGAATAATAATTTTAAAAAGTTTCCAAACAGTATTGAGTGGTGAAAAAAGCCCAAAGGACTAGATCAGCGATGCCAATTGTCCCCTGTTGACACTTCCTGCCCCACCTTCTTGGGGGACATGATCACATCACATGCTGCAGACTGACCCCCTGCTGGACCCAAGGAGACCCCACCATCCACCTGAACAGTATTGTGGACTCCTAACTGCCCCGCACATGATCCACAGACCCTGGCCTAAACCCCCTAGGAGCTTGCTGGGAGTGCAGAGTGAGACTGGGGAGTCAGGACTACATTTGGGGGACACCCCCAAGGGCGTTGGCACATTCTGTCTATGCAGCTCTGGTGCAGGTCCCCAGTCAGCTCCTCCTGGCGCACACTGACACCTGCTAGCCTGCTGAGAGCTGAGTGAGAGCTGAACCTTCCTTTCTGATCTAAATGGCATCCAGCCTGTCTTCACACGCGTCAGAACCCATGTCCCAACCCCTGGGTCGCCAGGGTCACCGTGATGCGCACCCACCACTCCTGGAAGACTGGCACTGTGGCACCTGCTGCTTGCAGCCCCAGGCCCTCTGACCATCTCCCCTCCACTGCCCACCTTGCAGAAAGCAGCAGGGCCCCCTCCCCACAGCATGTCCCAGGAGACAGCCCAGTGACCGCAGGGTGGGACTGAAGCCCTGCCCTGAGGGGTGCCCCCAGCCCATTGGGGGTGCTTCCCTGGGCTTCCGTTGCTCCCCGCCCTCCTCCCACTCTCTTAGCTGGACAAGTGCAAATCCAGGGGCTGCTGTCCGGCTCCCAGTGTCTGAGCAGAGGGACAGGAGCCCGGGTGTGACTCCAGAGGACACAAAGCTCTCCCTGGAGGAGCCGGAGCCAGGGCCCAGGATGCCACCCCATGGGACAGCAGCACCCATTGGCCAAAGCGGCTCAGCGATCCACCGGAGAAACGGGGACATTTCTGAGGCACGACGCTCCTTCCCGACAGACAGCCCGTACCTGATGACACAGGCTGAATGGATCAGCTGGAACAGGAATTAAGATACAATTGTAACAAGTGTCCCCAGAGCAATCACTAGGACACTAAAAACGTGAAGCAGTTTCCAGCACTTCCGGGAGAGGATCAGGAAAAGTGCATCTGGAATGATGGTATTTGAAGCAGCGACCTAGCGGGTCCGAAGGTCGGGGGTTATTGTGAAACTGAAAAGGTGGCCTCGGGTGGTGGGTGGGCTTCCAGGTGCGGGCAGGCCGGGCGGGAGGTCAGGTGCGAAACCCACTCAGGAGAGCCGAGAAGGGTGCGGGACGTGGCCCAATACGGACATCCATGTGACAGCCGCCCTGTCACCCCCTCCTGGGAGAGCGAAAGGTAAACTGAATGGAATTAAGAGAAGAGAAAGGAAAAGATCGAGAGCCTCACAGATTAGGGAAAGGTGTGCTCAGCTAGGAAGGGCTGGCAGAGGCCCAGCTGGGTAGATTAAAAATATAGAGCAAAGTAAAAATTTAAAAAAAATGTACCTAGGTGCATGAGCGTGAATGACATTTAAGATCATCAAAGGAGAGAGAAGATTCTAAAGCCTTTCAAAGGGACAACGCAGATACCCCTCGAAGATCAAAGGACGGTTGAAAATACCGTTGATGCGCCTCCAGGCTGGGGGGGGGCGAAGCCTGACGTCCCAGCCAGCGAGGAAGGGACGCAGCCCCCAACTGCGGCCGGGGGGCCAGAGTCACTTACACACAGGCAGAGGGGGACCTGCAGGACCCTGGCCGCGCCGTACCCAGCCGGGGGTCAGCACTCGCCAATCAGGCACCTTTGGAGTCTGAGGTATGGATCATATCCCGAACCCACAAATCAAGCCAAAGAAAAATGTCTGTTTCTGGCAACAGAACCATCTGGAAAGCCTTGAAAGCCCTCCCACTAAACAACACCTGGCGGTGTTGGATGAACTGCAACAAACGTAACTTGACATCGAAGCTGCGCTCACAGGCGCGTAGGGGAAATGGTCAGAGGCCAACAAAGAAGAGGGGGTTTTCGCTAGAGTCAGGGAGAGGGGGACTTGGTGGCAGCTCCCAACCGCAGGAGGGCCCCAACGCCAGGGACAGAGACTGGTGACTTGAACACCTGCGCGGTGGGTGCAGAACGAGACCCCCGTCCCTTGGAGGTGAAAGTGCAGAGCTGAGACCCCTAAGGAAACGGCCTGAGCAGAACTGCAGCCTCAATGACAGGGACAGGCCAAACGGGGAGATGCGATAGGCTGACTGTGACCCTCAAATTTCTGCGCTGAAACCCCTGACCCCGCAGTGGGATGGTGTGGTGGTGAGTTGGAGCCCTGGGAGGGGGGGATCAGTGTCCTTATAGAAGAGACCCCGGGGGACCCCCTGCCCCCTCCGCCAGGACAGGACACCGCGAGAAGATACCACCTATGAGCCAGGACGGGGGGCCTCACCACACACCCCATCTCTCAGCGCCTTGACCTTGCTCCTCAGGCTCCAAGTCAAAGGGAATTGGTGAACCGGAAAAAGAGGTCTGAAGTGGTAAAGGATTCAAAGATCAGAACAGAGAGGATAGAGTGAAAACGTCGAACAAAATGTATGAGGCGTGCCAGAAGAAGAAACGTTCTTTTTTTTTTTAAGAAAAAGATACTCAATGTGAGAACGGCTGAAAACGATGCAGAATACATGTACATTTTTAATGATCAGACTCAGGAAGCACCATGAGTTCCACCCCGTAGTCAACGAAACCCACATGTAAAGACTTTGGGACAAAACCAGAGAACATGACGATCTTAAAAGCTGCTTGAACAAATTACATCATGGCATTAATTGTACTTTTTGGAAACAGGAAAACACGGGAGCCAGCTAACAGCAGGGTAATAAGCTTCAAAAGTCTTTCCCCCTGATATTGTCATTCAAGACTTCAGGGTGCTCGTACACGTGTGTATGAAATAAGGACATTTTTGACAAGTGATGGAGCTATTCCTGCGTGTTTTTATACTCATGGAAATGCCCCAGAAGGGAGGGGTGACGAGGTGGTTGTCGGCTAATGTCCTGGAGTGGGTGAGAGGGGCAGGACGCGGGCACAGGGTGAGGGGAGAACCCGCTCACCCCCACAGGAAGGCAGGCAGGGTGCTGGGCGCCGCACAGGTGAAGTGATAAACGTGAGGATGGTGACATGGGGGGTTGGCCTCTGATGTTTCTGGTTTATCCATGACCTGGGAAGGAGGTCATCATGGGCGAGGGGGTGTTAGAGGTGGCCAGGAAGTTCAAGGAGCCAGGAGAAGGTGTGAGATGCTCCCTCGGGAAGGTGGGGAGTTAGATGGACCAGATGTTTATGCTGGGGGGCAGGACACCCCACAAATGGACTGTGTGTTTTTCTGTTTCCTCGGGGCAGACCTGGGATGGATGGAGAGAAAGGTAGAAAACAGCATCCACGTACTCGTCTTTTGAATAACTCAGACACGATGAACCCTGAGTGGTACTACTGATCAGTGCTTCTGTGTTCAGAGAGATGCCCACAGGCACGGCCAGGCCGGCCAGGCGGAGGAGAAAGGGCCCGACCCGGGCGCGGGGGGCCCGCCGGGCCTGGCCTGCGCCCCGCAGCTGCGCCGGCTCCACCTGGGCGCCAGCCTGGCTCCGTCTATTTGTGGTTACTGATCTGCGCTGATTTGATTTTATTTTTTCCTCGCCTGCGTTAACAGCTGATTGAGGAATAATCAGCTGCGTCGACTGCGGAACTATGCAGAGCAGCTGTGAAATTGCCATAAATAACTCAATTGGCCACTTCACACGAAGGTTATTTCTATTCCACACAAAAGGTCTTAACGTAACCGCCGCTGGGCCTGGCGCACAGGCAGAAGGGAGCTCCAGGCCCTTCTCTCTGAGCGAAGCCCCGGAGAGCGGCGCCCCGCGCTCAGCCCCGGCGCACCCCCGCCTTCCATGGTCCTCCTTTGGGTGCCAGCAGCCTCCCACCCCGGCGTTCCGGTCACCTCCCGCTGCGCGACTAGCCAGCCCGCAATGTAGACTCAACAGCAACCAGGCGTCCTGTGCTGTTTCTCCAGGTCCCGTTGGTAGATGGGGCACCTGCCATCGGGGGTGACCCGAGTGTAGGACTCAGCGGGAGCGCAGTCAGGGCTGGGGTGTCCGACGTGGCCCCTCGCGTGCCTGCCACGCCCGTGAGCGCTGTGGGCCCAGCGTCCAGCACGCAGGTAGGAAGCGGAGTGGCCCTTGGAACTCCCTTTCCTGCAGCTCTGCCCGGACTGGCTCTCCGCAGCTTCCTTGCGGCCAGTGACTTTCTCCTGCCTGCCTGGGGCCTCCCCCAGGGCCCTTGTCCTGGCCCACTCTCCCGCTTCCGAAGCTTCCAGACCACTTCCTCGGCTTCCAGACCACTTCCCCAGCTTCCAGACCACTTCCGTGGCTGGACTTGGCCTCTGGCCATCACGTGGCTACGGCGGAGGCCACTGAGCTGTGACAGAGTCAAGGAGAAGATGCTCCTGGGAACACAGTGACCCCCAGTGGCCCTGGCTCGTCACCCAGGCCGGGCAGCCCCACGCGGGGCCACCTGCGCTTGGTGCTGTTCGCACTGCCAGGTTCTCACGCCTTCTGCCGCTCGGAGCTGGGGCCCAGGCCCGGCCACCTCCGCTCTCATCCTGAGACCGCAGTCGATGGCTGGCTTCCCCCCGGCTCCAGCCGTTTCTCTCTGCCCTCCCAGCTCCACGGCAGAACCACCCCCGCTGCTGCTGGGGTGGGGTGTCCCTGGGCTGTCTGACGACCCCCTCCACACACACTGCCCCGGGCCCAGACTGTCTGCAGCCTCCTGTTTCTCCTCCAAGGTCCTGGGCTTCTCCTGCCCGCAGACACTCACCAAGTGAGCGCCCACTCTGCACGGGGCTCCGCCCTCCGCAGCTTCCGAGCCATTCGTCCGTGTGTCTGTCATTGCAGCGGGGTTTCGGCTGGGACCTGCCCCTTGTCCTCTCCCGCCGCCCTGGAAGCCACATGTGCTCCCCATCCTGCTCCTCAAGTGTTCCCGCCCCCGGGCACCCTGGGAGCCAGCTGCTGTGCAGCCCCACCCTGGCAGGCACCACACTCCCCCTGGGGACCCTGGAGGACTGCCCCCCACCACTGTCATTCCTTCCTGATGCTTCTCCGCCGGCCTGTAGCCTCACGTTCCTCCATTAGCCACATCCAGCCTCTTGGGCAGACACAGCCCGTAGCCCCAGAAAAGGGCAGACAGGCCCTGGACGGCACAAGATTCCAAGTCGCACGTCATGGGAATGATTCAATTCAGTCGTTCGTCCAAGTGCGGAACTACGGCTGCCACCCCTTTCTCAGGGGACAGGTGGGACCAGGGCGCAAGGAAGACAGCCGCCGGCCGCCAGCCTCCGGCACACGGGCGGCAGGGCCTGGACAGTGTCCCCTTCCTGTCCCACTGCCTCGCTCCTCGTGTGGAAAACCGCGGTCCCTCCTGATGGGTCCCCCTGTTATGCACATCCGGCCACCACCACTTGGCACAAAGCCACCAACATGCCTGCCCTCTGGAATGGATAGGGGACTGCAGGTTTAATCACCCGCACGGGCTGCCTTCATTCGAAGTCCTCTTCAGTGACCACTAAAAAAACAAGTAATTTCTGCCCTGGCTGGTAGCACAGTGGATAAGGTACCGGCCTGCGAACCCAAAGGTCGCAGGTTCGATTCCCCAGCCAGGGCACAGAACCAGGTTGCAAACCAGGTCTCCAGTCAGGTCTGTAGCTGGAGGCAGGTGAAAAGCAACCATACATGGATGTCTCTCTCCCTCTCTGCCTCTCTCCCTTCCCCTCTTTCTAAAAATAATGAAATAAAATCTTTAAAAAAAGAAACAAAACAAGTAATTTCTGCTGACCTTTGATGACCCGTGTGACATTGCAGGGCAGGAGTTCCGCTATAGTGCATTCTGGGTATTACCCACCAGCAGGGAACCCAGGAGAAAGCCACCCGTCGAGGTCTCGGGGTGCGGGGAAGCCACCGCTGGTCACCGCCTTCCCGGACAACTGCTCCAGATGGCACGGCTCTCCCTGGGCTTCCGTTCTGGTCTCCATATAATCATTGTGATTTCTACGGCTGAAGCTGAGTGTTGGATAAAGACTTCCCTGAAGAGCTCATTTAATTTCATAATAATTTTTTTTTTTAAACGGCTCTGCCCAGGGACAGTGACAGCAAGGCAGGAGGTGTTTAGAACCACCCCCCACCCCCCACCTCTGACCGCAGCTGCCTTCCCAGGGGGCCGTTCGCTGGCTCCCGCTCCCTTAGAGATTTGACTTCTTGATACATTTCTGAAACACGAGGGGAAAAACACGGAAGATTCACTAATTAGTAACCCAACAGTGACCTAACCTCAACTCAAAGTTGGAGGGAAGAAAAGAAGAAGTCCCAAAGAAACAAGAAAAAGGCACCATCTAGAGTTCCTGCTGCAACCTGCTCAGAAAATACCTAGCATGTTAGGGACCAGTGGCCCCTTATCCCACCCCGTCCCACCCCCTGAACCCCAAACGGGTCCCGCGTTTGGATGAAGGTTTTGGCCTCCGCTGTGAGGAGGGTTCACAGGGCTGCTGGCTCTCTCTGGACCACTGAGGCCCCCGCTGAGCTCTGGGCGGGACCTCGCCCCCCACGGCCACCCCCCGCCGGGGCCAGAGGCAGGCCTGCCCCGCACGCCCCAGGGAGGGAGGGGAAATGTCCAGCATTAGTTTAATGCCTCTTTGAAAGCCGGCTTCCAGCCAAGAAGATCACGGAATCATCTCGGCAGGCAGGGCTCTGACCTCCCTCCCCACACCAGGCAGGAGTTTCTGATGGGCACGATGCTGGGACCCTGCATGGGTGGCAAATTGCCCTCCAAGGCAAAGTGCTGGTGGGGCCTGTGATTACGCAGGAAACGGAACAAATGGAGGGACGGGGTGGGGACAGAGCTGGGGGCGAGGTGCTGACCAACAGCTCAGGAGCTCCCAGCGGCCCCGCTGGTGGTCCCCAGAGCCAACGGCCAGGGAGGCCCGCTGCAGCCCACCCCAGCCGTGGCCTTGATGGCTATTCATAGTTTCCTTGGGGTGGGTGGGAGCCGCTGTCCCACGGAGCCACACACCCGTGGCTGTGGCTTCTCGCTGGGGTTTCAGAAGTCAGTGCTTCCAGGGACAATTTTTCCCCAGGATTAATACACAAACCCTCAGAAAGCTGCTCCAGCCGCCTTTGAGTGAGGGAACCCCCGTGAACCACGTGCCGTTAACACATGTGCCACACGGCCAAGGCCACCCAGCAGCATCACCCCGCTTTCCACTGTGGCCCGGGCCACAGCGGCTGCCACCAACAGGGAAGTCAGACAAAGGCAAACGCTGGTGTGATCTCTTACATGGGACACCTCGACAGCGGAACTTGGAAACGGAAAGCAGACTGGAGCTCACCAGGGGCTGCAGGGCTGGGGGGAGACGTCAGCCCGAGCGCAGGAACTCCCAGTTACAGGACGGGTGCCTTCGGGGCGCTACTGCGGACCACCGTGGACAATACTGTAATCACCTACCCGAAAATCTCTGCGAGAGTGGTCACGAAACAAAAAAGGTAACAAGTGCGGGGATGAGCGTGTCAACTGATCTTACTGTGCTGACCATTGCATGGTAAATGGTAAGGAAGTCACCATAGTACCCACCTGAGGACTGACGGGTCAATACTCTCTCATAACCTCAGGGCGGAGGGGCTGCTACCCAGCAAGGCTGAGGGTGGGCTCCCCAGATCGTGCGCTCTGAACCTTAGATCTCCCACCTCCCGAGCGCACAGTAGGTCCTAAATTAGCGTGTGTTGAATGGAGCGTAAGGAAGGAGAGAGAATGAACCCTGCCTAGCTTGGCCACCTACTCAGAGACCTGGGCGGCCTGTGGGCCAGCTGTCCCCAGCTGTCCCCAGCTCAGACCTCCCCACGGGCGGGACCGTGTGGCCAGCCGGGCTCCGGGACGCGGAGGCCCGGAACAGCGCCTTGCACGAAGCCCTGAGACGAAAGACTTCGTTGCGCAGTGGAAATTGATTTCTGGGGCGCATGGAACGACCGTGACACGGTCAGAAATTCCCCTCCATGTAGAAGCGTTCAAAGTTGCATTTTCAGACCCGTGCAGCTGCACAATCATGATCTGCCGGCCGGGCTTAATTGAACTCCTCGCGCGTGGCTTCATGAAGCACCCACCAAAGAGATGCGCTCGGGAGAAGCCGCTCGCTCTTGCTGACAAAGTGATTTCGTGGCGTGCGTGGCGGCGGTTACAGAACGAATCCGGAGACAAACGCGCACGCGTGCCCTTACGGACGGGAATGGAAATCGCGCCGAGACCTGTCGAAGCGGCTCAGGAAGTGGGGTGACCTCACTGCTTTTGTTTAACACGCGGTGCCCCGCTGGGCCCTCCTCCCTACCACCCTCTTAATTCGCCAGGAAATGGGATTCATTTAGAACTCGCCTTTTTAGGCTGCAGTGTCTAAGGCTATGGGTTTAAAAAATTCGTGTCGCTTCCACAGAACGCGGCCCTTCCACCTGCCCCTCCCGGGACGGATGCTTCTGTGAAAATAACGCACCAACAAACACAAGTCAGCCCTCGGCGCTCTGGAGGTCCGGAGACGTTGCCCCCAGCCAGCTGGGAGCTTCCAGCACGTATGTCACCCTGATGGGCACGCACACCCATGTGTCCATGCATTCCGCGGACGGAGCTGCAGCAGCGGGGTGGGCTGGGACGCAATCACGCCAGGACCGGCACCGTCAAGATTGGTTCCATGTTGCGTGTCCGCTAGGTAACGGTTCGGGCTTTCTCACGGATGAACGAGGAACCCAAAGCAAAGGAAAACGCTTTTGATGACCTGCCGCTGACAACGGTCTCTAAACGGCTTCAGCAGCCCAGACGGGCACCTGCAGGGACAGGTCACAGCTTGCACAGCGTGGTCAGAGTCTGCGTGAGCTGACGTGGTTTTCAGCGCCCACGGGGGCGGTCGTTCCTTTTCACGCAGAAACACCCCATGAGGCTGCAGGCGGCTCCCCACCAACGGTCTGCAGACGCCCCCCGGAGGCCACGGGCTGTGTCTTGGAGCCCAGCCCTGGAGACGCAGGGGTTTGGGGGTCGGTAATAACAAAGTAGCCCCCGCCCAGACCCCTGCAGAGCTCCACGGGCGCCCACGACCACGTCCGACAGGAAACACGGCGGCTGCGCGGTGGGAGCAGGCGGCAGCCAGGCCTCCCACCTGCAAGTCCCCCCAGGTGACTGTGCGCCGGCACCTTGGAGCTCAGCAGGCCCGAAGTCTTCCCACGGTGGACTTGACCACAAACCTGCAGGCTAGAACCCAGCAGGTCCAGAGCTGCCTCGCAGGGATCGTGGCTGCCGGGGCCGCGAGCCGTCCTCACGCCAGGCTGCGCGTCTGCAAAGCCAGCGGCTGTTCGGGGTCCCACCCGGGCGCGCGGCAAAGACGCCCCTGGGGACGGTGACCCAGCGTCAGTCCCTTTGCTTTCCTGTGCGCCTCCATCACTTGGAACGTTCCAGATGCCATCGGGCAGACCCCCTGGAGGGCGGAGGCGCACACAGTGTCCCCCGTGACGCTGCTCGATTGTGCTTCCCGCATTTCCACCGTGGTCCCCGAGGCGCGGCCCGGCCCTGACCGCTGTGGGAAATGGGCTGGACGTAAATCCTCCCTCGGAGCCCATGCGCTCTGAGGGGAGCTGCTGGACCAGCGTAAGTAGTCCGTCCGCGTTGCATGGCGGCTGCTGGAAGGGAGAAACAACACGGTGCTCCGCAGGCCAGACGAGGCCAGGCGAGAGCCCGGCGCGCTCCCCCTCAGCCCGGGGCCTCCCAGAGGCTCCCCATCACTCAGCCAAAGTCAAAGTCCTAAACTTCCCTCCAGACCCTGCTCGTCCTGCCCCCCATTCCTCCTCGCCCGCCTCTCCTCCGACCTCCCTTCTCAGGGCTCTCCACCAAGACAGCCAGGCACCAGGCCCTTCCCACCTGCTGTCCCCTTGGCTGGGGACCCCCGCCCCCGGGCATCCTCCCCACAGGACCAGACCTGGAACCAGTAACTGATAGATGATGATGATGATATATATATATATATATAGAGAGAGAGAGAGAGAGACAGAGAGAGACAGAGAGAGGTTACAGATAGATGATGGAGGGAGAGAGAGAGGTGACATATGGCTATAAAGGTGATAGAAAGATAGGTAGGTAGGTAGAGGTCATAGACAGCAGGTAGATAGGTGGGTAGGTACAGACAATTATGAGGAACCAGCTCAGGGGCTCAGGGAGGGTAGAAGCCCACAGCTGAGGCCCAGAAGAGCCTCGAGTGTGGTGCCGCCCCAGCCTGAGGGCCCGGGACGAGGGAAGCTGGCCACGTAGGTCTCAGCCTGAGGGCAGAAGACCAGTGTCCCAGCTCCAACATCAGGCGGGAGGGCGACTCTCCCTTCTCCTCTGTCTGTCCATCCAGCCCCTAGCGGAGAGCGTGAGGCCACCAGCACTGGGGGCAGGGGGCCCATCTCGCTGAGGCCACCCATTCAAACGCTGGTCTTACCTGGAACCCCTCACGGCCAGCGGATTCTGGGTGCCCGGCCAGGTGAGTTGGCACCAAACCACCACCTCCCTGGCCACTGGCTTTAGCGCCATGCCATTGGGTGGGGCCCAAAGGGGCACTGGCTGGAGGGTGGGTCAGAGGAACTTTTGACGACACGTGTGCACAGCTCCTCAGATGAACTCCCGGCCTGGGGGCAGGGTGCGCTGGGTCCAGCCAGCGTGCGCTGGGTGCAGAGATGGCTCTTCGCGGAGGGAGGAGAAAGCATGTCTGTCCCACGGGACAGTGACATAGGAGGATAAAGGACCGGACCCTGGAGAGTGGGGAGAATTGCTATGGTGACGTCCCCCAGCAGGCGGGGAGGAGGGGACCTGGTCCCGGGGACCCCTGTGCCCCTCCCCAAGCCATTCCCAGCCCTCACCGGGGACCCCACCTGAGTGTCGTGCAGCTTCCCGGGGTCACCTGGCGGCAGCAGCTGGCGGGCATCGGGGGACACCAGGAGACGCACCGCGACAGCCTTCCTGAACCAGAATGCTTGTGTAGGTTCCTTGCTGAATAAACACACAGCAGGCAGCCCGCCAAATGCCAGCACCTTCCTCTCCTGGAACAAATGGCTGATTAGGCTCCATCACAGCCCCCACCCCACGCGAGCCCCTGTGGGAGGGCGGCGGAGGCGGCGGGGCTCTGGGAACAGCTGTGCTGCCCACGTCCGAGGCCCCAGCCGGGGCCTGGCTGCCGCGTTGCCGCCCTGGGCTCCCCGCCAGCCCTCAGGCTTCCTTTCTCCTGCTCTCCTCCGCTTCCCAGAGGAGCGGGGGCCCACGGCCAGGTGTGGCGGCCACGAACTGTGTGTTCAGCTCAGAGGGGTGGGTGTCTGAAAGGCAGGGAGCCGGGAAGAAGCGGGGCACATGGTCTGGGGTGGGCGCATGTGTTGTGTCCGTGCCGGAGACCTCGGCCATGGGGAGACGGTTGGGGGTCATGCACTCCGCTCACTGTCCCCAAGGCACCTGCTGACCAGGCCCACAAGATGTATGGATGTCCAGCCACAGGGTAACAGGATGAAGATGGGGGGCAATGGGTAGATGGGTATCTTAGGTTGAACGAGATCTACAGGGCGGGTGGACATCCACAGGCCAGATGAATTCTCAGAGTGAAGAGCTACCGTGGGATAAAAAGATCATCATAGGACAGAGGAATATAAGGTAGATGGATAACAGGATGAATGGATACCCAAAGAATGGACAAGTATCATGGGCTACAGGGACATCCGTAAGGTGGATGGATGGGCTAAGTCTAGCCCTGCTCACCCTCGTGCAAAGCAGCAAGAAACAGGGAGAGGACACGTGGACTGAGAGCCTAGACATGTCCCACAAAGATCCTCCAACACGTCCTCAGACAGAGGGAAATAACCCCCTTTCGCAGCAGGAAACGGGGGCACCCAGAAAGCGACCATGCGAGCAAGATCCTACAGCCAATAAGGGGTCTCACCGGAGTTTAAGTCCAGCTCCCTGACCCTGAAGCCCACCTGTGGTCCCGGGGTGGCCGGGTGGGAAGCAAAGGGGAACTGCTGAGGGGTGCAGGGTGCAGGAGGCAGGGTGCGCCCCAGCCCGTGGCCCAGCCGCGCACCCACCCTGTTGGCAGAAGCCACAGAACGAGCCTCCAATTTGGGGCCTTTTCACCAGGACCTTCCAAGGCTGGCCAAGCAGCAGGTGCCGGGTCCCTGCCGCACTGAGATGACGTTAGACCCCGTGTGTGACAGCAATTAATAGCTTATTGCTCAAATCAGCCTATTAGAAGTGACCACGCAGGCAACCGCAGGCCATTAATCTGTGATGGGGCCAAGGACAGGCCCAAACCGTGTCCCAGGCAGGATCCGCACGCAGGGGACCCCGAGCCTCAGGGACCGCGGGGGGCCTGCGCTTTCCCCTAGGGGAACAAGGATGACTCCATGTGCAGATTTGGAGCCTGTGACCTGCTGCGGGTGACGTGACTGGTAGGCAAGAAAAGGCACAGTGACCCGGGAAGGAGGATTTCGTCATGGCACATGGTGACAATTCAGAGCCGATGGACCTCACCTCTTTGTTGTTTTGGGGTCTCCGTAGGCCATGTGTCCGTGTTGCCTGCTCTGTGCACACACTCCCACCAGCTCCAGCCCCGCCCACCGCAACTGGAGCCTCCTTGGGGTGCTGACCGGTCCCTTGTCACTCCCCACCAGACCCTAAGAGATCCAGACACTTCAGGGTCCACAGGGAGGGAGGGGGGCTCACGCGGGACCCTGAGACCACAGAGGTGAGGGGTGGGGGAGCCGGCCTGGGAAGGGTACCGCCCGCTGTCCTGCCCCAGAGACCTCCGTCCACCTCTTGCTTGAGAGACAAAATGCAGCCCTGCCTCAGCCTTCGTTCCCTCTGTGTGTTGGTGACAGTGGGACACGTGAAGCCCCCACGGCCCGGGCTCCACCCAGCCCCTTCTTCAGCCGCACACCAGTGTTGACAGGGTGCCGTTTGGTCCCACTTTCTGGGCTTCTGAGCCAAACTCACCTGTGGCCCCGTCTCTGATGGAGAAGCTGAGCCTTCCCGAGCCTCAGCCCGGTGAGTCGCCCCGAGAACCAGCCGCCAGCCCTGCTCCGGAGCACCTGCCTCCGCTGGGACCTGGGGTCTCTGGCCCACCCTGCCCAGTCTTTTCCGATCCCTGTGCGCTGCCTCTCGCCTGGTTCCTCAGCTGACTGCACCGCGCGGGATGTCTAGGTGGGTCCCAGGGCCCTGCCAGGTGTGCACAGCTGCTGTCACCCCTTCCGGTTTGGCCAGGCATGTCCCCAGCTTCTCCTGCCTTCCGTGAAAGCAGCAGCAGCTATACTTTGGAGGCCACCTGAGAGCACCCTCATGTCCCTCCCCCGCTCTTAAACCTAAACCTGCAGCTGCAGGCGCGCAGAGGGGACACCTGGCCCTCGCAGACCCGTAACAGCACAGGACAGGCTGACGCCCGGGACCCTCAACTTAAGGGCAAGTCCTCCCCAGACAGAAGTTACAGCACCTCCCTCAGGCCACCTCGGCTACGGGGAACCTTCCAGAGAAGCAGCCCCCATGAAACGCTCCTGCGTGGGTCCCAGGCAGACAGGAGGGGACGGCGGATTTTCTGATGGGGCCTGAACGTTGGCCAAGAACAACCTCTAGACCGGACGCCCCTTGGAAGGTTCTGCACCCTCATTGGCATAAATAATGACTCCCTCCCATCCTACGGTCCCACCAGAGGCTCCCAGGGGTCCCCAAGCCCTTGCCCGAGGTTGACTGGCTTCAGATGCCCAGGTTGACACCCGTCTCCTTCCTGCGTCGTTCTCTGCAGGAGCCTGTGTGACAGACGGGGAGCAGCCCGGGGAATGACCATCTGGCTCAGGCAGAGGAAACAGCCCAGGAGGAAGGCAGGTCCGGGCGCTGGAACTGGATCTCCCAGCAAGACCCCTTAGGAGAATGTCACTGATCGTTTGGCGCGTGGACCCCAAGTGGGGGATGCCACCAAGAAGGGCTGCCCGTGGCCAGCGGGGCTCGAGTTTAAAACCAGAGCCTGTAGCCGTTAGGAAGGGCCCCCCAAGGGTCTGCTGCGCCCCCCTCCCCGGGAGATCCTCCATGTATCTCATCCAGCAAGTGGGACACCTGCCCCACCAGCCGCAGCTGCACTCCGGGCATCTCCACCCGGCAGCGGGCACGGGGTGGGGTGCAGGGTCCGCAGGCCGGTGGTCGCACAGGCCGGTCTGCCGTGGAGCGGGACGGAGCGCCCACAGCCGCGCTGGTCCACAGCCGTGCGGTATCCCCCCAACTGTTCCCACGGGATGACGTGTCCTCCTTCACCGCACCCCAAACAGGGGGCTCCTGTTGACATGGCCTAATTGGTGCCAAAGACCATGGATGGTGCCAACCTGCCATTCGAGTCCCTTTAGTCCCGTGATTAGCGCGTCACGGTGGAGGGAGGAGAGTGAGGCTGAGAGGGACAGAACTTCTTATCTCCCGCCGGGGAGAAGCCGGGAGAAGCGGGGGGGCCAGGGGCTCTGTGTCCTGAGGAGGGCGGGGAGGTGGGGCTGGCGGAGAAAGCGTTTTCTGTGTTGCCTCCGTAGTTGGCGTTAGGTCCCTCCTCATTAGAAAGTCACGTCCTTCCCGCAACAAGCCGGAGACCGACGTGGGGTCTCCGGTGATTTTTAAAGCCAGAGAATAATCCACCGGAGGGGAACAAACAGCCCCGGCGGGGCCCTCCGTGGGCAATAAATCTGCTACCTATCGCCGCCTGTTTCCCTAAAACAAAAGTGACTGCGGCAAGCGATTCTTATTATTGTTCCTGTACTGTTTAAATATTTCATCTGGGAGACGCCGTGCGAGGGGAGACTGAGCCCGTCTGACGGCGGATTGATGGGGGAAAGTCTTCGCCAACGCGCTCGGAGGGCATGAAACACGGCGGCAGAGAGGACGCGGGATCTCCCGCCATTGACGCTGGGGCGGGGGTGCCTCTCGTACCGCGGGGGTCGGAGCAGAACACGAGCTCCAGCAGCACCAGAACCTGCGGCCGGACGACGAGGTGAACGGGCTGGAAGGAAACCGACGCCAGTCCTGCTACGGGGTCTCGGGCCAGGAGCAACGGCAGGGCTGGCGTTCCGTCCGTTGCCGGGGTGGGAGGGGGCTGCAGAGGCAGGGAGGAAGCCAGGACGCTGCCCTGGTGGGCACCCCCTTTCTCCGGCGGTGGCAGACGGCCCGCACCCAGGACACGTGCCTGAGACCCCGACCATGAGCACGCGGCCTGGACTCCGGGGTGAGCTGTCAAGGCCACCAAAGACCGGTGGCTCTCACCACACGTCTGGGCCAAGGGAAGAATAACTGTCCCCACAGCCAGCAGAAGCTCACTAGGCACGGCAGAGCCTGGGGGCTCCCCGCACCCCTCCCAGGAGCCGCCTGCTTTCCCAGCCGGGGGTGGGACACGCGTCCCCCTGCGCAGCTGGCCCTGAAACATTATCCATCTTCTGCCAGCAGGAGTTGGCCGGGAAAGGCAGGCGGATTAATAACACTGGGGAGGAGACCCCGAGGTCAACCCTAACAGGCTCCCAATAAAGTCTGTAGATGGAATCCGATCCCCCCAGAAGGGCGAGTGGGCTCTGCTGAGAAGCAACAGCTATGCCCATCTGCCCCACGGGTGACAAACGTCTTGCGCTGATGAGCTTTGGCTCGGGGGGCAGCAGGACTAATGAAGACGCCGCGGCCCTGGGACGTGGGGCGGGCGGGCTTGGGTGGCAGCCTGATTCCGGCCGGAGCCTGGCGGCCGGCGGGGTTCCCAGCCTCCCCCGTCCGTTGCCATGGAGAGGAAGCTGGATGGTTTCCTACAGCTGTTCGATGTCTCCCCCGAGACGCGCCATGACAAGTTGGATTGGAAGTAGCAAATGAGAAGCTATGATCTTCAAACTGCATGAATCGGTGATGGATGAGGCGCTGGGGCCATAAACAGCTCTGTGTTCCAGCGGCGTGGGGCCCAGCAAAATGAAATCATCAGTCTCAGAGAGACGCGCGGAGGGCCGCCGCCGGCGTCCGGTGACCTTCCGCGGCGTAGCGGCCGGGGCCCGGGCACCCGCACGGAGCACACGGCCGCCTGCTGGGGGCCCGGCCAGTGCCAGGCCTCTGCAGGGCCCGCTGACCGAATCCTTCAGATGAATCCTGCCCGTGTGGCTGCTGGTGCTTTTTAAATAAAGGCGTCCACTCACTTCTTCCCACTAAGTCCCCGGCCAAGTCCAGGTGGCCTCACTGGGGGTGTCTGGAGATCGAGGTGAGATGCGTGTCCCTTGGGTCTCCCACCCAGGGACTTCCCTTCTCGTCCCCTGTCTGGACGCTGGTGGATGAGGACATTCCATACGCAGCCGTTGGCTGACAGCCTGCGGAGGGGGGCAAACCAGCCGCATCCTCCCTTGATTTCGGAATTGGCCAAGTAGGAGCCAGCCGTGGACGTGACCCTGCAGGCGGAATCCAGGACTGGGCCGGCAGGAAGCCGGTGACAGCAGAGGGAGTCAGAGACAGGGGCCACTGGCTTCCACTGCCACCAGGGTCCCCTCCAGACTTCCAGGTGTGGTTGCATTAACCACTGTGCTGCTTCCTGTATTTCCAATGCCCCCACCCCAGGGCTGGCCAGTTCCTGGACACTGTCCACTACTCCCTTCCCACCTGCAGACCAGCCGGGGAGGGGCCATGGCCACCTCCCATCAGCTCTCACCGGGTTACCCCGTCCCCACCTGGTCAGCCCATGACAGTGACTCACACCGGCCAGCCCTGCCCCAGCGGACGCTGCCTCCCTGTCCTGCCGGGTTCTCCTTCGGACACCACAGCAATCACGTCTGCTCGCCCTTCTGCCTCCCCGCAGACCTGTGCTCCTGCGCAGCCCTGTGTGGCCGGCAGGGACCCGCCCCCTGGGATCGGCGAGTGCGAGTCACCACCTTTGGGCCTGGTGGCCTGGCCACAGCTCAGCGACAGTGACGCTTGCATGGCGAAACAGGGGTACAGGCACCTGCTGTCCGTGGCATCCGTAGTCCTAATCGCGTGGGGAGTGTTCAGGGAGCACCTGCTTTTGCTGGGACTGTCTTCAGCGCCAGCACAACTGGAATCACCCCTGTCACCCTCCGTGCAGGTGAGAGGCCACCCCCGCCGCTCACTCCAACACGGAGAGCCACCGGAACGCGGGAGGGAGCCCTGGGGGCGGGCAAAGGGGCAGCAGCCTGTGTCTTCTGAACCAGCCTCGCTGGGATACGCTTTCCCATTGTCCCCCAGTCTGCCCTCGGCCCCCCACCCCCTTCAAGAGACAGAGGCAAATTCCTGTCCTTGACCGTGGCCTGCACGTGGCAGCTTCGTCTAACATGCAGAGGGATGCTGGGCCCCACAGCCTCTGCAGCACCGCTAGGAGCCCGTGTGGCTGTGGAGAGGTGGACCCCACCGAGCCCATGGGTGTGACCGGGACGGGGGTCTCGTCCTGAGCAGGCAGCAGATGCAAGGGTGGAGTTCAATCCTGCTCCGCAGCCCTAGGTCTCCCCGGCCGAGGCCCCAGAGACAAGCTGTCCCCACTGTGCTCTGCTCCAGCTCCCGGCCTGCGGAACTGGTGAGCGTGTCAGAAGGTGACAGTGTGGGGGCAGTTGTCCTGCAGCGGTCACCCCCGGAACAGAGGTCCAGCCAGGAGGACGTGCTGGAGGGTGGAGGAGCAGGGTGTAAGCAGGGGACAGTGATGGCTCAGGGCCCGATGGCCTCTGAAGCTGCGATGACAGGCGTCAGAGCAGAAGTGTCACCTGGGTACAGGCGAGAAGCCGGAGCTGGGGTTCTGGGCCTGGTCTGATAGTAGCGCCAGGTGCTCCAATGTCACAGGATAAACACTGGTAACCTGGGAGCAGGAAGATCCTCGGAATTCTGGGTATTGTTTCCGCCATCCGGGGAGAAAAACCTTGGAGACAGTCTCCATGCCAAGGCCCCATCAGGCCTAAAGGAAGAAGCCCATGAACACCTTTAGGTGTCGATGTCCCAGAAGCTGGCGCCACCCTTTCAGTAAGTTCCTTCCTCCTTCTCGGCACCCTTCACCTGCGGGGCCCCTGGGCCTCTGGCCACACTAGGGGGAGCTTGACACCATTGGGTTTGCCTGGCGACTGGGCCGCTGTCCCCCGGACACGGGGCGCTCTCTCCCACACACCCGCAGGCTCCGCTCCCTTCCCGTGTTCACAGGCAACACTCCCGCGTCCTATAAGCCCCAGGGTCCCGTCAGGCCTCTTAGTCACAAAGCTGGAACCTCAGCAGCTCTGCACCTTCCGTCTGGGGACATTTATTGGAGCAGAATCGCCCATCTCCAGGACTCCGCTTGCTGGTGAAGAGAGAGTCTCCACTACGCATCTGAATTCGGGGTGGCTGGGCCTCGGACCCCATACATAAAGTGGGAGGTCAGCCCCCACTTCTCTGAGGCTCTGTGATGCCATCGCTGATCAAAATCCACTCAGTTGAGAACTCAGCACCGTGGCTGATGCTTCAGTGCATTTTCAGAGGCTTTTCACCTGGGCCAAGGCCTCAAGAGTGGTAGAAAAAAATGGAATAGAATAAAAATACTAAGGTACACTTGAAAGAGTACTGAATTCGAGTGTCACGAAATGTATAATTGACTTGTTTGAATTGCGATGTGACAGCACGCATCATTTTTGTCACCCCCCACACACACAGGGGCATTGGGTCCCCCTGGGAGACGGAGGACAGTGGCCCTCGGAGCAGGAGGACGGGTCCCAGCCAGGGCCACACCTGAAGTAGAAAGAGAAGACACAAGGGTTTTGCATCTGCTGAATGATGCACCCCTGGAAATTCAGAAGATATAATACTGATGGGGGGTTACATGGTGGAAAATCTGGGTTTCAGGTACAGCTAATAGGCTCAGTCATCAATATGGGTAAAAAGCTCTTGTTTCAGGGACTGGAGGAGTGACCCACCTGACTCCAGGAGACCATCAGCAGTTTCACCTTTGTACCCCAAGAGGACCACAAGCCATCAAGATGGTATCTAAGCCATGGTACTCCAGGGGGAGAGGACCACCACCCAGGACACAGATGGAATGAGTCTGCAGATTAACTTTTCCCTGAATTCCAAACCCCTTACCTAGACTGCATATAAAAAGGGCCCGTGTATAATGGAATGGAAGACAGTCTGTGAGGGTGCAAACCTGCTGTCTTCTCACATCACGGAGCAGCTGAACAAAGCGCCCAGGAAAGATGGACTTTACTGGGGGTAGACAGATGACCGTCCTCATGGGACACTGGTGGCCCGGCATCCAGGGTGGCCAGCATTCCTTCCAGAGTGATGGTTTAATGATCCTGACTGGTCTTTTAAGAAGAAGAGCCACAGATAAGCCTGGTCTGAACAGACAGCGCATTTTCTTCCGAACACGCAGCCATTCTCCTCAGCACAGCGTGTCCCCTTCTCTGCCTCAAAGTGACCTGTGCGTGAGCCGTCCAGAGAGTGTCTGGTGAGTGTTGATAACTGGGACATGCTGGGCCACCCTGCCCAGGGGACACCTGGTTAAACATGGCAGAAGAGATGAGGACAGTTTTCCACAAGACTTCAGAGAGGATTCTGTCTCAGTCCCACCTGTCCCCGCGAGCCCGTGATGTCACCAGAATGATGTCATAACCCTCTCTCTGCCGCCTCCCCTCCTGGCCACCTGGAGGAGAGGATCACGGCCAGTGCAGAAGTGTCCAACTTGTCCTGGGCCATAAGGTCTCAGCTCCACATAGAAGATTCGGCTGGTGGCAAAGTGTCCCCACAATGAGGCAGGAGCTTCGACGGCACCTCAGAGAAGCCATCGTGGTAGCGTCCTCCTTCCGCGGGCGGGCACCTACTCGCCCTGGGCTTGGCCACAAGACGTGCCTTGGCCAACGGCATGTGAGCAGGTGACATGCAAACCAAGCTGTGAAAGCACTTCAGCCCTTGACTGGGTTGGCTCTGGGCCCCTGTCACTGCCATTGTCCAGGCCCCAGCCTGCCATTCCCAGGAAGAGGCCAGGGGCTTCGGGGGACTCGCTCAGCCCAGAGCAGAACCAGCCAAACGAGCCAGCCCACCAGACCCGCCCCATCTGTCAGGGGTCTCCAGAGACACAGAACCAGTCGGGCACATGGAGAGAGAGAAAGAGAGAAAGAGACATGCTCCCATGTATAATGAGTGCATGTCTGTGTTTCTCTCTCTGTATTTATACGCAATAGAAACGAGGTGTATGATGAAGACTTGCCTCACCCACTGAGGTGGCTGAGGTGGCTGTCTCTTGCTCAGCCTGCTGTCTACAGGTGGGAGACCCAGGAAGGCTGGTGTCACTCCGTTTGGGTCCGAAACCCTGAGACCAGCCGCACCAAGAACAGAAGACCAGTCAGACAGGGAGAAAACACAGCCTCCCTCTGCCTTTTCTTCCTCTTCAGCCCCTCAGTGGACCCGTGAGGCCCACCCATGCCAGGGAGGGCCCTTAGCTTCACTCAGCCTGTGAGTCAACCCTTGCCCTCTCCCAGAGGCACTCAGAACCCCCAGAGTGATGTTGGGTCATGTAGATGATTAAGCCCCTCATGGCCTGGTCTAGAAGATGCGTAGAGTTAAGCACCAGACCTGCCAACTTGCCCAGAATCAGGAGCAACCCACGGGTCCCCCTGCCTGTCCCCAAGGCCTTGGGATCATGGCACAGACAGAGGGATCCCTGTTAACTTTCATCAGACTCAACCCAGGGCACGGCATGTCATCAGTGTGGCGGACACCCCTCACCGGATGCCACTTCTGCCCCGCCTGAGGAACGTGGTGTCTAACGTCTGGACAGGGCTCTGTGGGCACACGGAGCCGGTCAGCACTGCAGGCAAGAGCTCGGACCAAGGACATACCCGCTGGTATTAATTTGCTGCCTCCTCTTACCACACCCCGTGCTGCTGTTGCCAATACTTCTGGTGGGAGTTGTTACATCACTGAGACACTGTTGCCATGACTTCTGGTGGGAGTTGTTACATCACTGCCACAATGTTGCCATGACTTCTGGTGGGAGTTGTTACATCACTGCCACACTGTCGCCATGACTTCTGGTGGGAGTTGTTACATCACTGAGACGCTGTTGCCATGACTTCTGGTGGGAGTTGTTACATCACTGCCACACTGTCGCCATGACTTCTGGTGGGAGTTGTTACATCACTGAGACGCTGTTGCCATGACTTCTGGTGGGAGTTGTTACATCACTGTGACACTATCGCCAATACTTCTGGGTGAGAATAGTAACATCACTGTCCACCAGATACAAAGAACTAGGATGCATATTGCTAATACGATATGAGTAATACTTTTGATGTTGCTATTACTATTCACCTAGTTAGACAATGCGACTTCTTTCTAAGCAGAGGAACTACTATGTTGCCACTTTCAGAGCATGCGGAGTGGTACGCAGACAGGTTCCACGTGCAGGAGGGGGTGAGGGTGAGACATCTGGCCTTGTACCTGCTGGACTAGGAGGGACCTGGTCCTGTGCCCTGAACCGGGAAGCCTCGCCCTGCCCTGTCCCGGGCCTTGTGCATGAGAGTGGAGGCCATGGACACACCGAGGTCTACGCAAGCTTTGTGCCCCCATGGCTTGTCTGCTGCCGTGAGGAGTACCCGATGCCAGGTGGGTTAGGAGGTGGCTGAGATGCTAGTGGGAAGCCACAAGCAAGTCCGGCCCTGGCTGGTGAGGCTCAGTGGATTGAGCACCAGCCTGTGAACTTAAAGGTCCCCGGTTCAATTCCCGGTCAGGGCACTTGCCTGGGTTGCAGGCCAGGTCCCCAGTGAGGGGCGTGCAAGAGGCAACCAGCTGATGTATCTCTCACACGTCAATGCTTCTTTTCCTCTCTTTCTAAAACTAAATAAAACGTTGTTGTTGTTGTTTTTAAAGAAGCAAGCCCATGCTTCATAGCCACTGCTGTCCCACAGGTGGGTGGTCCGACACAGGTCACCCCGAGGGGCTGCTCCGAAGTACAGCCCCCCAACCAGAGGAAGGCTCCCAGGTCAACCCAGCTCCTCTGTGCTGCCGGCGCCCTCAAGTATCCACCTCCGGGGAGCGCACACCCACCTGCCGAGAGGGGCGCCCCACTTAACCTGTCCACACGGCTTTGTGGAGCGCGGCCAAGTGGACAAGGTGACTTAGTGGGTGAAAGTGGGACTTGCTCCCCAGAGGAAGAAGAAAAGGTGTGATTTCTATTTCGTGAGGCTGAGGACCCTGGCAAGGGCTCTGGTTCCGTGCAAAGCAGAAGGAGAGACTTGGGTTCATCCAATAAAACCCATGAGTTGACAGAGAGGCGCGTGCCGGTGGGGAGGGCTGGGCTGGCGCGGAGCAGGGTGCCATGCTGGGCCTCGCAGCCGGTTCCTGTCAGCCTGGGTCCTTCGTTCTGGGCCGAGTTCCGAACTGGGATCAGGATGCAGCTAATGTTGGGCCCCTGCCACCTGAGGCAAGACGCACACGGCTGAGGGATGACCCTCCGGGGCAGAAGGAGCTTTTCCGCAAGGAGCAGGGGAGGAACGCAGCCGCCCTCAGCAGAGCGGGGTGTCCCCAGCGCAGGGACTGTCCCCTCCACTCCTCACATGAAAATCCATGCCCCCTCCTTGCCTCCTTGGCTGTAGAATCTCGGGCCCCAGGATTTTCCATCGTCCAAAGTCAGAGCAGAGCCTGGTGGACGGATGTGATAAAAATAGCCTCTCCTTTCTATTTTAGTTACACAGAACGCCTTTGTACCACGGTGAGGAAGGACACGGGGTTGATGTGCAATAATACAACCACAACGCAGAGCAGAGGAGAAAACAGAATCCGGGTGGTGGGGAGCTTAGTGTGGATTCTGTCCCCTTCTTAAAATATTCTGAGGGACTTACCACTTTTTTTCCTCCCACAAGTAGCTTATAGGACTTTTATAACCCGAAACAAAAACAATAATGTTATGCAGCACGAAAGATGGACGGGGCTCCCTGGCAGTGCGGTCATCAGTGTCAGGTGCCGGAAGGCCAGGGTACAGCCAGGACCCAGCCCTGCAAAGCTCGCTCTCTTTACAAGTTTCCAAAGACCTTTATAACCCTCTGTCCTTTCTGTGAACTGTTTGGGGCACAGAAATAATTCCTAAGAGGGACTGATGAACTGTGACTTTGGGGACTATTATTTTAAAACTAGGCGTCAGCAGAGCTTGCACTTGGAAGGAGAAAAAGGAAGGCTGGGGTCCCTCAGGCCAAGGAGGAACGTGTGGAGGTCATGCTCCGCCCCCCCCAGCTCCCTCTGCTCCTGCCCCTCCCCGTGAGGAAAGCAAGAACGCACCATGGATAGAAAATGTGACATTGGGCAAATGGAAGAACCTCCCAGCCTCCCAGGAAGCAGTCGTGAGGTTGCTCATGCTGCAGAGATGAACTTGAGACAGAGACACCCCTCCCCCATTGCATGAGGCACCCAAGGCTTGGCTGAGCCATTGTAGTGGCAGCATTTGGGGAACCCCCTGACTCTAAGGTGGCCACTTTGGAGAGAGGAGAGGGACTTCAGCACAACCCAGGATCTCGGCGGCTCCTTGGAAGTGCTGGCAACCCCGAGGCGCAGGTGCCCGTGGGAAAGCCTCCCCCTGCACATGTTGTCCATTTTCTGTTCACCTTCTGGTTACGAAATCCTTTCAGAGCTGTGACTTTGGTCTCCGTAGCTGAGGTCTGTGAACTCAGGGACAGGACAATGGTGGGTCACACTCCTAACTCCCAACCCCCCGCCTTTGTCCCAGACCAGGTCCCCGGGACGGACAGGGAGCCCCTGAGTGCCTGCCCTATTCACACTCCCCTGTAGGGGAAGTCACCGCGTCCCAGGCCCCATGGGAAGGGCCGTGGCTGCCTGGTGTGCCACACTGTCCTGGTCCCCTGGGCTGCCTGTCCAGGTGTTGGACCCTTGGCCATCACCCATGCAGAGCAACCGATGGATTGTGACCCAGCACAAAAAAGGGGCTGAGTTGCACCCCTTCATCAGAAGCCGTGGGGGCAGCCAGAGGTGGGGGAAGAACCCAACAGGGACCAGCAGAGGGTCGGCGAGAGAAACGTGGCAGTTGGTGCTGTGGCCCAGATCCCAGATGATGCCCGTCCAGGACACACACACCTGCCGGTTAAAACCAAGCAGGAAGTTAAGGCCCTACAAACAAGACGGGAGCCATGGAGCCCTTTGGGGGTGGCAATGAGTCCACAGGGGCCCAGCCAGGGTCCAGGCCCAGGCTGCCCCCACGGCACACTGTACTCAAAGGTCTCAAAGAGAGGATCTCAAAAACAACCAGAGGACAACAACATCTTCTGTACAGAAGAAGGGAGGTCCGGTGCCTGCAGGGTCCTTGTCCCAAACAGTACATGAGAAAGACATCTGGAAAGTGCTGACCGCCAAACATGGTCAGCCTGCAATTCTATACCCAGCCAAAATGTCTGCAAAAATGGGAGCCAGCCTGAAGACCTTCACAGATGAAAGGTGGAAGAATCAGGATGGGACGTGTCTGAGGATGTCCTTCAGAAGGAAGGGCAATGAATCCAGGCCACAGTCTAGATCTACACACAGGACCGAGTAGTCCTGGAAATGGTAACAACATGGGTAAATATGTAAGATTTTTCATGTAAATCTCTTCACAATGTAACTGACTGTTTAAGCCAGAATAGTAGTGCTATACTGTGGGGTTTATAACATATGTAAAAGTGAAATGCATGGTAGTTGCAGCCTAACTAGCAGGGTGGGGTGGAAATGGAAGCATAATATTGTAAGACTTTTTATATTACATGGATGTATGATGTGACTGTCACAAATTAAAGATAGGTACTGTAAAGCCCAAAGCAACCACCAGAATAAAAAACAAAAGGTTAAAACTAATCATCCAACAACAACAAAAAAAAAAAAGATAAAGAAAAAGAATTAAAAATCTGATTCATTTATAGACAGGCAAAGGTCAAAACAGGGAACCAAGAAAAAGATTGCACCCACAGCAAAATAATAACTTAAACTCAAATGATATGATCAATCTCATAAAATGTAAATGGTCTAAATACAACCAACTTAAAGGCAGAGATGGTTAGATTTGATTAAAAAGCAAGCTCCAACTCTATACGGCCTCCAAGAAAGACACTTTAATATCAAGAAACAAATATGGGACTTCCGGCCAAGATGGAGGTGTAGGTAGGCATGCGGTGTCTCCCTCCATAACTGAGAACCATGGTCAGGGCAACAGCTAGAGAGATGCCAGTCCCAGACAGGAAGTGGGAGAGGTGCCTGGAAAAGGGGTGAGTGCTGAGCAAGCAGCATTGTCCCCTTGCAGACCCCTCCCCGCATACAGTGCCACAGCGCAGTGAGATGGGGCACAGGTACTGATGAATGCCTAAGGCTCTGCCCCTCACAACGTAACAGGTGTGACAGCTCTACCTAAGAGATAGAGGCACACACAGGAGCCTGTCAAGTTGAGGAGACGGAGAAGTGTGTCTCAGAAGAGGAAACAGATGAAGGTTCCATTGGGAGGGCTAAGCCAGGAGGAGACAGTCAGCCTAACAGATGCAGAGATCAAAACGCTGGTGATAAAGATGCTCACAGACTTGACGGATATGTTTGAGTATAGCAAATGCCGAAGGGAAGAAATGAAACGAAGGAAAATCCACATGAAACCACTGGCGAAGGGAAGGAAACCAGGGTTCAAATCAATTATTCGGAACATAAGGAAGAAATAAACAGCCAACCAGTATAGAATGAATAAACAAGAATTGAGAAAAAAAATGAGGAGAGGCTTAGAAAACTCTGGGACAACTTTAAATGTGCCAACATCTGAATCATGGGGTTTGCCAGAAGGAGAAGAGGAAGAACAAGAAATTGAAAACTTGTGTGAAAAAAAAAAATAATGGAGGAAAACTCCCTAAATTAGGTGAAGAGATAAACATACAAGTCCAGGAAGCACAGAGTTCCAAACAAGCTAAACCCAAGGAGGACCACACCAAGACACATCATAATTAAAATGCCAAATGTTAAAAATAAGGAGAGAATCTTAAAAGGAGCAAGAAAAGGAACAAGTATGAAGAGGCCCAAATTAAGACTATCAGCTGATTTCTCAAAAGAAGCTATGCCGGCAAGAAGGGACCCACAAGAAGTACTCAGGGATGGAACGCAAGGACCTACAACCAAGATGGCTCTATCCAGCAAAGCTGTCATTCAGAATGGAAGGGCAGATCAAGTGCTTCCCAGACAAAGTAAAGCTAAAGAAGTTCATCATCATCAAACCCTTATTGTATGAAATGTTACAGGGGCTTATTTCAGAAAAAGAGGATCAAAACTATGAACATTAAATAAAATTTATATAGAATTAAATTTTTAAACTCATTAAAAACCTTTAAAAATAATCAAATAAATAATAATAAAAATTTAAAAAATTTAAATGATAACCAACTCGCAACTATCAACAACAGAACCTGAGAAAAGTAAAAACAAAAACAAACTAAGCCAACAACCAGAACAGGAACAGAATCATTGATCTGGGAATCATTTAGAGGGTTATCAGCTGGGAGGGTGAAGGGGGAGAAATGGGGAAATGCTGCAGGGATTAGGAAGTATAATTGGTGGGTACCAGATAGACAGGGGATGTGAGGAATAGTATAGGAAAAGGAGAAACTGAAGATCTTATACACATGACCTATGGACATGAACTAAGGAGAGTAGGGCTGTTACAGCAAAGCGGGTACTGGGTGGAAAGGAGCAGAGAGAAAAGAACTTGAGACAATTGTAACAGCATAATCAATAAAGTACACTTAAAAAAATATAATGACACAAGGATTTTAAGGGATGGGAAAGAGAGACACCATGTTAACACTAATGAAAATAAAGTGGAAGTATTTCTATTACCCTCAGACAAAATTGATTTTAAAGAATATTGGCAGAGATAAAAGAAGGTCATTTCATCATGATAAAGGGGGAATTCATCAAGAGTATCAAACAATTCTAAATACTTATGTACCTAATAACTGAGCCTCAAAATCCATGAAGTAACCACTCTAAGGAGAAATGCATCCATCCACATTTACAGTTGGAAATGTCAATACACCTCTCTCAATAACCGGTAGAAATAATAGATAGAAAAACAAGATGTGAAGAGCACCGTCAGCTTATTTTAACTAAGTGACATTTATAAAACACTCCACCGCCAAGTAGCAGAAATTCCTTCATTTCCAGGAACATGTGTCAAGAGACAAACTACGCTAAGGGCCGGAAAATGTCTTAAATTTGAAAGGATTCGAGTCCTACAATGCATGGGCTCTGACCCAAAAAGAATTACACTGTAAGCAAATAACAAACACCCACCAGAAAAATCCCCACGTGTGTGCAAACTAAATAACACATTTCTAACTCAACCATTGGTCCAAGAAGAACTAAAACAGAGGTGTTGAACGGAAGGGACATGAAAACATTACCTGTCAACACTTGTGAACATTGAACTATGTAGTACCTGAGGGGAAATGCACAGCACTAATGGCCTGTGTTGGGGACAGGCTGGGAAAAGAAGTCACAAATGATCGTCCTTCACTTTCACCAATTGAGGAAGTGAACAGGTGGTGGTATCCGCAACAGAAATCAAGAACTCAGGAAGAAGGGGGTTTTATGAACCAGACCTTCCCGCTCACCGGCGAGGGATCCAGGTAGCTACAGGAACCCTTGGCTGCATGACTGAGGGCACCACTCAGGCTGAACATGCTCGGGACGTCGGAGGCAGCTGGCCCGCAGAGAAAATGGGGTTGCCCAGAGATCAGGTGCCGCAGGACGGGGGTCCACGACTCAGGGCGGAGCTCCCAGCGGGGCCGCTATGAGAGGACAGGACACGTTGAGCAAAGGACAGGGGACTCAGAGAGCGGGGTGAATGGGAGGGGGACTTCGTGACAGCAGAAGGGTTTCCAGGACAGGCGACGGAGGGTGTCCAACCCTGCGGGAAGATCCACAGGGAAAGAGATGCCGAAGTCCACCACATTCGACTTCCGGAAGCGCTGCCTAACCAGGAGCCCTCAGTCGAGTGCTAGGGGTTTGCAGAAGCCTGGGAAGCAGGAATGGTGAGCCAGCGTCCCCCGGGAGAAGTTCCGATCAACAGGGGGCAGAGAAACGGGTGGCTCAAGTACAGCCCGTGAGCAGGGGAAGGTTTCCCTTGGATGTGTTCACTGCAGCGGCAGGAGAAGACCAGGCAGAGGCTGGGAGAAGGGGGCCCATAAGTAACAAGTCATGAAGGTTCCAGAAAGCTACGCGCTCGCTGCGGACCGAAGGGTGCAGATGGCTCAGTGGACCTGGGCCGGAAAACCCCTCCGTCATCCTTTGAAACAGAAAAACATGATGTGCAGATTTCAGACTGTGGGAAATGCTCAGTCTTTAACCTTAAACATGGACTTGTAAGCAGGGGGCGGGGGGTGGGGGGGTGGGACCAATCGTATTTTAAGGTACGTGTTCTCCAAGGCTACCGACAGCGCAGAACGAGTTCTTGGCTGTGACCTTGGATGATGTTACACTTATAAAACGCCTCTTCTAAGGAAGACTAAAGGCGCTTATAAACTTAGAAGAAATTGGTCCTTTTCGCCGGTAATGAAAAGAAGAGACATAAACCCACAGTAAGGCACTCTTTCTGAACTGTGCAAGATACAATAAAGAGAATTTATGGTGCAGCAGTTAGGATCTGGCCACAAGTGCCAGAATGCTCGGGCCTGAATATTGTCTTTACCTCTTACAAGGATGTAATCTCCGTTCCCCGAGCCTCAGATTCCTTATCTGTAAAATGAGAATGCTAGCAGCAGGTACCTCTTCCCGGGCGCGGGGAGCGCACCCAAGGCTCCAAGCGCGCGGTAAACACACTGTAAAAGCCAGCTGCAGTGATTTGGGCGGCAGGGGCCCAGAAGGGGACATGGCCTCCATAGAAAGCAAATTGGCAATGTTTTGAGAGGTTTGAAGTATCATTCTCCAAAGAGCTGTCTGCCCTCAGAACGTATGCAGAAAGTTGTCGGAAAAAGGAAGCGCGCCCTGCGTTCTACCTGCTTCCCTCCAGCACACGTGACGAAACATGCGGTTGATGGCATGCGCAGCATCCCGTGGAGGGTGGGGGGTTGTGTCTATGGCGGGTTACTTCCAGGGGAGACCTGGCAAGAGGCATCCATCACACCTTATGGCAATTGGTGTGGTGGAATATTACGCAACCACGAAAAATGGCATTTTGAGGGATGTTTAATAAAAGTGCTCATTATTTCCAGTACCGTGTAAGAAAGGAAATAGCAGCTGCATCAACTCGGAGTGGTGGGCTGCAGGTCATGTCCTTGGGCCCCTTACGTGCACCAGCATTTCTAGGCATTACCTTTCTGGCCGGAGGAAGAATTGTTTTAAACACATGCTGGAAACAGCTCGCTCCGGACAGTTGAAAAGAAAGTCATCTGCAGTCAACAGAGAGAGACCCTTCCGAATTGGGCAACAGTAACTCAAGGGAAGCTTGAATCCCTGAAGGTTAAAAAATAAATAAATGCAAGGTTCAGAGGCGGGTGCGGAACCTGGTGTGAGGAATTAGCAACCTGACCACTGTGGGAAGCAACACCTCCAACGCAGAGCCTGTGTGTTAAAGTGAAAATATGTGACTTCGGACTCCAAAGAACAGACCCTGTGACTCGCGTCCCGGGTGAAGTGGGAAGCTGGGTGGCCTCATTTTCATTTCTAAGGGGCCTGGTGCTTATCCTGAGTTCCTCTGTTTATAATCCATTAGTAGAGATGAAGCAATCAGCTTATGGTTTATGTACCTAGGTCTATATTATCGCGGTGCGTTTATCACTGGCCTCTGGAGTTTAGTCTCCCCCTTAATGATTTCGCGGTGCAAGATGTCACGCCAATTTACGCGTCGCAAGCCGGGAAACAGGCGACACGTAGTAACTGTGAGGACTCTTCTCCGGCCTGCCCCACCACCAAGAAAGGCGTCCTGGGCCCGGTGCCAACTGCCGCTCTTGGGAAGGGTCCCAGCGTCTGGATTTGCTGGCTCATTCGTGACCGGAGCTGCGCAAGTCTTCCTCATCTGCGGAATGGGGCTCATAACTACCTGCCGTAGCCCCCAGCGGAGCACCCCAAAGATGAGCCAAGTGGGTGGGGCCCTAGCGCTCTGTAAGCACCTGCTAGGGGCGCTCCCATCCTCAGCTGATGCCCGCGGAGGGCGGCCAGGGACCAGAGCCACCCGAGACCAGCAGAGCTGAGGGACAGGAGGGACGAAGTCACGCGTGTTGCTGGAGCTCCCGGCTTCGGCCTGCCTGGAGGTCTGACCCCCGCGCCAGCACCCCCACCAACATGAGTCACACCCCTGCTTTACTTAAACCAGTGTGAGCGGAGTGCCGGAGTTGAGTTTTCTTGCTGACTCGGGCCCCGGGTCCACCACGCTGAGCGTCGGTGGGAGGTTATGGAGCCGGTTTTTCTCCGTGTGGGATATATTGCCCTTTGAACGGCAAGTTCTATTTGGATTTCCTGCGAGCAGAATTTTCCATTACTCTTCTGACATCCAGATCAGTCATTGCTTTTTATTATGCTCCGGATTTGGAAAGAAATAGGCTCCTGACAGCAACTTGATTTGAATTCTCCTGTGTCGGTTCGGGGCAAACACAGGCCAAGACCGGCCGCGGGTCCAACGCGCGGTGCCGCCTGAGATCCGAGAGAGGCTGCTGGTCGGAGGCCCTTCTGGGCCCCGCACTGCGCTTTTCCCTTTCCCGCTGGCCCCGGCCAGAGACGCTGTTGGTCTCGGTCACAACGTGAAGTGGCAGGACTTCTCTCCCGCGTACTGGGAAACCCGCGCGGTTTCCGGAGCCGGGCACAGGGCTGAGCCCTCCAGGTGAGGGGCTTCAGTGCAGCAGCGGGTCTAAGGTGCCGCAGGTGCGTCAGGCAGGGCGGGCCCATCGGAGCCAGGCGCTTCTGGCCTCCGGCTCCGTGACCCTCGTCAGGGACAGGTGCGTTCCACCTGCACCCATGGGAGCGCATCGCACGCTGGTCTCAGCCCTGCTCCTTCAGGCACACAGTGGTGTGGACACGAAGTGTGGCTGGGAGAACCACCTGCGGGGCATTTTGTGAGCCTCGGGGTCTCCGTGGAGGTGTTGGCAGGGGTGGAGGGCCGTACAGCCGATGAGCATCTGAAGTCCAAGCAGCAGGGGCTCTTCCAGCGTGGGACGCGGTGGTCACCCCACCCGGCACTGGGGGACGGCTGCACGGAAGATGCTGTCACCGTACAGCAGCCCCTCCTGCCCCTCCACCTCCCCTCCTCCTCCTGCACCTCCTCTCCTCCTCATCTTTCCGTCTCCCAGGCGAACCCTAGACCCTCAGCGTTCTCGATACCTTAGTGGGGTCCGCACAGCACAGCCAGAGGTGTGTCGGAGGCCTGGTGCACCGTTGGTACTAATCAGGGTGAGCGATGGAGGTAAAACACACAGGTGAGCTCCGTCTCCCATGACCATGACTGGCTCTCTTCCCAGGAGCTTTTTAAGAAGATTTTATTTATTGATTATTCAGAGAGAAGGTAAGGGGTGGGGGAGAGAGAGAATAATGTAACGATGTGGAGAGGAACATCCCTTGGTTGCCTCTTGTTTGCACTCTGACCGGGACTAAACCCACGACCCAGGATTGTGCCCTGACCAAGAATTACACCGGCGACCATTCGCTTCATGGGAGGGGGCCCAACCCACTGAGCCACGCTGGTCAGCACCCCAGGGACCCTGCGGCGCCCACCTCGGCATCCACGGGAAACCCAGCGATGGCCCGTGGGCAGGTCACCGAAGTGCGGCCCTTGGGGAAGCATAGAGCTGAGCATGCCGGTCTGTTGCCAACAGCTCTACAGCACCTGCTCCGCGCCCTCCGCATCCAGCCCCGCTGTGCTCCAGGTCACCGCGAGCCCCGCAGGTCTCAGGCCAGGACTTGTCTTGGGTCCCAAAGCTGGGCAACTGCACTCACAATCGATGCTTTGTGTTGCCCCAGTCCGGGGACAGGAAGCTCAGCTCTGGAAGCCCCTGGGGACTGCGGAGTTAGCTGAACGGCACAGCCAACCATCCTCACTCCTGAGGCCACCTCTACAGTCAGACGCTTCCCCCCACCACCCTGGGGTCATGAATCCCCCAGAAGGATTTCCAGAGCTCACTGGCCACTGAGATCCCCTTCGCTCTAGTTCATCACAAGGAAAGGACACAAACTAGAATCAGCCCAAGGGCAGCGTCGGGGAAGGAGGTTCCACCAAGGTGACGTGTCTGCGTCTGTCTCCCCTGGAGCCAGGACACATGACTGTCCTGCATCCTGCGGACAGGTCACCCTGGTTCACTGTGCAGAGTTCTTCTCAGGGCTTCGGGACCCAGGACGGCTGTGGCTGAACCCGGCTCCAGGCCGCTGGGTGCAGAGGGCCAGCCACCAGCTCTGCTGTCACGGGGCCGGTCTTCCCGCACGGGCAGCCGCCACCCCTCGGCACACGGGGTCTCCGTGCGGAACAGAGACAGGGCAACTCCAGCAGCTGAGGTCAGAGGCCAGGCCTCTCTTGGAGCAAAGCCACCCCCTCCCCTGTGCTGGGACCAAGGAAGGACAACTGACCGGGGCTGCAGCGGCTGGAGAAGGGTCCTAAGTGTGGGACCAAGAGTTCCATTCAAGACCAACTACACTTAGATCCCAACAGTTGGAACCTCAGAGCAGACGGGTCCACCTGCAGAACAGAGCCATGGCTGTTTCAGGGTTAATCGTCACAGCCTCTCCTCTGCTTCCCCAGGATTGAGGGGCCCCCTCCCCACCACAGCCCCCCTCACCTCCCCGGCCAGCAGAGCTGACACGTGCTTCCCCAAGCCCAGCTCATGACGCTGCCCCTGTTTCTGCTCTGTGCTGCCCTGTTTGTTCAGCTGAAAATTGTAACCCTATTATTAATTCATTAAGACCCATCATTTCATGCAGAATAATGTGTTTACCCTCCTTTAATGGTGACGGTGGCGAGGTGCTCAGAGCTGTGTCAGGAAAATGAGCTCGGGGCTCCGCACCCCCGTGGCCCCTCCCGACCTCAGCCAGGCCCCTGGCGGGAGGCGTCGGAACAGATGTGGTTCCATCGTATTTTTATGCGGTTGGTGTGGGATGATCTTCTGCCTCCAGGCGTGGCGGGAGGGTGTCCATTTACGTTCCAGGACCAGGGTGTTTCCTATTTTCACCCCGAGGTGGGGCACTCAGAATTGGTCGTCGGTGGATGAGCTGCTGGAAAGGACCCAGTCAGGAGACAGAGACCAAGAAGGTCTTCTGTACCGTCTGCGGCCCCCGCCCCCCCATGCCGGACCCCAGATCCTTCCCCAGCCCCTCTGACGCCCCCTGACCCCTCTCCGAGACCCCTGAGACCTTCAGTGCCTGAGAACCAGAGGTTGGAGCACCGTGAGGGGACGGGCGTTTTCATTTTGCCATTTTTCTTTTTCAAAAAAAGAAAAAGAAAACCTTCACCCTATTTTTGTCCCCTGCAGTGAGACACCTAACAGAAGAGGTGGACGGATATGGGAAAAAATGGCAGAAATGTTCCCAGAGACCAAAAGGGACAGCAAGAGAGAAACGGTGCCTTCAGTGGGTGACCAGCACCCACGGACGGGGGACAGGAAGGGAGGGAGAAGGAGGAGCCGGTGGGGACAGGGGACAATGTCACCACTAGCTCTGAAGTGGAAGCGTGAGTGCGCGGTGGGGACTGGCGGTGCGGGGCTGTCCAGGGAAATGGCTTTCTGTTCTGTATGGACACCCTGTTTGCTCTCCCTCGAATGGGACCCGGTGGCCAGCTGGTCTGCGGGGCGCCTTGCGTGTCCCCAGGCCGCCTCCGTGCCCAGGCAGGGAGATCAGGCCGCAGTGCGGGAGCCTGGCCGAGATTCAGGCAGGACGCTGGACGGGGGAGTTCCAGCGGAAGGAGCACCCCACAGCAAACTCTCCGAGCTTCAGGGGTGACCCCCTGCGATCCCACCAGGTCCCCTCTGACGCCCCGGGCCACGCAGTGGGAGACCCGTACAACAGGGGGAAGCCCAGCCCCAGAGCCACACAGTTTCCTTCCAAACGGTAGTCCCGTCCAGCTGTGCAACCTGGCGTGACTCGCATGCCCTCTCTGTGCCTCCAGGTCTCCCTGCACAAATCGGGGCTCCAGCAGGCTCTTTGGGGGACACTTGGCCCGTGGGAGGTTCTGGACGCGCATCAGCCAACGCAACACCACAGGCTCCTTCCTCCGCAAACGTGTGGCCGGTAGCCAACGGAGGTGCCTGCAGGGCCAGCGCCCACCGAAGCCTCCAGGGGAGGGTCCTTCCGCCCCTTCCAGCTTCCGGTGGCCCCGGTTTCCAGTTTCCCCCAGTTTCCGGTCTCCCCCACCCCGCTTGAGGCGGGCTGCTGCCTGAGGGTGAATCCTTTTGCCTCCCATGTTAGTGGGAGTCTTCAGAGGCTAGATTTCGCCCCTCTTGGGTGTACATGGGAACAGATTCGGAGCCCCGCTGGTTTTTGTTTTTTGAAAGGACTCGGAAAATTAACCCACGGGGGGCAAGCATGCCACACTAGTCCACACGGTCCTTCCCCACCTGCACCCAGAAGCCTCTGGAGCACGTGGCTCTGAAACAATAACAAAGAACAATAGGTTTTCACGTGGGGTTCCTGCCTCGCTCAGCCTCCCTCATCACTGAGCCAAAGAACAAGGACTCCGAAGGGTGTTTCTTTTCTTTCTTCGCTACCAAAGCTTGTTGTGTTTATACTTAATTAACTGTTCTGCTCCGAGGCAGTAAATTGAGCCAGAAACTCTGAGGTTGTTCAAGTTAAGGGCAAGGATTTGAGGACAAAGCCTTGTGCTTCCAATTTCTCGAAGCTTTTCCATCCAGACTCGGGTCAGCGAAAAGAGCAAAGACCAGGCGTCCAGCGGGCCGGGCTGTCGTGCCCACTGGGCAGCTTAATTGCTGGGGGACCTCGGGGCAGGCCTGCCCCTCCCGGATTCTTGGCCTCCCCCGTTGCACAAAGGAGCACTTTACCCCATGCACGTGCTCAGGGTGTGTCAGCCCCACCCAGACCGGGACGTGCCTATTCCTTTGTGTCTTCAGCATGACCTTTGAATGTCTTCCCCACACCTACAGACCAGAGCCTCGCCCTGGCCCGGGGAGGCCTGCAGCCCATGGTAACATGGTCTCGACACAGGTGTCTCAACACAGGACAAGACCAACCTCCCGGCCAGGGTGGCCAGGCATAGGCGCGCACACCAGGACTGGGGTGGAACGAATGCAGGAGCCATGCCAGAGCCACCCGAGAGGCCGGGACGGCTCCCCAGCAGGTGGGAGGAGGCTGAGGTGTGTGGGCCCGGCCCTCAGGCCTCTCCCCGGTGTCAGAGCAGCTGATCAGCCCCGTCGCGTGGTCGGCACAGGAGGCGGTTGTTTTTGGTTGATGCTCTTTTCCCTGCAAATAGTGCCTTGGGCAGAGAAGCTCTGATCTCTGTCAGAGATCAGGACAAGGTGGATCTTTCTCAAGACCACAGTCAGGCAGCCCCGGAGCTGGCGGGGACCCCCGGTCCACAGGTTCTCTGTCCAGGGCTCCTTGGACCCACGGTGGGTGTGAGGTCGCAGAAGGCACAACTATGCACTCAGCTCTGCGGCCCACGGGCTACTTCACCACCACACGCCATGCCCGTGGCCCCCTTCCTTCCTGTCCAAGTGCATGAGTGATGCAAAAGCAAATGCAAACTCCGACACCCCATGCGCTGCTTCGGTGACAAGAAACGGACACCAACTGTGACTGGATTAGGGAAGAGAGGGTGACTCCTTGGCCTGGGCCCCTGAACCACCCAGGAAGTCACACTATGTGTCAGGCCCTATGCCTCTCTTCCACCTCCCGTCCCTTCCTCTGCTTGTCCCTCCTGTGTTCTTGCTCTTCCCCCATTTCCTCCTCTTCCCTCCCTCTCTTCTCCAGCCCCTCTATTTTATTTTGTCCCCAGACAGACTCCTGCCTCAGGTGACAGAGTGGCTGCCACAGCTCCGGGCTTTCCTCATAGCTCCAGGGACAGGTGCTCTGTCTTCCAGTGGCACCTACAGAACCCCGGGCCACCCTGATTGCACAGACCGGCCTGCCTGCCCATCCCTGAGCCAGTCCTGGGGCCCAGGGGGCTAGACACACAGCTGGCTTAGCCCATTCGCTGGAGGGGCATCCACTCCAGCCAGGGCCCCTGGAGGCCGTTCCCCACGGACCGGTTTACTGATATAAGGAACGACCCCTGGAAAGCTGAGCAGTCTAGGCAGCAAGTCCTGGGTCTTACGATGAATCTTCCGTTCTAAATTCTTAGGAAAATGTCAGGCTATGGGAGAGCTCATTTATTTAAAGGCACGCAATGTTTAGTTTTACATGTCATCCTTCCAAGAATTAAAGAAGAATCAAAAGGCCAAGCTGCGGAGATGGTCATACCATGTGGTGTCCATAGGAAAGCCGGGGTAATGCCCAGCTGGACCGGGGTCCAGGCCCTGGTGGCTCGGCCTCCCGCCGCCACGTGACACAGCTGTCAGCACAGCAGCCGGTGAGGGAGACACCACGGCACGGCCAGCGCCTCCGAGATGAAACAAGAGGGTGGGGAAAAGTTAGAGTTTGACGCGTTGGGGTGGCCCGTGGGTCGGTGACTTTACGTTATAAGGGACCGAAGGAAGTAAAATGTAAGATGACCGTGTCCAGTGCCGTGGGACTTGCTGGGACGGCTGTGGCCCACCGCCCAGGGCTGGGAAGCGACCCCTGTCTGTCACCGTGTGTGAGGGCAGGTGACTTCGGAGATGAGGCGCGAATGGGAGGAGTGACTGTGGGGTGTGCACTGGGGTCTGTAGTGTCCCCCCAGATTCATGTCCTTCCCAGAACCTCAGACTGTGAGCACGCTTGGAAAGAGAGTCTGCAGAGGTCGTTAGTCACGGTGAGGTCAGCCCGGAGCAGGGGGCACCCTTAATCCCGCAGGCCTTCTCGGGAGAAGACAGAGACCGGGGAAGGATTGGATCCCACCTGACACTCACGAGGCGGTGCCATCCCCACGTGGCTGACGGTCACCCTCGCTATTCCCACAACACGAGCGTGACAGCCGTGCCCAGCGCCCTGAACCCCTCGTGGGAAGGGAGCCAGGAGGAAGCCGCTACCGAGGTCCATCGGGGCCACGTGCCCGCTGCTCCGGGCCTCGCGTGCGCGGGTCTGTTCTGTTGTTTCCCCGTCATTGTCCACTGTGTGTGTATCTGCCTGTGTGCGCATGTGCGCACATGTGTGAGTGTGTGTGTGTGTGTGTGTGCTGTAGCTGCGTCTGTTTCCTTTTCCTAATGTGGAAAGAAACACCTGGACCTTCTCACCTGAACTTTCTAGCCTGAACCATGGAGACTCTAGACTAGATAATGAATAGTAATGAGCGGATGAGGGGGATGAGGGTGAGGACGGTGAGGATGAAGATGGCGGTGAGGTGATGACAACAGGATGGCGGCAGTGATATTTTTGATGATGAGGGTGGTGATGTCGATAACAGTGATGATGATGGTCATGATGTGAGGAGGGAGAGGATAATGGCAGATGGTGAAGCTGATGGTGATGAGGTGAGGAGGAGGAGGAGGAGGATTAAGGAAGCTGCCATCCTGACCCAGGGACGGGACGCAGAAGGCACCCCACCCCCACCCCAGGGAGGATTCAGTCTTTGTCAAACCCTGGATGCAAACCCGCCCCCCCCAGACGCTCAGGATGGCGGCGCCCGGCAGCAGACAGGCTGCCAGCAAGGTCCCTTCTGCACAAAGGCGTCCCCTTAGGAGCCACAGGCACCGGCAACTTTATTCCGGGCCGCTGGATTAGCACGCCCTGCACAGCCTATCACTTCCCACTCTGGCTGGAAAATTTCGCGCCCCCCTGAGCAGGAGGCCACGCCCGGAGTCCACCCCGCCGCCCTGAGCCGCCTTCCCCGAGCCGGTGGGGCCGGGTCCCCGGCAGTGCCGAGTGGATTTAAGTGCTTGTCGACAGGCAGCTGGCCTCGCGCGAGGACAGCACACCCGACGCGGTCCGGGGACGCGCTGCCATCCCATCGCGCGACAGCCCCACCGTCCGCAAGATCCTAATTTGAAAATTATCCCCCCCCTACTCAGTCTATTTCCCAGACTTCAAATTGATCTGTCTAATCGCTTATCTGTAGCTATGAAATTGTATTTCCCTCTTAATAGGCCTACAAATGTTATAGATGAGTAGCTCAATCGTGGGCAGAGAGAACAGCAGCAGGCATGCTAAAAAGGGACATTAGCTCCTTGCGCCTGCGGCAGGCTGCCAGGCCCCCGCGTGCCTGGAATCTCAATCGGTCCAACCCCATCAGCCCAAGCGCCGGGCGCTGGAGCCGGGGAGGAAATGGGGGGGCGCAAGAGGCGGGAGGAGGGGGCTCCAGGCCCTGGCTCCTTCCCTAGGTGAAGCCTCAGTGGACCAACCCCCGTCTCTCTGTGTTGTGACCAAGCTGAGCTCATCTCCATCAGCCTTAAGTGTCCCATGGCGCCCCGATGGCTTGTTGATGTCACCCCCTCCCCGAAGTCGGCGCTGGGTTCAAGGACTCTCTGGCTCCCCTTCCCACCCCGAAGTCACCTCCTCTGTGTCTCCCTCAGGCTCCTTTCCTGGGGTGTCCCGTCACTGGGGCCTGACACCTGTCCCCTGCCCACTGTGGTGGGTGAAACGGTGGCAACCCAAAAATGTGCCCATGTCCGTCCTCATGTCCAGAGCCTGTGGGTGCGACCTAATTTGGAAAAAGAGCCTTGCAGGCATAATTAAGTCTTGAGATCATCTTGCATTAGGATGGGCCCTGAATCCAATGACAAGTGTCCTTATAAGAGAAGGGCACTGGGACGCTTGAGACCCACGGACGGAAGAGGTCTCACGAGGACAGAGGCTGAGATGGGAGAGTCACCTGCAGCCACCGGCCCTGAGAGAGGCAGGAAAGGTCCTCCCCCGCAGCCAGCGATGGGTGCGCCGGCCTATGGACACCTGGGTTTCTGACCATGGCCTCCTGGACTCTCAGGGAGTGAACGGCTGTTGTTTTAAGAACTCCAGGTCACGGTAAGGGGTCCAGGCAGTCCCAGGAGCCCCTGCACCCTCCAAGCTGGGTTAAGCCCTGGTACGCACACCGCACATCCCAGACCCAAGTCACCTCCGTGGTAACATCTATATTGGGAGCATCGACCACCGTCCCTTTCTCCCTGGGCTGTCAGCTCCTTGGCTGACGGGCTCCTGTCACCTGTGCCTGTCCTGCCTGACTCTGGGCCTGGAACTCATCGGGGACACAGTAACTGCTGCCCTGTGATGGAACAAAACAAACAGACAGGAATCAGGGAGGTTGTGGAAGATCCAAGTCTACCTGGCTGGGTTCACAGCCCAGTTGTGCCTCCCAGGCGTGGTTCAGGTGACCGAACGTGTTCTGCAATGTAGATTCTCACCTGCACAAAGGCCGAGAGAGAGAATGTTGAATGGAGGGCCCAGGGCCTCATTCTTTTCCAGGAGAAGGCCCAACCACTGAGCCACACCAGCCAGGGCCAGATTACTCTTATTTAAAATGTGTGGGAGAAAAACGGTATTTGTTAGGGTTGTTTGGAGCAGCAAGGAATGGGGAAAAAAATCGACTTAAAATTACTACTTCTCTCTCTCTCTCTCTCTTTTTTCTTTGGCTTTCACATGACCTCTAGACTCATGTTTACATGTGCATAATTATATCGCTTCTCTTCTAAAAACACAACCAAGCCATTTGATACCAACATCTACCCGTTTTCGCTTTCTAAAAATGTAATCAATTCATTAATAAACACTAAAAGAACATATTGCTTTTTAAAAAGATTCATTTGTTTATTTATTTTAGGAGAGAGAGAGGAAGAGAGAGAGAGAAAGGGAGGGAGAGAAACATCGGTACGTGGTTGCCTCTAACACGCCCCCTACGGGAGACCTGGCCAGCAACCCAGGCAGCTGCCCTGACCGGGAATCAAACCAGCCACCCTTGGGTTCCCAGGCTCAATCCCCTGAGCCGCACCAGCCAGGGCCATGTTTATGTTTTTTCACGAATGATTTGTACACTTGGCCGTAGGATCAGGCAGTGGTATTATTTTTATTTTTCTCCCAAACCCCTACCCACCTCCCCTTTGGCAACCACCAGCTTATTCTCTGTATTTATGGGTCTGCTTCTGCTTTGTTTTGTTTTTAGATTCTACAGAGGAGTGAGAGCGTACCATATTTATCTTTTTTTGTCTGAGTTATTTCACTTAGCATAATACCCTCTAGGTCCATCCATGTTGATCCAAATGGCAAAGCGCCTTCAAGAGCACAGTGTCTGTGGACCGGCCTTGTAAGCCGTCGTCAGGCGGTGTCAGGTTCAGTCTATTTCATTGATCACATCAAAAGAACAGCTGTAGCAGGGCTGGGAAGGGAGGGGAGGGGCCGGGCGATGCAGGGGCGGGGCCAGGCGATGCAGGGGCGGGGTCAGCTGTGCGGGGGCGGGGCCGAGTGATGTAGGTGCAGGGCCAGCTGTGCAGGGGCGGGGCCAGGTGGTGCAGGGGCGGGGCCAGGTGGGCCCACCTCCAGGTGGGGCTGGAGCAGGATCCCAAGCCACAGAGGAGGAAGGATGGCTCAAAGGCCTGCTTTGTCTGTCCCTGTCACCTCCACATCCAGCTGAGAGCCAAGCGTGGAGCAGATCTCGGTGGAACCCAAGGCCACCTGCAAACTCACACTGACAGGGGGTCGTGGCTGGTGACCAGGCGAGGGGCATCCATCCCCAGGGGACCCTGCCACCTTCCACCAGGGAAATGCGACCTTGGTGAGCTCCAGTAGCCGCTCCATTTCCATAATCCAATGTTTACGAACCATTCGCTCCTGCCCTTTCGCTCCCCTTCCCCCACGTGTTTCTATTTGAGCTAAATGTGTTCAAACATCCCCTCTCGCCCTGCTGGGGACAGAAAGGGCCTGTAATGTTGGTGTAACATTTCGGAGAACGAATGCAACATTTGTGCCTATTTGCCAAGCGGAATATTGATTTTTCTCCTGAAATGAAATGTCGCAGCCACGAAATTGAAGATGCAATGCTGGAAAATGCCAGGCTGACACGCCTGTCTCCGGGCAGCGTTGGTCCTGCTGGCTCTCCGGACCAAGGCAAGGCAGCCGGTTCCTGGTTCCACAGGCGGGCGGGTGGTCCCCGGCTGCTGGGACTCTCCGCATGAGCAGGACACAGCAGGCTCGTGACAGCTGTTTGTGTCCACAGAGCACCAGCAGATGCTCGTCTCTGTGACTGGATGAACAGGGTCTGTGACACAGCAGGACACTGGCGGACAAAAGGGGACAGCTCCGGGTCACCTTCAAGGTGGCAGCCTTCTTCCTGCCACCGTCAAAGCTGCAGAAAGGAGCTGCCACAGACCAGACGGTCCGGGTGGCCAGGTGGCAGAGGCTTCCAAGGAAGCCGAGTCTTGCTTGCTGGAGACAGATGAGGGTAGGGGCCAGAGGCAGGGGCCAAGTGGGTGTCCCCAGGTGCTGAGGGGAGGCACCCGTTCCAGTAGGAAGGGTGCACACAGGTGTGGCCGTGAACTTGGGCAAGGCTGGCTGGGCTCCCCCAGCAGGACACGTGAGTACAGTGGAGGGGACGAGCAGAAAGAACAGCCCTACTCACCCGCACCCGATGGAGGGCTGGGACAGGGGACCCCCAGCCCCCCTCCCTGCTTCAGGGCAGCTGCGACCAGATGCCCTTTAGGTGTGTTCACGGAGCCAGCTGCAGGGGTCTGCATGGCCCGAAGGCTCCCCTCCTCTGAGGATTTCGCCCCGTTATTCATTCACCCGCAGGCAGTGTCGAGCACCTACTGTGCGCCTGACAGTGTGCTGTAGGCGGGTGTTGCAGGAGCTCACGAAGAAGAATGGCCGGTCCCTCGGGTGGGGGTAACACTTCAAAGGCGACGGGGGGAGGCCCCCCTGAGCAACCAAGACAAGAAGGCCATCGAAGCTGCCAGCTGCTCCCCATCACGCACGCCATGGGGACATGAAGAGTGTCCATAAGTAATAAGCAGTCAAAGCAGAATTCCGTGCACAGCCAGAGTCAGCAGAAGATTTACGGGCGTGGGCCCGGCCCGGCGCGCGGGAGAACGCAAGGGGACATAAATGTGAAAGCCAAGCGGCCAGGAACGCCGGGATCTGTCGGAGATAATTCGAGGGAAGCAGGTGTGCGCCGGCCGCTGGGCTCGCCCTGCCAGTTCCTCTTGTCACCCCTGCAGAGGGACCGGGGGCCAATGTGTCAGAGGTGCATCGCAAGCTTCTCCTCATTCTTTCTTCTGTGCCTGGAGGGCCCGGGCGAGCCCTGGCTGCCCCTGCGTGTCACAGAGACCCTGCGCATGGCACGTGCTCTAGCCCAGGGTGCCCACAGGCCTTCAGCCCATTCCCATCCCCACTGGGTACCTACGAGGATGGACTCCTACTGGGTAATGTCAGGTTTTATAGATCCCCGAAGGCGTATTTAAAATGCCAAAGGCAAGAATAACGTCGTCCCAATAATGACAGTTATTTGCTCTTCAATGACCTGTTCAAGAACCGTTTTCTTGCCTCCAGGGGCAGCCTCTTGAAGATGCTCTCCACCGACCGCTCCCTGCTTGTTGGGTTGTTTCAACCCAAGGAAAGGAGCAGCAGCACCCTTAGTGGGGAATGGGATTCAGGGTCCGCACAGGTGTTTAGAGAGACCCCCGCTGCCACACGAAGCCTGGCTCTGGGGCTGGAGCACCGTCCACCCTCCAGCGGGTTGGTCCCAGCATCAGCCGGGGGTGCATCCAGGTGGACTTAGTCTCTGGTCTGTTTTCCTCTCTGGTTCCTGTTTGCCTTGTTCTCCCCAAAAGCTCTGTGCACAGGGCCTCCCGCTGCACCTTCCCCACCCTCAGCAGAGGCCGGCGGCGTGGGTCTGCGAGCCGGCTCAGAAACATCCCGTGGGGCCACTGCAGGGAAGCAGAGAATGGGGGGCTGCCCCCCAACTTGCCACAGGGCCGTGCTACCCAGCGACATCGGAGCTGAAACCTCGGGGTGAGCTGTAAACCCCGCAGCCAGCGTTCACCAGTGGCCCCTCTTTGTGGGGCGCACAGCTCAGCCTGACCCCCGCCTTCAGTGCAGTCCGGGTGGGGAGCCGGATTTCTTTCCCTCAAGGTTTTTCTGGTTGGCTTAATCGCATAGACATAAGACAGATGACCGAGAGAAGAGAACCAAATTGAACACGCGTAGACAGACAGGAACCCCACGCAGAAGAGAGGCGGAGGCCCACCTGCCTGAGAGGTTCAGAGATAGAGGGGGATGAAGGTGTGTAAGACGTTCCGAGCTAGGGGTGAAGCACCTTGGGGGCTTCAAAGGCTCTGGGCGGAATGACGAGGAGAGCAGAGGTTCGGGAAACAGTCTGCCCTGCCCTGCAGGCGGTCCAAGGGTCTCAGGAAACCCCTTGCGGGGAGGCCTCAGGTTCAAGGGCTCGTAGGCAGTTTAGGGAGGGGCTGAAGCCTCCCCGAGCCCGCTGCTGTGTTGCATTTCTCTCAAGACAACCTGCCGTCACTGTGGCACGTCTCGGGGTGACTCACTGTGGCCCCCCGTCAGTAGCATCCTTCACAAAGTCTCCTCCTTCCCCCGCGGGCGCCCGCCTGCTGCAAAGGCCTCCTCCCGCCCGATGGCTGCTCCTTCTCCTCTCGGTCCTTTATCCCCAGACCCAGAGAGGCTGTGGGTTCCTCTCCTGCCTCCCAGAAATCTCGTGACCACCCACAGCTGTACCCACCAGGCAGCGCAGTTCAGCGGCTGCGTCAGCAGGTGCAGGTGTATCTCCTGACCCAGCGCCCGCCCGCGCCAGCCCATGGCCGTTCACCCCTCGTCCCCAGCTGGGCACGTGCTGCGTAGAGTTCCCAGCCCTGTCCACCCACAGCCTCCCCCGCTCACAGTGCCACCTCACTGCTAAGATGCACCGGATACAGGAACTTGGGCGGGCTAATGAAAACGAGGACAGTGGGACGTACCCCAGAGTCACAAGGCAAGACAAAACCATGAGAGAAAGGGTGTGAATGTCCTGGTTGTCCGCAGCCCGGTTGTCAGGGACTGAGCCTGCACCTCCCAGCTTCGAGGTTTTCCTGTTGTGGGAGAAAATGCCCCTAATTATCCCTATACCCGGAGAGCCACCAGGCCCCCTGTGGGAGGGACCGATGGTGCTGGAGTAGCACAGGGCTGAAGTGGACATGGCCGTGAGTGAAGGAGGCCAAGGACATGGCCTGACTGTTAGAATTGTGCTCTGTCCAGGCCAGAGAAGGTCCGTGAATTGTACAAATGAGACAGACCCCAAGGGCAGCGGGGCTCCCACCCTGTTCCCCATAGAAGCCTCTGGAAGGAGGCTAACTCTCAGGTCCCCTCCTGGCATGCCCCTGAGTCATGAACGAACCCAGAGTGAGCTGGAGGGGCTGGCGTTGGACGTCAGAGCGGAGGTGGGCAGGCAGTATCAGGGCCCAGGGCCAGAGGTAGCATGCAGCCCACCCCAGAGGGGCCTGCATTGACACCCGAGCAGAGCAGAGGAGGCTGCGTAGCTCTAGGGGACCAGTGGGAGAGAGGCCTGAGCCCTCCAGACAGGCTCGCCCCCTGCGGCCAGCTGGGCACCCGTCCACCATTGTTCCTCTGACACCTGCGGCTGCGGAGAGCAGGCAGGAAGGGACGGTGAGAGGCACCAGGTCGGTGTGAGAGCATGAGTGTCTCAGATCGGATTGGACGGGCTCTAACCCCCCGATAGGCCCACGTCCTCACCCCACTCACAGATGGGAAACCCACCAACCATACGGAGGAGACGCCTGACCCTCGCACTGAGTTGCATCTCAACTCTGAGCTACACCTGTGAAATCACCACTGTCATCACCCTTGACGTCATCTGCCCACCGGGAGGCTGCGTCTGGCAACACAGGTCAAGTTCATTCACTCAGTAAGACTGACAGAGGCTGCAGTGCACCAGGCCCCGGGAACACAGCCATGACGCGCTCATGTGGGCTGCGTTCTAGAGGAGGACACGGCCACAGCATGTGAGCAAGTCTGTAAATGTCATTCACGGTCGGAGGACAGAACCCTGCAACCTCCATCAACCATGGAGGAAGCTGTCAGGAACACGTGGCGTTGAGGGTGCCCCACGTGGTTGGAGGTGCCGTGTGAATGGGACCTCCAGAGAGTCGCGCCCCTAAAGACGTGGTAGCGTAACTGGGGATCGGGACACACACACTTACAAAGCCATACACACATGTGGGGGCAATCATATGCACTAATATGTGTACATCCATGCATACACATGTGTATGTGACTACATGCACCTGAACATACATGCACACAAGCACACATGCAGATATACACATAAACCACAAACACATGCAATGTGCATTCAAATGTACACACACATAGAGATAAGGCCATATACATGCACATGTATACATACACACATGTATATAGTCACCTGGACACATAAGCACATGCATATGCACATGAGCACATGCATCGTCCATGAGAAAACAAACCAGAACATGGACGTACGCATGTGTTAACATACACACACAAATACCCATACACATGCAATAAGCACACAGACCCACGATACACATGAACATGCATGAACATAAACATGCACACCCACATGCACAAACACAGATGTGTGCAAAAAACATGCAAATCTACATAGACACATAAACTGTGCACACGAATACATATGTGCACACATACATTTTGGAGTTTCAGCCTGACAGCCATGAGCGTATGAGCCCAGGTCTCGAGCAGGTGAACCTTCCAGATGGTTCCAGGGCGCACCTGGCCGGGTTAGCAGGGCCCACCAGGGCACTCGCCTCCAGGGGCCACAGCCGCAGCCTCTCTGGCCGTGTGCTCAGTGAGCAGAGCCTCCCACTCAGGCCTCCTGCCACCAATCAGCCCCCGGGCACCCTCCACAGGACATCGGGGCGACCGTGGACTTCAGGAGCATCCCCTGTTCTCACCTGCGAACTCGGGATAGGTATAGGGCTACGAATGTCTACTGAGCATTTTCCATTTTATTCAATCCCTGTCACAACAGCACAAGATAGGGATTATATTATCCTTAATTATTATGTTATATCACGTTATGCAATTTTTATTTTATACTTTAGGAAACGGAGGCCCAGAGGTGTCAAAGACACTAATACGTGACACAACGAACGGTGAAGTCCAGGTCTCTCCTATTCCAAATCTACGTTTCCCACCACCTGGCCGAAGGAGGTTACGTGCAGGTGCCTTAAATATATATCACATACATCATGTGAATTAACACATACATGCACACCGTGTTTCATAAGTACATCTAGACATATATCACGTAATAGAAATATATGTCACGTGGGAGTAACATACACAAACACGCACACATCATTTTTTAATTACACTCATTTTATTTCTCTCGGGATTTCGGTTGAGATGCCAGAATGACAGTGTGTTGTTCAAACAGCTGAGTAGTTTAGCTCAAATTATTTTCATAATGAAGTTATTTCAGTCAGCAAAGCATAAGGCTAGGTGTACACACACCGCTGTGGTTTCCGGGATGCTGTCCTGAGTATTGGAAGCCATCTTCCACCCGGGGGGACAGCGGGGGGCACCTGGCCTCCCCATCATTATCTCTTCCTGGTTCTTCTTGGGACCCAGGGTGAAGCCAGGGCACCTTCACTGGTTCTACCCTGATGGGGAACAAACGCAGAGATGAGACGGAAATGCTGCCCATTCGGGGTGAGGCACCCCCACCCCTGAACAATGCAGACAGCAGTCACTGCAGTTTAGTTTCTATCAACTGAGCTCACAGGGCTCCATGGTCCCCGGGACAAGCTCTGGCTGAAATCCAGGGATGGGGGGGCAGAAACGAGTTGACACCATTTTGGAAGCCGAAGCAGGTGGTCAAATGGGCCTGGGGTGAGCTGACCGGAAGCTAACAGCTAAGCCTCTGGTGAAGAGGGCGGGCCGGTTGGAACCCGAGGCCCCCAGGAAAGCCCAGGGCCTGCAGGGAGCTGATGGTTCTCAGGGTGGGGTGGAGGTGGAAAGCAGGCCAAGGATGAGGGTCGCAGAGCCAGGCCGCAGCCCCTGCCCGGCCTCTAGCCTGACGCCCCAGGAGAAAACGCAGGGCCATGATCAGCAGAGGCCGGCACACGTGAGAACAGGACAAAACACCGACCCAAGCTACTTCCAGTCCGTGTGCTGAAACCGGCGAACCCTCGCCCTTCCTCCTGCCTCTCCCTGAATGCTGGGGATCAAGCCCATAGCCCCGCGGGAGGCACTGACCCCGGGGGAGAGGCAGAGGCGGCCGCACCCGTGACCTCCTCAGTCCATGGGGCCCACCTGAAACAAACCCTCCACACGCGCACATCTTCCAGGGAGGTGTGGGCTCTCTTTATTCTCAGTTCTAGTTTTGTCTGTCACCACACTGTGAAATATAACCACACAAATATGTCAGGAAAGCCTGCGACATGAAAGTCAAGAGACCAGAATAAGCAGATACCCGTGAAACACTCAAAGGAGGCAGAAATAAAGCAAGAAACCAGGAAGAGCTTCACATCTGTAAAATTCCTGGCATCCCAGGTCCAGCAGATGTGCTGTATCCTTAAAGGAAGAACAGAAGGTTCCTTTTGCAAACAACCACATTCAGAGAACAAACAAATGCTTTCGGAAACTTAAAAAAAAAAAAAAAAAAATGCTATTAGACATTGAAATTGAGTAGGAGGAGAGAGAAATGAAGTTCAGGAAATTTCCCAGAAAGAAGAGCCCCACGCTAAAGAGGTAGAAAATGGCAGAGAAAAATAGGGGATACGCTTGGGAGGGCAAATGTCTTATTAGCAAAATTCTAGAAAGGGAACACCATAAAAAAAAGGGTGGGGAAGATGTTTTCCAGGGAGGAAGGACGAGGAGCTCTAAGCTGAAGGGACCACCGAGTATCCAGCAAAACATTGGAAAAAGACCCACCCAAGTCAGGTGATGACATTTCAGAACATGGGGGTTAAGTCCTGATGCAAAAAGCTTCCGGAAGATAAAAAGCCAATTGTTGAAACGCCAAGAATCAAACGAGTCTTGCGGGTCTCCTAAGATTTGGGAAGAACGCTTTCAAAGGTTAGCAAAGCCTCTGGCCTAAACACCTCTCTACCCAGCTAACGTAGGAACTCAGTGCAAGAGTGGAAGAGACCTTTCAGACTTGAAAGAGCTCCAGAAGAACTAGCTCCCCGGTCCCCTCCTTCCTGTTAGAAGATAAGCTCTATGGAAGCGCCATTAAACTCAGGAGAAAATTGGGAGCCCTGAGCACCATGGCTCAGTGGGTTGGGCAGCATCCCACAAAGCTGAAGGCCACCAGTTCGATTCCTGGTCAGGGCACTTGCCTGGGTTGCGGACCTGGTCCCAGGTTGGGGGCGTGCGAGAGGCGACCCATCGATGCGTCTCTTCCTCTCTTTCTCCCGCCCTTCCCCTCTCTCTAAAAATACACAATTTTCTTCGCAAATCATTAGGGAGAAGACACGGGCTCCCAGCGTGGTGGCAGCATTGGAAGGGTGACAGCAAAGGGAATTTCCAGACCAAAATCTGCGCAGCACGTCTAGAGAATGACTGGTCATTGGGAGGAAGAGGAGGAGGAAGAATCCAGGAGAGACGGTCCCCGGAGGGATCCAAAGGAAACTGTGAGCCTCCCTGCGATTTTTTTGACCAAAACCCGCATGATTTTATGACTCTGGTTGACAGTTTGAGGACACGTTAGTGATAGGTGTAACAACCCTAGCAAATTAAAATGCGGGGAGTTATTCATCCCAGGGAAAACACAAAGGTGATCAGGAAAGGAAATGCAATCACAGAACTGCTTTGTAGCTCAGCTGTGAATAATAATTACATAATTATGTAAATGCTGAATATTGATCTAACCACAAATTATGCCATCGGGAGGGTGGGGGCGGGAGCCACGCGTCTGTTTTCTGCCGCTGGTTAGCAGGGTTCCTGGAGCAGAGCTGAGAGAGTAAAACCCTAATCCTCCCCGTGGGGAGCCGGAGCAGGAGGAGCTGAAACGAAGAAGAAATCGTCAGATAAGCATTTATTTACAAATATCAAGGTCAGAGCGGAAGGGGCCGGCTCCGGAAAGGGGAGGGAAGCCGCAGGCTGCTGATGCTGGTCTAATCCGGGGAGCAGGGTTGGGCTTTTCAAAGATGAGTTGGAAGATGGAAAAAGCGCTGTGGCCGGTGCTGGAACTCGGTGGGAGAAGATGGAAGGAGCCTCGAGCAGGTCACACGGGGCTGAGGCTCGGGGTGTTCATGCAGCTGGGGGAGGAGGGTGCCCCGGGGAAGGAGGGGGAGTGGGGCTCCTTCCACGGGCAAGGGTGGCCCCCAACGGTGTAGAGGCGATGGGGAGGGGGCAGCTTCCGCTGCCACGTGGAGGTCCCCCTGGGGCCCTGCCGCGAGGACAAGGACGGAAAGACTCGGAGGCTGGGGGCTGGAGTGAAGCCCGCGGGAGAAGTGGTGCCGGCAGAAAAGCCAGCGGCCTCCTCTGACATTGCCCGAGGGCCGTCAGCAGGCCCCACGCACCAAAGGGCCTGAAGCAACAGAAACGCACCCTCCGGCGGTGCAGGGGACGGGACGCTGGTCTGCAGCAGTGCAGGGCCTGCCGGGGAGAACTCTCGCTGGCCTCTTCCGGGGGCCAATCCCACATCCCCTTGCTCCCGACTCGGCCTCTGTCATCTCCTGGTGTCCTCCCGGTGTCCTGGTGTCCACATTCCCCTCTTCCGCTTGGCTTGGGGCCCACCCCAACGACCTCGTCTTAACTTGAGTGCGTCTGCAAGGGCTCTACTTCCAAATAAGGCCCCATGCGTGGGCGCCAGAGGTTAGGACTTGAACGTACACTCTGCGGGGGACCCAGGTCGACCCTAGCGGGTACGAATCACAGGGCAAAATGAGTTCTGAAAACAGCAAGGCCAGCGTTTGTGCCTCCTGTCACTACCGGACCCCACAAGCAGAGGCGAGGATTGAATCTCTACGGGCACTTGATCCAGATGCTGGCAGGCAGTCTGAGAAGATGGCGGGTTATGTACCCTCAAAAACCGTCCTCACATCTCTCAAAAAGTCCTTTTTATAAGGAGAAGAAAGGGCAGGTAAGGGTGTAGCAGGGAAGAAGAGGCTTCATTGAATGAGAGCTGAAAACCTCATCTTCCTTTGCCTGTTGATCAACAAGTCTTTTTCTGCCTCATGGTCAGCCCCTCCCTGGAACATAATGGCTCAGACACGGTCCCCAGACCCCCTGGCACAAGGACCAGTTGTTTGTCCACCTCCTGGAGTTAGATTTATGATCAGACCACCCTGGGAGGCTGCTTTCCACAGAAACCCCCTTTTGTCCACCACCTCCCCTGTGGGGCATGGCCCGACTTGCATGCTTTACAATGAACTGCGTTCGGGGAGTATCCCAGTGCATCCCCCAGCCTGAGGGGGGCTCATGGGGACCCCCGATGCACAGTCAGTCGTCAGAGGTGCGGGTGGTCCTGGGCTTGGGGCTGGTGCGGGGAGTGGCAGCGGCCTGTGGGCCGGACCCTTTAGGCTGCGGGTTCCTATGCTAACCCCAGGCAGGGGGAGCCAAGATTGCACTGGACTCCAGGACGGACGCCCCGCTGGAGTCGCGGAATTGGAGGATGGGCGGATGTCAGGAAACAGCTCCGGCTTTGAAACCACCAGCTCTGGGCCGTCGCCCAGTTGTGGGGTTTTTTGTGTGTGTGTTTGTTTTACTTTTTAACATAAATCCAACTCTTCTTGGAAACTGACCAATCCCCCAGGAAAATTCACGGTGTCTCCGATGACCAGACCCCGGCCCACGGGCTTTAGAAAAACGACACGTTTCTGAAGCAGCACCCCAACAAGGCAGGGGGCTGCATCCTTCCTTCCTGCACCCTCCCCTGCGCGTGCTCCCCGGAGCCCAACTCCCGACACCCTCGAGTCCTGAGGGAAATCAGCCGCTGGCACACGGCGTGAGATGCCCCGAGACCCACAGGGGACGTGGGAGAAGAGCTGCCGGGCCAGAGAGTGCCCCCTTAGCTCGTGAGGTGGCTTCCTGAGGATTTGCCTGCTTCCTGCCTTGAGCCCCGAGGTGTTTCCTTCTGTAGGTGCAGAAGAGATTCTTGCTGTTTCACGGGGACTCCAGGGGTCCCAGGATGCTGCCGTGGTGGGACGGAGCAGCACTGCCCTCCTCACCCACTCAGGGGTCCATGCTGTCCGTGTCCGTGAAGGGGGTGCTCAGGGGTGACCACACGGGACGTCTGGTCAACCGCTCACAACATGCACTGCCCCTGACGGCCCGTCACAGAGAATCCAAGTTCGGCCCGAGGTTGGATGGAGCGGCTCCCCCTTCGGACGATCCGCCTCCCCAGCTGCCTCCCCAGAACTTTCTGGTCCCTGTCCACGCTGATTCCTTTCAGACGCCGCGCCGCTCTCAGGAGGAGCTGGTTCTTCATTACGTGCAATTTGGGGTATTTTTACCTTCTCTGCGCTTTGTCTCAAAGGCAGGAAATGTTTATGGGTTGTTTTTTTTTTCCTCCCTCTTTTCACAATGCAGCTTTCATCTGTGACTCATATCTGGTGGCCCCAAAGGTTGATACATGAGCAGAAAGGGCTGCTTTTCAAAGGAGAGGAAATTAAAATGAGCGCAGCCTGGGGAGAGCAGAGTGTACCCTTCCCAGTCCCCAGTCCTGCAGAGCAGGGCTGTCTCCCTCCGCCGTCCATGGTTGCAGGAGGGCTGCGGGGAGGCGGCGTTTGTCTGCCCAGCCTGACCTGCCTGTGGAGGGCGCCCTGGCTGGGGGCGGTGGAGGCAGGTGGCCAGGGCAGGTCCCTTGCCCTCTGCTCCCCCAACGCCCCTCGCATGCTTGGGGCCGAGCCCCCTGGCCTCCGCTTGTGCGTCTTCCTCCAACCACACACGCACCGTGAGACCCTCTTCTGCCACACCCCTGCCCTTCTGCACCGTTTCCTCAAACCTCTCCCCAGTTTTCAGGCTCGGAGCTCCGCATCCTGCCCTTGGGGCGCCCGGAGCTCACACCTGGGATCCGCGCCTTCGCCTCGCGTTAGACTTCGCGGTACACGCGCCCGGGCCCAGCGCTCCGGCCACCAGGATTGCGCTGTACCCCGGCGTGCGCATCCAGTGGACGCCTACGTGTGAGTGACCTGACGCTTTGCCGCCAGCCACCCAGGCCTGAAACAACGAGCACGGATGGAACCGGGGAGCATCGTGCTTAGAGAAGCCGGCCAGGCGGGGGAAGACAAATCCCACACCATCCATCCCACCTGACGCAGGAGACTCGTGAGCAGAACAGACGAGCAGCGTAGGTTCAGAGGCATGGAATCGAGAAACGGAGTGACAGTGACCAGAAAGGAGGGGAGGGGGGAGGGGGGAACGAAGGGGAAGGGTCTAGTCAAAGGACTCATTTAATGTACGTGACCCGTGGACGTAGGCAGCACGGGAGGGGCTGCAGAAGAGGGAGTGGGGCCGGTGGGGCAGGGGAGAGCAGCAGGGGAAAACGGGATAACTGTCATACAACAATAAAAAAAACTTTCAACTTAAAAAAAAACACAACATTTATTGAGCTCACAGCGTATGGGTCAACCGGGAAGTTCCGTCAGCCTCGTCGGGGCTTCTCTGAGCTCGGCTGGCCCCAGGTTCCCAGGCTCCCTGGGGGCCGCTGACCAGCTGGAGGCTGGCGGGTGGACAGCGACCCCACCTGGTGGCCTCGCACCTTGCACCTGGGCCCCGGCCTGTCCCCAAGGCAGGTGTGCGGTTCCCGCAGCCCACGCGCAGCCTCCTCCAGCCTAGCCAGTGTCCTGAGCAGCCCAGGCCCACGGGGCTCCCCCGGGTCCCTGCTGTGGAAAGACCGTGAGGCGCAGGGCACGGGGCAGTGCCACCCGTGGGAGAACGTCCTACGACGGAACCCCTGTCTCCCTCCCCTGCCCCGATGGCCGTGACAGCCGCCCCCACGAGCTCCAGGTTTCCCGGTGGGCTCAGCAGCCCCCGCAAGAAGCCCCGTGTCACACACGGAGACCCCCGTGTGGAGAACGCACGGGAGCTGCACTGAGCGTGTGCGCGTGGCTGGGCACAGATCCAGCAAGAGAGAATCGCTGAATCACCCCCACACACCACGCACGCCACGTGGAGGAGGAAAACAACGGATTGGCAGCACGCGTTGGTAGTTCAAGGGCACCCCCCACCCTGGCTAAGGAGCCAGGGTGCAGGGGGGAACAGGGGGGACAGTGAAATACATAGACCCCTGGGAACGGGGCTCACTGCACCACCCACACGCACTGTGGGTCAGTTAAGTCCCTTCCTAACGAAGTCCGGTCTTAGTCACACTTTTTATTTCTGTGCAAGTTTCTGGCTGCTCCAGCAAGATTGCTATGGCGACCAGCGAAGGATGCACATAAAATATAAATGGGGGCTATTCTTATTCCCGTGGCCATTTGTGCTATAAAGCCAAATGAGTCATCCTCGGTCCCAAATGTCTGAGAAGCCTGGGACACCCCCTGCCTCTCTTGGGGACCATCCTCCTGCCCCGGTGAGCAAGAGAGAGGGCGCCCCACAGCCAGCACCCACCTCCCTCATTCCAGCCATCGTCACGGAGGACCTGCTGGGTGCCCAGCGCTGTCCTGGGTCCTCAGGACCTGTGCTCATGAGAATACTGAGTGCTGGGGCCCATGGACTTGGCCTTCAGGTGAAGCGGCTGAAAACTAAGTGACAATCAATGATTTCAGGGCCTCCTGGGGATGGGAAAGGAGCACCGAAGGTTGTGTGACCATGAAAACTGGTGGACCTGGACGCGTCCCCAGTTAGGGTGGGTCTGGAAGCCCCTGGATGGAGGCGGCAGTTGCGCCCAGTCCCGCAGGGTGGGAAGGGAGTCCAACCGAGGCTTGGAGCGCGTCCCGGCCCCGGCGCGAGACCCCAGGCGGCTGGTGATGGACATTGGCTTCCTCACCACGCCCACACCGCTGCCCCGCAGACCCACAGGCGTGTGCTGTGCTCAGCCCGACACGGAGCCCTGGGATAAAGACCCTCAGCAACCCAGTGCCCGCTCCCTGGAAATGAGACGTGACCCATGTGGTTACTACAGTCTAGGGACTCTAGCCATTGCTCCTCTGTCCCTGAAAGTCACCACAGCAACATGAATGAGACCATTTCCACACCCACACACCCTCTGTCACTCCTGCCCTGGGGGACGGCACAGCCAACAGCCTCTGGGAAGCACAGAAGCCATATGACCCCCATGTCACAAGTTGGTGGCACCCAGGCTCTCTGGTGGCACCCAGGGCTCTTTGGTGGCGCCCGGGCTCTCTGATGGCACCTAGGACTCTGACGGCTCCCAGGGCTCTCTGGTGGCTCCCGGGGCTGCTGAGATGGCCTGTAACTGCTGCTGTGGTCAGAACGCGCCCCCTCCCTGCACCCACGAACTGCCTGTGGTAGCGGAGGCCCTGGCTCCGGCTCCAAGGCCATGCTCGCAAAGAGCAGTGAGCAGAAGTAACATCGGGCAGAACCGCGCTACCGAGAGGCCAGGACACCAGCAAGGAGGCCAGAGGTTTGGCCAAGCTGAGGATAACCTGACATGAAGTAAAATGAGCTGTCGCTGATGAGAGTCTAAGACCAAACTTAAAGGTCAATTTAGCAAGAGTTGAATGTTTCCCACTCATTAGCAATCGTCTAGAATGAATTTCTTCGCCCCCCCCCCCCGAAGTTGAAGTTGTATTGTGAGAGCCCTGTGATTTTGGAGCAGATCATTAAGATGAATGGCACCCCAACTGCGCCGGTACGCCTGGTGGAGTGGGTCCCGTGTTTTTCCCTGATAGATCACCGGTAATAGAACACTTTAATGGCCCTCACAGAAGTCTCTCCCTCGGATGATGAAGAATGTCCGTGGCCCGATATGGAACCCCCAAAGAAGGAGGGAGCATATTTCACTAGGCTTGTCAATGTTGGACCCTAAATAATTCAGTACCCCGGATTAAAATACTTGATGCGCTCCATGTCCTAATGGGATGTAATGAAATGTCCCCAAAGCTGCCATCTTAAAATTAACATCCTTTGAAATTCTGAAATCAATCAGTGGCAATGACTGGAGCCAAGTCTAATCTTTTATTGATTTGCGCAGCCACCACGGAAAGGGACACGGACTGCTGAGCCCAGTCCCTCAGGCGGGCAGGCTGCCAGCCAGCGGTGAGGTCCACTTTCCTGTACTCTGCTACACTGGAAGTCCCAGCTGGCCCTCCCACTCCTTATGAGTGACCACGAGGCCACTGGGCCTCTACGGCCTGGCCATGGTCCCCTGAAGGGCAGACCGTGGCCAGTGATGCCTTCCACATCCATTCAAAGACCTTTCACTGCTGGGCTGGGGGTGGGGGCTGACTCACCTGCGGCTTCAGGCTCATGGCCACCCTGATATTGGGACAGTCACCTTGTCCCCGCACCATCCTCCGTACTCTGCTTTATTAGTTAGCTGGAATCGCCAGCTACCTTTACCTCGGTCATTCCTGGGAGGCCTCATGTCCTTGGAACTCCATCCCCAGTCATCTGGTACGGAAGCCTCACTTGTTTTTCCAGCAAGATGAGGAGCTCCAAGAGGAGTTGGTCGTTGGTGGTTGGTTGGTTGGCTGGCTGGTTGGTTTAGTGCTGAAGCCCTGGTGCTTGAAAAACAGGCTTAGCATACAGGCGCTCACGGCCGAGTGGATGGCTAGATAGGGGACACCTACGTTCGTATCAACATAGTTGGATGCATCCATAGATGACACTAAGTGGAGGGTGGAGGGATGGATGGAGAGGGTGGAGGGATGGAAGGTTTGCGGATAAAGGAGTGCCTCCCGCCTCACGTTCTCATCACAGCGAACAAGGCTCAGCATGTTCTGTTGGTCAAAGGAATGAACTGACCTCCACATCCCACGACACTGAGAATCTGTCCCCATGAGCCTGCTGCTAAACTCCACTGCGGCTGGAAATGCCCCGCGTCCCCCTGACCTACTGGGCCCGGCCGTTTGCATCTGTGATCTCAGACCCCGTGTGGGCTCTCTGCCCGTGCAAAGGTGCAGGTCACCCCAAGCTCGTCTGTGCTCAGCGCACAGTAGGCTATCAACCTACCCTGTACGTCACACTGCTGGGAGGAAGCCACGGGGACCCCCAAGGGAATGAGAGAGCAGCCTCTTGAATAATTCAGCAAGCGGCCCAGGGACTCCGCCGCACCGTCCCGGGAGCTGCCTGCCTGCTGGCTGAAAGTCAAAGGAAACAGAAAATTCGCGAAACCGCAAGACGCCTCCCAGTGAAGATGAGCATCTCCGGGTGATAAAACAGCTCCCCGCATCAGAGCCGAGCTGAGAGGAAACAATAAACCCAGCGAGTCATTGGAACCCGGCCAGCAGGACCAGGGGAGCCGCAGCGAACTGCACGTGCGCAGGAGGAACCGGGAAAGAGCAGCCAGTGGCCGGGCTGAGGGCGGGCGCCCCAGGAAACGGAGGGCCCTCCCGCCCCACCTCCGGACAAGGCCCCCGGCTGGTGCCAGGCAGCGGGCCACGTGGCCGGGGTGGTTGACGAGGACAATCTGCTGAAGGCGGGAGCCTGGCTTCCAGAGACTGCCTTGCCCCCCGCACGTGACGGGGGGGACAGGGTCACCGGCCTGTGTGCATCTCGGGGTCCGTGTCCAGGCCAGGGGACAGCCCTGTCCTCCACAGGGTAGACTGACCCCCACACTGCGTGGCGTGTCCAGTTATGTCACCGTCCTCCCCAGGACAGTGGCTGCAGGGCGGACCTGGGGTCGTTTGCTTGGACACACAGACCCCAGAGCAGAGAAGATCACGTGTGGCAGGTGGGGATGCAGGCTGGACCCCCTCTGTCTCTGGCTACTTGGCCTGCAAGGTGAAGCCCTGGCCCAGCCCCGTCCCGACCTCCTGTCCAGGTTCAAGCACCCTCTCTTTCCACGTGACCCGCCAGGCCCGATCTAAGCAGCCGGCCCCTCCGGCCTCAGTCCTGAGCCTGAGCCCGAGTCATGTCCAGCCACCTCTGTCCATGGTAACAAGTGCCGATTGTGAAGCTTCCTGCTCCCGAGTGCAGTGGGTGGGACCCTGGCAGCCCCACCTGCCTCTCAGGTCCTCCCCGAACCCCTCGTGCCAGCCACGCTGTGCCCACGCACTCAGCACTCAGGCCATACCCCAGGGGGCGTCCTGGGGGAACCTTTTCCCCTTGGCCTATGTCCAAGAGGCCTCCTGGGAGTCTGCACTTCCCTCCACATGCACAAGCTCCGTCCTGCGAACGTGCTCCCTCCTCCTGGGGACCCTGGCTGCAGCTCTGAGGGAGGCCTGTGGTCCTGGCGGGTCCCCTCGGCACTCGGACTTTTCTCTGAAGGAGATGGAAGCCGCTGGGGGTGTTGAGGTGAGGGATGAATGGGCTCACCTGACTTCTGGGTTGTATGTGGTCCCTACAGAGGCAACAGGGGCAGCTGTGAGACCAGGCAGGAGGCGTGGGAAGAGTAGGGAGGTGCTGGAGAGATGCTGCCACCTAGTGTAGCTAGATCAGGGGATGCCCCACAGCAGCCCCAGTGAGCTTTTGAAAAGGTAACCAGCTCATCCTACCCCTTGGGCTGGACCTGTCCATGGTTTCCTGCTGTCCTGAACCCCTGAACTCCTCAGACAACTCACAGGGCCCCTCCACCCTCATGCACTGCACTGGAGCTGCGCCAGCCTCCCTGAGCTCCTCCAGCACACGAACCTTGTTCCTGCCCCAGGACCTTTGCACCTGCTGTCCCAACTGCTCTTCCCCTAGCCTCACCTGGCTGCTTCTTTCTTCACCTGCAGGCCTCAGCTCAATTGTTTCCTCTTCAGAGAGGCTACTTTGACCTCCACCCCCCACCCCCTCCCATGTTCCTTGTATTCAAAACATCTGACATCACTGGGTATTTTTCTAAGTGTTCACTTCCTAAGCAACCACCACCCCCCAACTAAAATGGAGGTGCATTCACTCTCTGGCTGGTTCACTCATTTATCCCCAGCACCTGCAGTCGAACCTCGGTACGGAACAGGCATAAAACAGTGAGCATGCGTAAAACGGAGCACGCGCCCGCCCCTCCCGAGCACACGCGGCATGGAGGGGCTTTGAGGCCTCTTGAAGTTTCCACTTGCCGATGTGCCATTTGCTGGTAGCAGAGAGTCCAGATGGCAGGAGAGGTGAAAAGCAGCGTCTTCCCGCAGGTGGATGTGGGAGAAACTCCGCTGCTCTGCAGGCCACAGACAGAGCCTACAGGCTCACGGTCCCTGGGGTGCACAGAGATGCCGAAATCAAGGGCCGGGTGAGCTGGCAGCTGGTGGCCAGAGTGAAACAGCAGTGGGGGAGGCAGACAGACATTCTCATTCCTCAGCGTGGGCCACGTGGTGGTCACAGCCCACCGGCCAGGCCTGGCGGACAGTGTCCTCTGCCTGGTCAGCCCGAAGGGCACACCTGCTTCCTGTCCCTGAGAGAACGCGGCTGTCTGCGGTCACCCACAGTCTCCCTTGGCCCACCAGAAACCCCCCTACCTCTATCACCTCCAGAAGCCTCGTCATGCCTCAGTCACTCTCCCTCCAGGGGCCCCACCCCCGACTTTGGTCACCCCTGCAGAATCCTCACCCACCCCGTCACCTCCATAAACTTCACCCAGACGGGGCGTTGAGTGGCCCCTCTTGATGAGAAACGTCTCCCTCCGGCCCCACCTTCCTTCCCTGCTCCTCGCTCTCATTACCTGGCAGCCTCTGTGAGACATCCAAGCGGGTCCCTGCACGGCCTCCCAGTTGGCCCCCACCTTTGCCCTCTGCTCCGACCCTCCTACACTTCATGGACCTCCAACTTCTTTCCCACCTAAGCGCAGCTCCCTGGAGCATCCATCAGGCCCCACGGGGAAAACGGCCACCTGGGTTCCACCTGCCAGGCCACCAGGTCCCCGTGGCTTCCCCTACATGACCCCCCATGGTGGCCCGCCCCCCAGGCACCTCCCTCCCTTCCCACCGCCTCTGCCTCCAGGGTCACAGAGAAACAACCCTGGAAACAGCGAAGCCCCGTGGAGCTGGCCGGCTCCCAGAAACAAGAAGCTCCTGATGAGACGAAGGAACTTCCAAGTGGCAGGCGTTGGGGCGGAATTGGTGGGCAGATGGTGGACCCGCGATGGGAAACGATGCTGGTGATGATGCAGCCCAGGAGCGCGCACACTCCGGTCCCCAGCGCCCTCCCGGTAACATCGGGGCCCCACCCCGCGCCCGCCTGCCAGTGAGAGCCCTGCCGCTCCTGCCGGAAACGCTCTGCGGAGGGAGGGAGCGTTCTGAGCGGGGAGGCACCTGATCTCATGCCCTCATCTGCTTTTCCAGGGGGGTTGATTTGTGATGCTTTCCGTTGTCCCCAGCCTCTCAGCAGAGCCTCCTCCCACCAGGACATGCCAGGCGTGTGCCAGTCCCACGGCTGGTCATGACAGAGCCCGTGGTCACCGACTGGTCTAACGGGCTCCTTCTAGATCATCATAATGAGCATCCTCCCAACAGTGTCTAACAGCCTCCACGCAGCTCCCCCAGCGCTGGACACCGGCTCTCACCTCGGCACCATTGCCACGCTGGACCAGGTGCCCGGCACAGCTGGGTCGCCCTGCGCCCTGCAGGTGGTTAGCCACAGCCCCAGCCTCCACCTCTGGATGCCTCCCCACCCCAAATGTCTCCAGACATGGCCTGACACCCCCCTTGGAGGCTGAGAACCCCATTGTCCCATCAGACTATGACCTTCCACTTTCCTTTTCCATGAGAACCAGCAGCCTGGGATGGGGGGAAATAGACCCTGAGAAGCATCCTTGATTCTTATGGGTTGGCTTCCCTGAATCTGACAACGAACTTGAGACAATGGGAAAGGAAGGGAGGGAGGCACCCAGGATGATAGCTCCACGGTGACCATTCAGAAATGGTCCCTGCAGATCCACAGCCCACCCTGCGCGACAGACCAGCAGGTACCACTCCTCACACACACGATTCTGTAGGATAGCAACTGAGGCTGGGCTCTGCAGGATGGTTCTTCCGGCGCTGTCCCAGCTCCCGTTCCCTGAAGGTCATTGAGGTGACTATGGAGCTCATGCTGGCTGGCTATTGGCTACGGAGGCTGGGTCACACATGCCCCAGCAGGCAAACTCAGGCCCCCACCCCATGAAGGGACGAATCTGAGAAGGAGAGCGTGGGTACACTGGGCCCCTTCAGGCCTGGCTCACCAGCACTCCCAAGGCAAACCCCCTAGAGCACGGTGGTTCAGTTCCTACAAGATGCCGTGTGACGCAAACCCATGTTACGCAAAACAAAGAACTAGTACAAAAAAAGGGGGCTAGGTTCCAAACTTTTTAAAAATACTATTACGTTTTTACAACTGAGGGAGATATCTCTATGAAAGCAATTTTCACCAAAAGTATAACATATGAATACATAGTCAATGGTCCCTCTCCTAAGTACCCTCAACCGAGAGTGTTTGCTTTTGGACAAGATACCTTCATCTCCTGAACTTTCTTCAGCCTTATCTTGACTCTATCCTGTACGGTTTGCAAAAATAAAATAAAATAAAATAAATCTGTTATATTAGATGGCTTGCGTTTAGCTGAGAGGTCTTTATTCATTTTATTATATGGTGCTAAGCACTGGTGAAGTCGTCTCTTGAACTTTGTGCTTCTTTCAGTGGAAGGGTCTTCCTTTTGGAACTCTAGCTAAGCTTCGGCCTTTCTTGACACTTTTTAACAGTGTTCAAGTTCTCCGTTTTCACCTGCGCTACCGTCCGCTGCATTATCTCGGTGTATCCCAGGACGTCATTTCCACCACGTTCACCTTCAGCAGTCTCTTCGTCCACCAGCCATTCTTGAGTATCAAGACCTTCCCCTCCCGGAGGGTTAACAACATCGACCGTTGCATCCGCTGTGTTTTCTGCGGGCTCCATTAGATTTTCACTTTGAATTGACTCTGGCCATATATATTTTTCCACCAAGCTCATAATGCTGTCGGTTTTATTTCTTTGATGGAAGAATTTATACGTCCGAAACGGTAAAAAGTTCCCGTGCCTCCGTGACTGCTATAGATTCGTCATCGACTTCATGCAGAACGCAGTGTAATGAGTTCCTGATCTAACTGTAGCTGTAATTCCCTGATCTAATGGTTGAAGTAGAGACGTTGTATTTGGTGGTAAAAGGAAATTATTTTGACGTTTGGGTGATTTAAGTCTTCCGGATGGCTGGATATATTATCCACTAGTGGAGTCCCGGTCCTGTCTCTCTCTCCCCCAGCTGAGGGTGCTGTGAGGACCCCGAGCCCACCAGACAGGGTGGGACAATATCCCCATCTTACCTCCACTGCAGCCCGTATCCCCTTTGTCATGGAAACAGACGTTGTCACAGGTCATGGGAAGAATGTGACGTTCAGGGGGCCCTCAGTCCGCCTCCCACAGACGACACGCACCGGGTGCCTAGCTTGCTTTTAGGTGCCCATTGCTTAAGCCAAGAGGCACCGAAGGTGCTGGAACCCCGGGGAACTGGGGCGCAGGCTCAGCAACACCACTCCGTTGGGCTCACCCCTGGGATGTGCTGAGACCCGGCCTTCAGGGGCTGCAGGTCACCGCTCTTCCAACTAGAGTGAAGCCACGTGTCCTGACCACATCCCCCTGGGCCGGATGAGGCAGGACGTGGTCTTGGGAATCCTTCACACGGTGTAAGTGCTGTACAGGGACCTGGCCACAGGCCCAGCATGGCTGGCAGCCATCACTGTCCCCTGGCACAGCCTCTGTTGGTCTCAGAGGGAGGGCCCCCAGGCCTAACGCCACCTCCGGGTGGGCCCACAGCTAACGACCCTTTCCCAGAGGAGCGGGGCTGGTCCCAGCTGTGCCTGAGGGTGGACGGTGAGGCTGCAGGGTTGTTCGCGCCCCTTCGACCACATGACTGCATGTTCCTGGTGGCAGACTCCCAGGCTGCTTCTGGTTTGGGGTCGTTATGACCAGCGCTGAAGGAGCCTCGTGTAAGGAAGGGTCCTCGAACACCACCTGGCTTCCTGTGTCTCCCCCAAGTGCTCCCGGCTCATGGAGTGAGCCTGGGCAGCACCCCTTGGTGTGACAGCACCTAAAGGAGTCCCTAGGAGGGCCTGCTAGGAACCAGCCACAGGGTGGACACCACGTCCTTGGTCCCTGTCCCACCTCCCTCCCCGGGCTCCCAGGCCTCCCTGGGTGTTTGCTTATGCATGTGTGAGCCCTGGGACGGCCACATGCGTGCGGCCCACTGTTTACTTCACGGGACCCTGGTCCTGTGGGTGAATTGCACAGCGGGGAGGGGCAGCCGGGGGCAGAGCAGTAAGTGGCTGATAAACACCAGCTTTGCTGGTTCCGCTCCCTGGGGGGATTTAGAGATTTAATACTGCACTTGGGAACTAATCCCTTCCGGGCCAGAGTGGCTGGGCCTGGGCTGCATGTGGGTTTGCCCACACCCATGAAATGTGCTACTCGGGGTCTGTCCGGAAGCTACCGGCCCCCAAGCTGTTCTAATTATATTGACATCGGCTTCATACTTTGGGGACAGGCCTCATATTACATTTGATGGGACGTGACCAACGCGTGACCCCTGAGCGAACTGCCCTGAGCAGGGTCGCCTCTCACAGTGCTCTGGGGGTTCCAAATCCGTTTCCCGGGGGTCCCAGCCTTAAGCAAATGAGTCAGTGTGTCAAGGGGTTGGGGGCCCCATCTTTCCCACAGGGGCAGGGGGAGAACTGGCTACACCTGGGAATGGGGGCTGGGGTGCATCAGTGTGAGTCCGTTTCTGTGTGTGTGTCCATGCTAACATGTACTCATATGTCTGCGCATACATGTGTGCACACAGAGACAGAGCTGTGCCAACACAAGACAGGTGTAAAGGTGTCTCTGTACATGTGGGTGATATTTATACAAATATATTTATATGCACTCCTTCTCTCTTTACTTCCTTCCCTTCCCCTCTTCCTCCTCCTCCTATTATTTAGCTATCCATGATCTACCTATCATCTGTTGATCCTCACTTATTTCTTCATTACCCTCCTCATTTATATGTATCAATAATCGATCTCTAGCCTGCCTGTCATCTATCTAGATGTCTATTCTCTATGTATCTGTGTGTTTATTATCTAGCTTTACCCTCTATCCATCAGCTATCTATCCATGATCGATTATCTATGAACCATCTGTTTATCTAGCCATCTATGTATTATCTGTCAGTGCTCTGCCATCTCCCCCCGGCTCTGTGCCCTGAGAAGACAAGGACACCCCATTTCAATGATCACGCCTTACCCAGTCCCAAGGCCTGGGGCTCTAATGCCGCCCTCCGTCCAAAGGAACCAGGGCTACCCAGAGAAAAGACTGACTTCAAGCCCGAGACGGGGAAAAGGCACAGCAACTCGGGGTTTTTGATTGTTTGGTTTTTTGCATCAGGAAGGAAGGAGCTGGCTGTCCGGGCTGCCGGGGGCTGGATGAGGGGCACTTGCGTATCCAGGTAAGAGTAGGAACGGCTTACAGCGCTTTGAGCAAAACAGAACCGCCGATTCCACACGGCCATAAATAAATACAGGCTAAATAAACAGGAGGGAAAGCCCTGCGTAGGCTAGAATCCCCCTCACGGAAGGACTTGGAGCCCTTTAGGAAGGACTCACACCTGTGGGTGACAACAAACAGTTACTGACCAAACCACATTTATTAATTGCGAAAGGAAACAGTAATCTGCAGTGCGAAGCTCTGAAGACGCAACCTCCACTGGGAGGTGGGAGACCTGCCCCGGGACAGGGTCCCGTGCCTCCTGGGTACCTACCGCCCCCCGGGGTGAGCCACAACCCCGTTAAAGGGTTGGACCGAGGCTGCTGTGACGTCGTTGGCACAGGGTGAATGTGCCCCAGGGAACACAACACACTTGTCTCGGGAGAATGGGGCCCCGTGGAAATGCGTTCCGGGGTGCACCGTGGGAGCCTGAGCCCGCCGGCCTGCGCCCAGCTGTGCGGCGCTGTTCTGTTCTGGAACTCGGGGAGGGGCGCGGGGAGCCAGCTGGCAGCCCCTCGAGGGTGCCTTGTGCCCGGTGTTAAATTCTGAGCTGCCCTCTCGCACTGATACTTCCTTCTCACTTACCCTCCGACAGGGAAGGAAGCAGGAAAATAACACTGGGCAGCTGTGCTTGGCTATTCCCCCAGGTGCTACGGTGGGCCGGCCCCCACCTGCCACAGGCCTTCGTGATTCCCAGGCAGACGACGGCTACACCATGGCGAGGGACGGGGCTCAGCAGCTCACGTGCCTGGGGGGTTTGCAAAAGTGCAGGTGGGGGCCCGGTTGGCGGGTGCCCGGTAGGCGGCGCCTGGTGGGGCTACAGGGCCCCAAGTTTCCCCGAAAGGCACCTTTGGCTCACCTTCAAAATACGTGCCTCTCAAGCTCCGTGTGACTGAACTCCCAGGAAGTGAGACACATCACTGTCACAGTGCAGGGAAGGGACCCTGGGGGCCTCCTCAGCCCCTCCGGGGGGCTGGTCTATTGCAGGGCCATTCGGATGGGTGTGTGATGTCCCTTCTACTCCATCAACGTCAGAAGCCTGGCCCGGCAGGCCCCACGGTCGCCTTGGGAGTTGCCCTGACAGGGACAGGGGAGCCTCAGGATGCGCCGCTGAGACACCACCCCCATTCCCACGTGGAGTGGTGAAAGTCAGGATGAGAAATTCTCCTGTAACTGTCCGGTGGGAACCACATTGTCTCACAGCAGCGCGCCCATCGATTCCCCTTCATGTTTGTATTAAACCTGACAAGCTGGCCTCTGAGCGGCCTGCCTGGGAAATGGGGGTGCCGGGGGTGGGTGCCAGGCTCACGCAGAGGAGAAGGAGGAGGGGTATTCCCGGGGGACCCTGTCTTTTGCTTCCCGTCACACAGAGCAACTGGAGACAGCGAGAAGCAGAGGAGGCCAGTTGCGGCCAAATGACCTCGGAATTGTCAGCACCTGGGGACAGCTGGGGGGTCAGGGGGGCTGCAGCTGCGGGCGGGGCTGGAGAAGAGAAGGTGAGGTAGGAGAAGTGTGGGTGGGAAGGAGCCAGCTCCAGGCGTGGAAAGGGACCGCCCCAGGGCAGGCCAGGCTGGAATAGAGGGGGAGTGACCGGAACATCTGCAGAGATTCTGGCCGGGGATTAAGTGACCCGCCCTCCCCTCACCCCTGTCTGGCCTGCGCTGCGCCCAGGGGTCTCCAAGGATGTGCTGAGCTGGGGCGGCAGAGGCCCGGGTAGAGGCCGCTCCTCTGGGGAGCTGGTCCCGCCCGCCAGGCCGGTGCCGCCCTCCCGCCCTGGCTCCTGGCTCCTGGCTCCGCTCCTCTCACAGACGCACTTCCAGGCTGGGCCGCCCTCAGAAGCTCACTGGTCCCTGTGGTGGACCTGTGTCCCCACCCAGGTGACACACAAGCTCCGGAAAGCAGGTCGACCTGTGTGGACTTCCCACGTCCTCACCTGGGGCTCCCTGTCCAGCTGCCCCGCCTCTCCTCCGACACCGTGACCTCCAGAACCACCACGGCCCACGTGCGGCCACGCCCACGTGCCGTGTCCGGTCCCAGCTCCCAGGCGGGGCTCGGGGCCCGTGGTCCTCTCCGGGGCACCCTCTTCCACTGTTCCGGCCCCACCTCACCGGCCTCCCCTCCCGCTCTCTTCCCGCTCCGGCCTCTGTCTCCCTGTTTAGATGATCTCGGACACCCTTAGGTGGAGGTGGCCACGGCTGGTGCCAATGTCGTGGGACAACTTTAGAGAAAATGAGCGCAGCGGATGAGCAGCTGGCTGCCAGGCCTTCCAGCTGTTGCCCACTCGAGAGGTGGCGGGGTGGTGTCTGCTGTCTGTGTCCCACATGGCCGCCCACAGTGACTCCGTTCTGCACAGGTCCCTCTGGGACAACTCCCTGCCAGTGCCCCGTCTGTGACCATCATGCCAGGGCTCCCCGAGGTCAAGTGCTGCTGGACCTGAGCCCCCGGCTTCCAGACTGTCCCATCTGACCCCATCGCTCCTCCCTGTCCCCCCTGGTCCCCTTCCCCTGGCTCAGCACAGCTGTCCCCGGGCTGTCCCCAGCCCCGGCCCTTCTCCTGGCCAGTGTGTTAGCTCTTCCCGTCTCGCACAGAAAGTCCGGCGTTTGGAGCTGAAGTCAGGGTCAGGGACCCCCCGGGCTCATCAAAGCTGTGTTGTCGCTGGGCCCCGGGGTCTCACTGCTCTGGAGGTGGCCGTCCCCACCCCGGGTTTCTGCTGTCTGGGCCGTCCTGCCTGCTTCCTGCCTCCGCCTGCCCCACACGCGCTGAGGACAGCTTCCCTCTCCTCTCCCTCCCCCACCTGGTCACCAGACACCTGCCCGTCACACAGATGAAGCCGGGGAGACGCTCGCCTTGGGCCCTCGGGTGCAGAGCAGGGTCTGCCCCCTCTGCCCAGACCCCCGAACACGGACGGCAGAACCGGCACCCAGTGTCCCCAGCCCGCACCGCCGCCCGTTACCCCGCACAGGAAACCTGGCTCCGTATAAAGCAATTTGCTCCTGCGGGCTGATTTGAGATTAAAATGGTAATTATCCTGCAAACGACTGTCCCTGTCTTTCATCAATGCGGCGGTGTTGGCGATGTGGCCGGCTGCGCCCGCCGCGGCATAATGGACTTAATAAACGGCGCCTTCCTTCCGCGCATTGTCTGGGAGCCGGGCCTGTTCGTTCGGGACGGGCGACACCGCCATTGCTGGGAGATGACGTCCATTCTTCCCTCCAGCCCCGCGCTCATTCCGCAATAGCGGGCGCTCATCATTTCCTCCTTAATGGGACCGTTTTCCTTAGGATTACGTGCAAATTGTTCATCGGTTATTTTTCTCTCTCTCATTTTTTTTTTTTTCTCCCTCAAAGTTTTGCTTTTCCCGTTCCTACGGGAAAGAGCGGGCGGTGTGGACACGCTGTGCAGGCTGGAAGGGGAGCGGGCGTGGGACTAACGCGGGGTGCTGGTTGCCAGTCCCACGAGGGGGGGCAGGCGGGGTTCCCCACCTGGCCAGGTGGTTCCGGGACACCGGCTGGCGTCCCGCAATTGAGCCCCCTCCCGACACCATCTGCGGGAGGTCACGCCAGAGCCACAGGTGAAGGGCTCTGCTCCTCAGAGCTGCGCAGGCCCAGCTCCGGCTGGTCACCCGTGCTTTTCTGACTGGAGGCACCCATGGCCCGTCCTCGGTGCGGTTAATTTGCTGGGATGGCTCCCAGACCTCAGGAAGCCCGTTTACGCCCTAGATCACCCGGTTATTAGAAAGGGTATGCAAAGGTAGGAATCAACAGCCCAACAAAGAGGTACCCAAGGCGAGGTCCTGAGGAAGGGAGTTTGAGGTTCGGCTGGGTGACACGCGTGGTGACACGCGGTCGCGGTACCTCCAGCCCTGCTCCCTCCCTGGAAATCAGGGGGTAAGACCGGAAGTTCCCAGTCTCACGTGGTTGGTTCCCCCGGCAACCAGCCCCCACCCTTAGGTGTTTCCCAGCAGTCCCTTCATTCGCATAACCTCCGGGGTAGCGCAAAGAGGCTCCTCGTTTATTTGTTTATTTTTAAGGTTTTGTTTATTTCATTTTAGAGAGAGGGGAAGGGAGGGAGAAAGAGAGAAACGTCCATGTCCCATGGGATGTCCTTGGACCAAACGTGGTCACTGGGATCCAGCGTGTGGCGACAGAGAAGCTACCAGTAAGCCCGGGGTGCTGGGATGACCACCGGTGACAGCTCCTCAAGAAGCCGACGCTGCATTTCCACCTGCAATCCTTCCCGCTCTGGGTCATGACCCCAAGGAGCTGCCAGAGGGGCCCCGACCCTGGCTCCCGAGTTCCCAGCAGCATTGCTCCCTGTGGCCAGAGGTGGGAACAGCGCCGATGGCCACCACGCAGGTGTGCAGGGTAACCAGGGGTCATCCTGTGTGGAAGGACCGTGTTTGGCCGTAAGAGGACAAAAACTGATAGCGGCCATGACCCGGGGACCCCTGCAGACATTGCGCTGAGTGACAGAGGCCAGACAGAAAAGGCCACACGTATTTTACGACTCCAAGTGCCCTTCTTAAGATGATCGTTGGTAATTGTGTTACATCGTATGGAAACTTCGCCTCCACTCCAATAGAAGAAGTAAGGAAACAGCGCATGGATCTCGGGGACAAACACGCCTCTCTCTTTCTCCGCTGGGCTGGCGCGGGGCTGGCGCGGGGCTGGCACATAGGCAGGCGCAGGGGACAAAGGCTGAGATCCTCCTCCCGGTGAACGGGGGTTTGGTTCTAAAAACAAACGTCTGATCGGATTTTTAACGCAAGGCCTTGGGCGTGGCACGTGGTGAGCGATGTCATCCTAACCGTGTGACGATGGCTCAGTTGGCAAAGGCGGAGCCTATTTTCATCCAGAAATTGAGGCTCTGACCCCGAGCCAGGGAACCTGAGAAGCCCTTGGGGTGCTCCCGGGGTCTGGCCAGCGCCCAGCGTGTCGCCCTGCGGCACCGTTCCCAGGGGCGTGAATCCACGCTCGGCCCGCGGCTGGTGCTGAATTCCTGCCGGTGGTGACACTATTAAGTCTGTTGATGGCTCAGCGCCTTCGGAACCCTTCGTGGCCCCCAATCACACAGAAGCTTTTCACATCCAAGGTCGAAACATTCCCGTTCCCATTTCTTTCACCCAGAGGGTTTCTGCCCCGCCCGACGTGCCGGCCACAAATCACTCCTGCACCGGAGCTTCACCTGTCGGCGCTCGGGCGTCCGTTCGAAAGGCAGATGCACCCGTGTCCACGTGCACGCGGTTGCTTTGAAACGCGGGCTGCGCGGCTGCGGATATCGATACGGGCGTTGGCACAGATGCTGTGTCCCGCTTCCGTTAGTGGAATCACCCCTGCAGAATTCTCACCACCGGGACTCCTCGGAGGGGCGTGTGAATGCCTACGACCCCTGTCTCCGTGGCCCGGCCGCCCTGTCCCCTGCTCCCGGCTCCTCTCGGTCCTCCCCCGGTCGCTGTCCCTGGTGCATGACCTTGGCTGCTCTTCCTAGCCTTTCTGTGTGTCACCTTCCCCCTTCCGCCATCAGGGGTGCCAGCAGGGCCTCTTACCACTGCAGGGTTAGTGGGTTGGAAAACAAATGGGGGCGCACGGAACAATGCCTAGCCGGCGGGAAGGGCTCCCTAGGTGTCAGCGGACATCGCGGTGGCTTCCGTGACTCCCGTGTCACCACACCTGACTCCCAGCAGCCAAGACGTGGGGCCCACTAAGCGCACACCGGCCCGTCCGCGGATGAAGGTGGGATCCATACGCGCGTGGAACAGCGCCCAGCTTTAGCCGAGAAGGTCGTCCTGCCTCTATAACAACGTGGAGGAGCGCGGGGACGTTGTGCTGAGATCCGCCAGCCCCGGGAGGACAAACACTGTGCGGGTCCCCTTACACGCGGCCTGTCGGCGGCAGGCCCTGGTGTCCCCTCCCTCTTGCAGAGGACAGAGGTGGCACGGCTCACACGGCCGTGAAGAATAGCACCGAGACCCGACTCAGAGCCACACAGAGGACCCCTGGCCGCGCAGTTTCGTGCCAACTGGGCTGCACACAGAGAGGCCGGCGTCGACCGGGCCTGGTGGGGACGGCCAAGGTGGCGGCCAGTGGTCCAGGACTTCTCACGGCTGCGATGTGGTTTACCGCCCCCTGGGGCACAAGACTACCCATCGCAGGAGCCAGTCCGCGTCTAACGGCCTGTGCTGTGGCTGCCTACAGTGTTACGTTACGCTCTCTCTTATTGCTGTTATTATTTTTAATCCTCCCCCGGGGATATGTTTATTGATTTGGGAGAGAGAGGAAGCGAGGGAGAGACACATCAATGTGAGAAACATTGATCGGTTGCATCCCGGACCAGGGATCAAACCTGCAACCTTTCTGTGCCCAGGGTGATGCCCCCCTGGCCAGGGCAGCGTTGGTGCCCATTTCCCAATATGTCAGCAGGTGGAGTTTATGAATCTGTCGGCTCTTGTGACTCATTTGGGCCAATAATTGTACAAAGTAAGTAACCCCTGTAAAACACAGCACTTCTATAACACGGTTTCACTCTAACACGGTTCAAGAATTGGAGGAAACCCTCATCCAACACAGAGCATAATAAGAGCTTTTAAGAGCAGAGGATCTCTCGTTGGAAATTTTTCATTGGTGCATGGATGTCGTATCAGATTGGCCGGCAAAATTTCAAAATGTTTTAGGATTTTAATATTCCATTGTGTTCGTGGAATATTAAATACATTTTTAAACTTTGTGCTTTTTGCTACATTATGCACGCTAGATTAAAAAAAAAATTTTTTCAGGTGAGTATTATTCAACCTTTTTAAAAGGAATGGTAATTACGTTTTCCATTTTTGTGAATTACTTTGTAGCCCTGAACTATGTCTGGTGGAAATAAAAAAATACCTCTGAGAAGACAGTTCATCTCGCTAGAACAAAAATTACAGATTTGGGATGGGCTTGAAAAGGGCGGAAAAGTATCATCTGTCGCAAAACCTTGAATTTAAATGAAGCAGTCATCGGGACTCTACAGAAAAGTGAACCTAAAAGGAGAGCTTCCGTTACTGCTGGTGGTTCTGTCTCTGCAAACGTAACAGCCCACCCCAGAGCACCAATACTTGGGAAGATGGAAGAAGCCCTTCGTACCTGGATTGATGATTATTCCAAAACATGGCTTCCCCTGGACACCAACAGTATTAAACACAAAGCTTTAAAAATCTACAGTTACCTCAAGGAACATGGAGACGTTGCTGTTAACCTTGACTTTGTTGCTAGTAAAGGGGTGATTAGACTGTTTTAGAAAACATTTGTCATTATAAAACCTGAAAATACAGGGAGGAAGAGCATCAGAAAGACGCTACCAAAACTTATCCAAAGGCATCGTGAGAAATCACCCAACAGGGTGGATATTCAAGGCATCAGGTTTTTAATGCTGGCAAGACCTGCCATTGGAGGGACTCAATGCCCCCAGAGGGCAGTGATTCCAGAAAATGAAAAAGTTGCCAGTTTTTAAGGCATCGAAAGACCACATAACATGAGCGGTCATGCTTCAGGTGATCCCATGGTAAAACCCACGCTGGTTTACCACCCTCTCAATCCTCGTGCAACGGAAAATGTAAATAAGAGTAATTTACCGGTATATTAAACAGCAAACAGAAAAGCTTGGGTCGCTCCTGAATTATTTAAAACGTAGCTTTTAAAATGTTTTGTACCAAATGTGGAAACCTACTTGAAGCGGAAGAATCTAGATTTTAAAGTTCTAGGTTTTGAAGTCCCAGGGGACGGGCACATACCCTCTGAAGCCTTGGGGAGAACCAGAGGCCCATCCGTCTGTGACCCCAAAAAGTGGGACCAGGCTGAGCTGCGCCCTCCGCCTTGTCCCCATGGGATGCCCTGGTCCCCACCCAGCCAGAGCGTCTGATATCTCTCAACTCCGGAGGCCACACCCCATACCTGCTCCCCAGAAAGTTAGGGCACCCGCCAGCTCCTTCCCAGGGAGTTCTGCACCTGAAGGCTTTGTCCTCTTTGACCCCAGGTTCTGCAGACAGCTGGGGGGCAGGCACCGGTCACGCCTGCTTGCAATTAATGACCTAATGACCAAACACCAATTGCAGGCAGAGCAATATGGCTCCTTACTGTAATAACCTTCTAATACCTTCCAACAGGCCACTTTGTTGTGCACCTGATGGTACCCGCTGGTTAAACTCAACACCCACTCCCTTAAAATCCTACTTGTGTTGTCTTATCCAGCGACCACTCCCCAGAACATCAAAAACAAACATTAATCAGGGCAGCAGTTGGCACAGCCTTCTCCGAAGCGCCCAGCCGTGCCCCGGGCCTTCCATGCCTCCGGGGAAGAATCCCAGAATCCGAATATCACAGAATGTCAGGGAATCAGAACCCGGTGCCCGCGGCTGCAGCAGGAGGCACAGAGGACGTGGGTGGGAGGCCGAGGCAGAGTGGAGGGAGATGCACCCGGCCTGCCCGGGGCCCAGAGCAAACCCCACGGGCGGCCGGACGATCACCCTCGCAGTTAGGGGCACGCTCGGACCTCACCCGGTACCCAGACCACCACCCAGCTCCGTGAGCCTCACCCCTTGTCCTGGGAGCCGTAGGACGGTGCCAGTCGCCTCTGCAGATGGCTGGGGTTTCTCTGACCCTCCGTCTCCGCATCTGTGAGAACAGTTAGGATATCCAGGGGGTGACCAGCTTTGGCCTGGTTTGCCAAGGACTTCCTGCGTTGGCCTCCAAAGTGACACCAATTCCTAAGAATGCCCCAAACGTACTGGGAAGGTCAGCCACCCTCATTTCCCACGTGTTCCCTACGTGCACCATGGGGCCCATTACAGGAGGCAAGTGGAGGTGTTTACTCTGTCCCCCAGGCTGTGGACCACACATGTCCCCAGACTCACCTTCCTCTGAGCTCACCTCCAGCAGGTGCCAGCTGGTCTCCTCCCTGAGCCCCAGACCCTGGGAGGGTCCCCGCCCAGGGTGCTCTCTCTGCTCTCCCACCTGCCTCCTCGTGCCTGACCGTGGCTCCCAGGCCCCACCTCCTTCCTCAGGCCCTTCCTTCCTCCCTCCCACTCTCTCCCAGGTAATCCCTGTACCCGCCAGCAGGTACTGGGGTAAACACGGGCAGCTCCCAAACGTGCTGTGGCCCCTTGTCACGGCGTGTGACTTAGTGGTGGCGGAGGTCACCTTCGTAGTGCTCCCCTTGCAGGTGGACCTCCTGGAGGGGTGGCCGAGCAGCTCAGGATGAGGAGGTGATGACCCCGAATCTACACGGCCCCCGGGGTCAGACCGCAGCCTGGGGCCCAGCCTCCCCAGCGATGGGAGGACGACCGTGAGCTCAGACAGCGGGATTCAGCGCCTGGGGTCCGGCCAAGCCTGGCAGACTTCAGCCTGCTCTGTCCTCTGTCCGGTCCTCCGAACCCCGCGTCCTTTCAGATCGATGCGCACATTCTGGGGATGGTTGGCTGTGCCGTCTAGGCTCTTCGGAATTTCCCATCGGAGTGATGGGGGCTGGGGGTCCCCCACAACATCAGCCCCGCCCTCCCTTCCTATGTCAGAGACCTGCACTCCGCCCCACTCCCTGTCTTCCCTTTCTCCTTCCCCCTCCCTCTTAGAGAGACTCAGAGGGCCTGAACCCCACCTCAGGGCAGTGTGGGTGAGCCCGGGGGGAAAGGGTTCCCTCCCCTCGCCACCAGCACGCCCCTCCGTCCTACGGGGGAACCTCGGTCTGCACTGAGCTCCCGGCTTCGGGAAAGGAAAACAAACCTACCATATTCTCTTGCTACGTTGAACATTGCATCCTTTTGCTCGAAATCAACACTGTACCTTTCCCCCAAGCTTACAAAAAAACACAGCAACCATAAGGCAGCCCTTCTCACAGCATCTCCTCCTGGGGACGCTGGGGGAAACGGCAAGCAGCCCACTTCGCTGTCACCCGCCACGTCACAGCCACCCCGGCGCGCCAGCTGAGTTATTGTCATTGCATTGTGTGTGTTTTAGAAAGGGAGGAGCTGTCACCAGAAGGGTGATTGTCCTTGCACATAACCCTGTCGGCAGGCAGCGCAACAGCCCTAACTTCATTAAGTGCAAAGCCTCTACCTGAGAAAATCAATCGCGGCCTAAATCATCAGGACAAAAATCAATGCCAATCACACATTCCAGGCCTCTAGCTCCCCGAGCACACGGAGGGCCGTGGGGGGCTGACGCTGGGTGGAGCTCGGAACCCCCAGCAGCCAAGAGTGCGGGCAGGGCCAGGGGGCAGGACAACAGCTTTTGAAAATTCAATCAGCAGGTAAAAGGCACAAAGCAACATGCATTCAGACATTAATTGAGCAGCGACTATGCACCAACCCCTTGGAAAGACCTGGAGAATTCAAAACAAATGCCCCATATCTGTCCTCCGGGGCCCTTTGGCGTGGTGGCTCACATAGGTGGACCCTAAACTTGGCCTGAGTGGGGCTGGGAACTGCAGAGGGCCTCGTACAGAGAGGTAGAGGCAAAGGGCAATTTGAGTGGGGTTTTGAAGGATGAATAGGAGTTGCCAGGAAAACTATTTCCCTAATAATGTAAGGAGGGATTGCTTTTTCCTGCTGGCACATTTCTTGTTGTTGCTTGTTTGTTTGTTTCTGATGCCTGACATATTTGGCATCAGATTCCCCTGAGTCAGCCCAGAGGACACGGTGCCCAAAATCCAGTTACCACTTCTAGACAGTTCTTTGAAGCCCTCATGTGGCCCTGACCCAGGAAAGTGAGCAGGTCAAACCAGAAAGAAATAAAAATCTCCCTCATGCTTCTCCCTGAACCCTGGAATGAAACTGAGCTGGTACCGGTTGTTTCCTGGGAGATTCTTGGTGAGCTGGTTTCTCTACTCTTTTAGATGAAGTTCCCCAAGGGAATTCGTTCCTTCGCTCATTCTTCATGTGAAGAGCGTCCCCTCAATGTCAGGGGCTGAGCCAGGTGCCGAAGACAAGGACCCTCAAGAAAGACCCGCCAGAGCCCAGTCATTGGCGGATCACACATGTGCCCTGGCGCACTGAGGAAGGGAGCGTGACCACCGTGGGGAAACCAGCACAGGCTTGCAGGTGGCCCATTTTCAGCTTGGTGGACCTTTGCCATTTTTAGCGGGCACAGCCAAGTCACGGCTTTGCTCATGGTCTTTGGGCATACGGCGTTTCAGGCATGAGGAGACAGAACCATTTGTTTTCGCTGCTTTTCGCTGTTTCTCAGCCAGGCTGGTGGGCCAGGGAGCCAGGCTCCAAAGCTGCAAGGCGCTGGCTTTTTCTGCCGGCAGGCAGCCGGCTGGAGGCTCAGCCTGGGCCCGCGCAGTCCCACCTGGCCACCGGACCCGCAGGCCAGCGTCTGTCCCTTCGTTTCTTTCTTCCTTTTTCTAATTGATTTCAAAGCTGGGAGGCGGCCCTGTGAAGGGACTACCCTTGGATGCAGGGGGGGGGTCCATCCTGGTCTCATCTCACCATGTGGTTTCAAGGGGCCCCCGGGTGCATTAGTCACGAATTCTGGTCATGGCTTAGATGTCGGAGTCTCCTGACGTCCCCTCGTTGGCAGAAGACAGGACACTTGTGCGACAGCTAAGGAACGGGCAGCCTTCCTGTGGAAAGAGTGGGGGTGCGATACAGCAGAGCTTGGAAGACGGTTGCAGGAAAGGCTCACCCCCCACGCCCACCCCCGGTCTCCGGGACCAGCTGTGCTCAGGGGGCCGACCAGAATCACTCTCAAAGCAGCAGCTGCGCCAGGAGACAGGAGGGCAGCCAGGCAGATTCCAGGACCAAGGCAGGAATGTGCTCCTGCAGAGGAAGGGGGGTCGTGGGAGGGCAGTGGGAGCTGTCGGGTCCAAGGGCTCTCAGAGAAGTGGGGGGTGAAAACCCAGGTTGGACCAAGAGCACAGCAGCCGCGTGGAACCAGACTTCAGGGGGCCAGTGGGCGGGAGACCCCAGCCCCGGAAAATACACAGCCAGGTCGGGGTTGAGGTTCGGCTGAGAGTTCGGGCGGTGGACACTGGACTGTCTCCCCGATGGAGGACAGTGACCATTGCGGGACCCAGTGGCCAACAACCTGGCAGCTCCCGGACAGAAGGCGGAGAGGAACCATCAAGGGGCACCTCTCGGTGTGCAAGTGCTGGTAGGGCTGGCACCCGAAGGCGAAACGGAGGGGCCAGCGCTCTAGGAATGAGGGGTGACAGGAGTGATGTAAAACGGAACCTGTGAACCTGTAAAAATGGAGCCAGGGAATTCACTAAGTTAGTATTTGCGACACACACTGCAAAGAGCCTGGCCTTCCAGGGGGGCTACACAGGTGTTCGTCGAAAATCGTAAGTTCAAGGGGGCAACGGTGGCCGGTGACACTGTAGGGACCAGGCCGACGTGGGCTCTTGTTGTGGCTGGATTGGGTGCCACGCTGGGATTTTCTGAACCAGGAAGCTGATGAGGAAGAGATTGGTTTGAACTGTGGGGTCGGGTAGACTTAGGGCTTATTGATTTCATATTCCTGCTGTAGGGAGACGTCCAGGGAAAATGTTAGGAAAGCAAGTGCCTGGTTTAGCAAACGGAGCAAAGAAAGAAAGGAGGCTCTGGGAGCCAGCTTCCGTGGCGGGACCGCACAGAGGCCAGGCTGGGACGCGGGGGGACCCGTGCGGAATTCTCCGGGCCTCCCGGGTGAGGGGGAGACCTGCAGAGGGGGGTGGGGAGACGCACCTGGGCAGTGCCCCCCTACCTCCTGCCGCTGTTTCCATTTCCTCTCCGTTAATTAAAATGAAATAAAATTTAAAATGCAGTTCTTAGTCACAGGAGCTGCACTCATGTTCCGCAGCCGTCCTGGGGGACATTCAGACACAGAACACGTCCGTCTCCGCAGAAGGTTCTCGGGGGGACGCAGTCTGGGTCTGTGTTCATCCCCACCGTCCGCCGCAGGAGACGAGGGGACGGAGCGTGGTGGCAGGGACCTGGGAGCCCCGGCAGCAGCAACGGCGCAGCCTCTCTGGGCTCCTACACCCTCCTGAGCAGCATTCTTCCTTATTTGGGGGCATCTCCCTGCCGGATGAGAAGGAGGCCGCTGATCCTCAGATCAATCGCGCCTTCCTGTGACCTGCCACAATGCTGCAGGCCAGCTCTGGTCTTGGGTCATGGCCTCCAGGGGAGCCAGGCACCCGGTGATGGGCAGCTCACAGGAGATCCATGGGGGTAGGAGGGGGAGGGTTGAGTGCTCCTGGTGCCTGTTTGTGCCCCTGTAATCCATAGGTGAAGCCCTGACACCCAGTGGGATGGCATGGGAGGCGGGGTCTCTGGGAGACACTAGGGTTACATGAGGTCATGAGGGTGGGGCCCGTGATGGGATTAGCGTCCTGGTATGAAGAGAAGCCAGAGGGCTCCCCCTGGCTGCCAGGTGAGGAGCCAGCAGGTAGCCCTCGGCAAGCCAGGAAGCCAGCCCTCCCCGAGAACCAGGGTGCACCTCGGCCTTGGACTTCAGCCTCCAGACTGAGAGACAAAGGCCAGGTGTCCCTGGCATGGCAGCCTAGCGACTGAGGCTGAGTTAGAAAGGGAGGCCCCACCTAACAGCGATTCTCTCAATCCTGACACCCATCTGCCCGGTCACAGGAGCAGGAGGCATTCAGTGGTCCGTCCTCGCTAATCGGAACCTGCCGGGTCATTGGAGACCCCCCTCTATAAACCCCCGGGACCCACACTGTGCCACCAACACGGGCCGCCGTCCTTGGCTAACGGCCACGGGGACAGAGCTCCATCTCCGTCTGCAAGAACACGGTGACTGGCAGTGAGGGGCGCGCGGCCTCATGAATTACTGAGACCCATCCATTATCCGCCGTGGCCGAGCTGAACCCGGAGACCTTTCATAATTTAACATTTGATTACATTTTGGGCCAGCGGAGCTCAGTGTTTAAATATTTCAGGCCGGTGCCTCGGCCCCAGGTCAAGCCGTGCAGCTCCTCGCTCCCCAAGGGCAGAGGGAGGGGGTGCGGGGTGCGCAGGGCCACAGCCAGGGGCAGGATGTGTGGCTTCCCACGGAGGGCAGCTGCCCCGCCAGGGAACTGAATTCACACAATCTGAGTCCCCCTGTAGGAATGGGGTGTCCAGACGGGGGTGTCCGCCCAGCTTTCGTGGGCAAAGACAGCGCCATCACTCAGCGTGGGCCCTGGGCAAGAACGTGGGCGGCAGCTCTCTCTTGGGGTCCCCCCTCCCTCCTCAGACAGGCTGGGCTCGTTCTTCCTTGGGGCCACGGACGCGGGCTCAGCAGCGTCTCCCTGAGCTTGGCCTGTCCTGGCTTCCTCCAGCGCAGACGCCCCGCCTCCTCAGCACTGTCCCCAGCCAGGGGACCCATCCAACAAGCCGGCACCCAGGTCACGCAGACGGTCCCCTAACCTGTCCAGCAGTTGTTTACCGCGTGCCCGTGACCGGGGCTGCGTGGGACAGACGAGGCAACAAGATGAGACAAGGCGTGGATCTGCGTGGGCAGCATTGCCCCGGGCCCCCCACGGTGGTGAGGGGGCTCACGGGCCCCCCAGCTTCCATGGAGCTGCCCTGTCACATGAAGGTCTCAGAAGATCTCGGGTGGCCACTGTGAAATGAAGATGCCCTGGGTTACATAGTGCCCCCCAAAATCACATCAGCCCAGAACTTGTGATTGGGGTCTTGGTTGAAAATAGAGTCTTGACAGATATGACCCAGTTCAGTGGATGCCCTGCTGGGCCACGTGGCCCTAAATCTGCCACTGCCCCCCACCCCCTGCAGCCACCAGCCACCTGGAGAAGCACTTTCAGGCCATTGTATGACTGCAGTTCTGAAGACAGACCCTGCAGGGCTGGCTCTCACGGGAGCATGAGCCCCTGAGGTCTGGCTGTGGTTTCTTCCCTGCCAGCCAGGTGACCCCGGAGCCTCTGCACGTGTGTCCCCTGCCCTTCAGAGTTCCGGTCAGCCAGCCTTGCTGGCCGATCTCCAGCCTGGAGGCAAGATTTGCAGTTGCCTCCTCACCATGGGCTTTTCAGAAGGGGCCCTCTCCGTCCTCGGCGTCACCGCAGCTTCTACACTGACATGGCCTCTGTGTCACATTACCCTGCCCACCGCAAATACCCTTCAAACTTCATTCTCACGACGCTCCGGCCCGGGGCCAGTGTCCCGTTGGTCGGGAAATCATGGAGAGAGCCCTGCTGACTTCCCATCTCTGGGCGCATCCCCGTCTTGGAGCCCGTGTCTAGGAGCGAGCTGACAAGCAAACAGGTTTGCAGACTCCAAAGAATCTGCATTCGCTACGGCACATCACCTCCCCGGGGACGGATCCATCTGCGCGTCCCCAGCGGACCCCGAAAGCGCCCGCCGCTCTGGTGACAGCCCGGCTTTTTCTCTTTGAATTGTCTTCTCCAAACAAGGAGCAAAGTGTGCCTGTAAGGAGAGCTGTTTCCCCTTCTCCGGCTCAGAGCGCATATTTTCCCATCTGCCTCACGCCTTTCATCCCTTCTGGAACATTCTCGGCCATGACGGCTTTGAACATTACCTCTCCCGATGCGGCCCGGCCTCTCCACCAGGACCCCCGCTTCTGCGGAGGGCGGGTCTGTCCCCCCGTGTCCAGGCCTTTCCGGACACTTCTCTTTTCCCGCCACTTTCCCCCAGTCTCTCACTCCAGGGGACCGTCCGCAGGCTCATTCAGTTTTATGTGGTTTAGTTTTATGTTGTTTAATTCCAGCGGTTCCGCTTCATTCTCCCCCAGACCCTCCTGCGGTAGCTTTCCTGCCGTCAGGTTCTTGCTCAGGAGCATCTTTTCTTCCCTTCGCTCTCAGAACACTTTGAACACGCTTATCTGAGGGGGCCTTCGAAGCCGCCTGGTTTTCTGTAATTCGTCGCTTTCCTTATTTCTGCTGGTCCCCGTTGGGACCCGCGACTCAGCTCTCGCCCTGCGCAGGCACCAAGCCCAGGAGGACCCCCCCGACCCAGGGACCCCAGGGCCAGGGCGGCTCCTGCCCTCGTGGGTCAGACACTTCTGGGACCAGCGACTGGGCGTGCTGGCTTTGAGGCTAGACACAAGCGTGTGTCCACGTGTGTGCATTCGTGTGAGTGCATGTGCGCGCGTGAGTCTACCTGCGTCATGAGGTATCTTCTCTGTTCGGGGAGGGAGTACCCCCATCCTCCGTGGAAGCCTCTGTGCCATGGCGACTTGCTCAGTGATTATGTGCTGCTCAGCGAATAATAATCATCACAGTTGTGATGGACTAAGAGCCTCTGCGGTCCCGGGACTCTCTGCAGCATGAGAACAGTGATCGCTAACGCTGTGCATGTGTGAGTGGCGCTGGACTCTGACCTCGTCCTCCGGGCAAACCTCGTAATTACCCCACTTCCCAGAGGAGGAAACCGAGGAAGAGGGGGGACATGGACTGGGGGCCGTGCAGCAGACCAGTGGCTTTCAAACCAGACCCTCTCCTCTGCCTTGTGTGTGCGCAGGGGTCCCTGAGACTGACCTGCAGCCTTCGTGACCCTGACGGGGACAGGGCTCCTGCTGGGTGGCAGGGCAGATGGCAGGGGCTGGGACAGACGTGCCTTGAACAAGGAGCTCCGTGACGGGCAGAGCGGAAGTGTGGGCCTGGGCGCGGACACCCCACGCCGCCTCCCCAAGGCAGACACGTGACTGTGGCTCCATGAGCAATGCACACACCCACACGTAGACACGCAGCATCACACATACACACTCACGCACCGACAGACTCACAGCCACACGTGGAACCACACACACCCACTCGCTCATACACACTCACACACAAGCATCACCACACGCTCACACATGTGCTCACCCACACCCCCCATCTCAGGCTTCCGGCCCCTGGAGCTGGGCGTGACCCTGGGGTCCGGCAGGTGAGCGAAGTGCGTACACGTGCCCCAGCCCAACAGCCTGTCCCCGGATCTGGTTGTCACGGGGCAGTGAGGTCAAACCTCACGTCCGTCAGTCGCCGCGGGCGTGCAGAGCGCCGGCTGGAAGCCGGGCCGGCTCCTCCGGCAGGAAGAGGAGGGGTGGCCTTCGGCGCGCTGCTCTGGAATTCAGCCGGCGACTCAATCACCGGAGATTACAGAGCAAATCGCACCACTCGAGAGGGACCCTGACCTCGGATCGCTTCAGCGGCGCGGCGGCTCCCGTCCTCGGGCCTCAATCAGTGCGGCTTACGAGGCACAGAAAGCGGGAGCGCCTGGAATGCCAAGCAGGGGACAGGCGCTTCCACCCAGCGAAGGACAGATGGCATAACGGGTACGTTTTCCGCTCACGGCAAACGTTTACCTAGACGCCACTTAACCGGGCCACCCCGTGGTGCCAGGCATTCCCCTCCCCCTCCCAGCTCTGTCCCCGAAGCCTGCTGGGGTGGACGGGAAAATCTTAAGCCAATGACACAGCAAAACAACAGAAAAAAGACTTAGAGCCTGGGCACCCACGTATTGGTGCCAGGGTGGCTGCTCGGTGGCGGGCCTCCCAAGCCCACTGCGTGCTGTCACCGGGTCACTGCTCGCTGCCACCTTGCTCTTCCCTGGGCATGCATAGTCCCCCAGTGGTGGGACCTTGTCACCAGCCTCGTTCGTGTCGCAGACAGTGTGGGTGAGCATCAACTCTGGGGGGGCCTCCTCTGGTTCCCCCAGCACCCCCCCCCAGTTCTTCTTGCTCAGCACCCCACCCCAGCACACCCTGTTGCCCCTCTGCATCCTGATCCCGGTGAAAGGCTTCAACAGCAGGTAGAAGTGACATCTGGCTTCCCGAGTAGCCTCTGGAGGGCCCGTGACTCAACCTGCATGCAGGGACGTTAGCTTCCCAGTGGGACATGGGAGAGGAGAAGGGACAGGTCTCTCCCAGGGACTGTGGCCCTCGGCAGACCCTCCAAACAAGTCCCACTCGCTGGGGAACGTACCTGCCACCGGCTGTTCTTATCCGCAGCTCCTCCCGGAGCAGCCCAGGGCGAGGTAGCATGTCCCACCCGGTTGGCTTGCAGCTTCCAAATGAAGTGGCCGCCACGTTACCCCCAGCTGCAGGTCTGCTTTCCTTCCATGAGGCAACGACCCGTGGGATGAGAAGAGCCTTCCCTGGACTCTCGGCTGTACAGCCAGAGGCCCTTCACCCGTCCCAGGGCCAAGCACTTGTGCTGATAAAAATCCCCCCTGGCGCCCCAGGCCTCTCACAGCAGAGCACCTTCCTCCGGAGGCGACTGAAGTCCCCACCATTTCCGTTCAATGCCGGCTCCCCTAGTATGTAAAACCAGGACGCACTTTCCCGTGCTCAGGCAGCTGTCCAGCCCCAGGTGTCATGGTCAACGCGGGATGCTGTGACACAATGCCACCATCTGAGGGCTTGGACTACGGAGATGTGACTCTCACAGCTCTGGAAGCCGGGGGTCCAAGGTCAAGGTGCCAGCAGATTCAGCGTCTGGGGCGGGTCCTCTTTCCAGCTGGCAATCGGCCACTTTCTCACTGTGTCTTCACATGGCAGAGGGGTGGGGAGACAGAGAGAGAGAGAGAGAGAGAGAGAGAGAGAGAGCGTTCTGAGCCCATCAGGAAGATTTGCCTTCAGACCTCATCCAAAACTAATCACCCCCATGGTCCCAGCAGCAAATTCAGTCACATCGAGGGTTGGGGCTTCAACACATGAGCTGGAGGGAAGCCGCTCAGTCCGCAGCACTGGGCGTGATGTGACAGGGACTGTTGACCTTGCCCAGCGCACGTGCCGGGTGCCCCTCACGGCCACCTCGCTTTGACCTTGACTGTCTCCACCAACCAGCCTCCTTCGCCCGGGCGAGGACCCAGCAAGAAGCAGCCGGTGCTCCTGGCTCCATCCACGGTTTAAATAAGCCATTTGTCCCCTGGCCGACTTCTGTCAAAGCTCGCCTGTCCTCTGCATGAGAGCGGAGTCATTTGCAACGTGCGGTTGTGAGCACTTTAGCAGCAAACATCCGTCTGTTCAGACTCGGCGGTTAAAAGGCACTCGTTAAATTCCTCTGACGGCTGAAGCCAAGGCCCCAAGAAGGGTTTGGCCTGCCCAAACGTCCCATAGCCTGGGGGGAAGTCAGACCACCTGTGGGGAAACCAAGGGTCCATGGGCCAATGACAAGGAGGGTGGCCACAGGGGCAACTGGTCCTCCCCCCGGGATCTCGGGACGAAGGGTGGCGTGTTCCTTTACTCAAATGGGCATTGTTCACTCAAAGGTCAAGGGAACAGTTCAATAACTGAGTCATAACGATGCATGGTAGCCCTACTACGTGCTGAGCTCTGTGTCAACACCAGGAATGCAAGCGCTGGTGGCCTGCAGATGGTAGAAGGTCAGTAACAATCTGGGCTTTTCTCCCCCAGCAAATGTCCCCCCTTGGCTGCAGGGACAGAGCCCCTGGCTGCATCCATCCCTCTGCTCCCTCCAAAGGTCCTTCCCAAGTGCTGGGCTGGGCATCCCTCCCTTGTCAGGAGGTCTCTCTGAGGTGCCCATGGCCCCGAAGCAGCGGACTCCTTCACCTGCCTTCCCATGGGGGCAGATGAGGCTTTCATGGGCCCATCCTCCATAAAAAATATCAATAATTAAGTATGATGAAGGCGTTGGCATAAAGACGAATTGGTCTGTACATTAAACCATTTTTCTTCTACCTAACATTTCGGGGTTTTTTTCCCTTCTGGTTTTAATTTAAGGACGTGTCTGAAGACATTAAGGTTGATGCTGACAGGAGGCTTGGCTCTGGATGCTGAGAGCAGGGTGGAGAGAGGAGCAGAACACGTCTGCTGACCAGGGCGGGCCCCTGCACCCTGGGTGATAGGAGGCGCCCTCGGCTCCATCTTGGAGAATGAGTTGACATGGAGGCCTGGTCACCGCATGGGCTCTGCAGAGGTGGCCATGCCAGCTATATGGTCTCCAACCAGCATGCGTAGTCTCCAATCAACATGCGTGGACTCCAATCAACATGCATGGTCTCCAGTGAATATGCATGGTCTCCAACAAGCATGCATGGTCTGCAGTCAAGATGCATGGTCTCTAATCAGCATGCATGATCTCCAATAAGCATGTATGTTCTTCAATCAATATGCATGGTCTCCAATTAATATGCATGGTCACCAACGTGCATGAATGTTCTCCTATCATTATGCATGGCCTGCAGTCAAGACGCATGGTCTGTAATCAGTAGGCATGTTCTACAATGCATGGTCTCCAATCAACATGTATGGGCTCCAATCAGCATGCAGAGTCGCCAATCAGCATGTATGTTCTGAGGTCAGCGTGCATGGTCTCCAATTATTTATAGTGCTTTGGTCCCTCCGGTCAAGATTCAAAGCACTGGGATGGAGAAAGCCTGGCCCAGGGGGTGCAGGCCGCATGTTTATACCCAGATGAACAGGAGGCAGGACCTGTGGCAGGAGCCCCAGGGACCATTTGTTCACCTACAGCTGCATTTTGCCCTTCCAGGCCCCACTCTCCTTGGGGACTGCAGAGCCCCACCCCATGCACCTTGGACACATGGGACATTAGCAGGACTAACCAGGTGTCCGCTCTAAGCTGAGGTTAAGGGAGATCATCTGTGTCCACTTATCCCTCTAACACCTGTGCCATCGACCAGGCGAGGGTCGTGTGTGCCCCAAGGCTGCTGGTCCCAGATGGAGAGTCACATGGAGCAGAGACAAATGTCCCTGCCGCCTCAGCAGAGCCACCTGCTGAGCAAGTGAATTCCTAGTTCTCTGTTGAGGCCGTTGACATCAGGGGGCTTTGTTGAACAGCACAATTACAGAACTAGCTGGTGATTATTCCCCGGAGGGGCTGAGGGGGTCAGCAGGGAGAGGGAAGGCAAATAGTCCGGCTGCCCCGGCTGCCGGTCCCAGGCTGAGGGGGCTGGACCTGTCCTGTAGAGGTTACGTCCTGCAATCTCTCCTCACCCATCGCCCCTCCACGGCCTCCGCGTAGCCGCTTCCGGCGCCCTGGCATGTCTCCAGTGGGTGAACGAAAGCCCTGTGCTCTTTCCTCTCCTGGGCCCTCGGGCGCCGCATCTTGTCCCCTCTCGTTGGACAGCGCTGTACTGCGGGGACACAACAGGCAGACAGCAGTTGTGCAGGAGGAGGGGACCGAGGGCCACAGAGGCCGGGCCGTGACTGGAGGCGGGTGGGAGAGTCCGTACCCTCTGCTCCCTCTGGCTGGAAAAGCTTCCGCAGGAGAGTCACCAAGAATCTGGGACACGAGGTCTCTTCCCCCCAGAGCTTCCGGGCTACTCAGAACCCTGATCCTCCAACCTATGACCCTGTGCCGCATGGAGTCCCCATAAGCCACCACCCCACCTCGGAAGACATTCCCAAGGGTGTGCTCCGGGCAGGCAGCTGGAGCCCTGGTCTCCAGGACGGGGGTGCACGAGTCTCCGGGAGCCTGGGGACAGAGGAGCAGCATGCACCCCGCTCCCGTCAGGGTGGCCTCATTAATATCCGGAGGCCACCGACACAAAGCATCACAACTGGGGGAGGGGCGTAAAGCAGATAGAAATTGGCCCTCTCACAGTCCGGAGGCCAGAGGCTGAAATGTGGGGTCAACACGTCCTTCTGAGGGGTCCACAGCGGGTCCTTCCTGCCTCTGCCTGGCTCTGACAGCTCCCAGCTGTCATTGGCCTCCTGCCACGTCACTGCAAGCCCTGCCTCTGTCACCACACGGCCCCTCCTGTCTGTGTCTCTTGTGCAAGTGACATCAGCCTGTTGGGATTAAGGCCCACCCACCCTGCATTGTGACCTCACCCTAACTCATGACACCCACAAAGACCCGCTTCCTCCATAAGGTCACGTGCTCTAGTACCAGAGGACATGAGTTTCGGAGGGACGAGATCCACCCCCAGTACAGTGACCGACGGAACCACCGGTCTCAGCCTCTAGCAACCCAGGACAGCATTAGCAAGTCCCCCAGTCCTGCTGCCAGCCGCCCGCCCAAGGTCACAGCCTCCTGGTTTGTCTGCACCAGGGTGGGGGGCAGGGGGCCCTGGCGCTGCTTCCAGCGGTGCCCCTCCCAGCTGTCTGGGGCGTGGCGGGTCTGGCGGGGTGACCCCTGGAGGGTTTTGCAGCTGAGGTGGGAGAGATGACCAGGCCGCCCGCACAGCAGCTCCCCTCGCGCCGGGTGGGCCCTGGAAAGCGTGGCTGGAGAACCCCGCAGCGGACTGGGGTTCAGGAGAAACACCCGGCAATGCAGGAGCAGAGCTGCCCGGCGGTGAGCCAGGCCTGGGGGGCCCCTCGGGGCGCGTCTGCCTCCGAAGCCCCGGCAGCACCGCAGCTGCGTCCCGAACTCGCGCCCCGCGTGTGCGCACAGCCGCGCCGTTCCCCTTCTTCCCAGAGCGCCTGGGAGGACGTCAGCACTAAAAACTTGCCAATAAGTTACCCCGGGAGCTTAATAGATAAATCATTGACTTTTTCTTTCCTCTTGGATCTTAACCTTCGTGGAAATAAATGGTTCAAAACTGCCACCCGAGAGCAGCATGCTCTGTTCACAGCCTGCATGCAGAGGGGTCCCCACTACTTCCCTTTGCACCCCAGCAGCCCTCCCGTTGGATCAGACAGGGCTGCTCTGGGGGCAGCGGGAAGCCCCTGGCGCCGGCCTCTTGCTCCGCCATGTATGACGTTGGCAGCTCCCATGCCACCGGGCCGACACGTCAGCCACACGCGCTCCAAAGAGAAGGGTTTAGGCCTCACCCGGAGAGGGAAGAAAAGCAGTTTTCTGCTCATCCTGGTTCCGCCCATTCCGGCAGCCACTGTCCTATGATCTGCCGGGGTGGGACCGGTGCTGAGGGCAGGGAAGTCAGCCGCAAGGGTCCCTTCCCACAGGGGACTTGGCACGACATCGGGGCTGGGCTCACCCTGGGCCCAGGACACAGCTGTTGGCCTCCCAAGCCACAAGGTCAAGGGAAGCCGGCAGAGGGCATAGCACCCCCCTTTCCTCTTTTTTGGCACCTAAGCAGGGGCTGCCTTCAAGGTCCCACAGCCTAGGGGCCGGCCTCCTCTCCCCCGCCAGGGGGGAGTTGCCCCGGGACATGGCCCTGTGACTGTACGGAAGACGCACACCCCACTGCCGCGCTGGTGGGCAAGCAATGAGTCGGGGAGATGCCAATTTGTGGTAGACGTCTGAACAAGCTATTTCTAAAACAGCAATTACCAGAACGGAGGACAAATCACGACCTACTTTAGAGACGTTCACCCATGGAGAATCAGGGCCCTACAGAGTCATCCGGGCAACGTGTTCGCAAAACGCGTTATCGGTACTGAAATACGGCGCCCCGAAAGGTCAGGCACCGAAATCCAAGGTTGGCGAGGAGTGAAATACCAGGGTCGCTGTAATCGCGGGCAAGTCTGCAACTGTCGCGTTAGGCGCATTTGAAAATGATTGAATGCATCCAGGCTGGTATCAGTGTCAGGTTTCTAGGAAAAACGAGCCCCCTTGTCAAACCCGGAGGAAGAAGTGGACCACGAAGGGTCCCACTGAGCCCAGGAAGCCAGCCCTGGAGACCCAGCCCACCCATCAGACACTTGGCAACCACCCAGCCTCTCAGGGCTCCACCCAGGGCCACCAGGAAATTTACAACTGAGCCAGGACCGGACAAGGGCAGAGTGGCTGGCCGGAAGTTTGTTCTGGACCCAACAGATGTCAGCAGGCAGGCCCTCCCGGTGTGGTGGGGCCAGAGCAGTGGGCCCCTGCTTTGCACTGTACCCCTCACCCTCCACCCCCATCCTTTCCATGGGAAACTGTATCCCCAGAGAGACCCAGCCACAGCCATCCGTGTAATGGATGTGGGTGCAGCCCTTTTCTTTCTAATCTGATCCCTGAAACACCTCCACGAGGCTGGGAGAGAAAGGTGCTCAGGTCCAGGGGCAGCTGGTCCGGCCCCCACAGGCCCCCAGGCCTTGCCCGGGAAGCTCTGGGCCTCACCTCACGAGGTCGGGCCTGCTGCGGCTGCAGACATTACCTCCCCCGGCACAGCCCCCAAGCCTGTGCCGTGTCCAGTGCAGAACACGCCCCATGAGCAGTGAGGCTTCCAGGACAGTGACAGCGAGAGAGGCCAACATGTGGCGTCCGTTCGTGGACTTAGGTCATGCCCGCCCGAGCCCTTTCCTGCCCGGTGGAGGGCCCCACGCCCCCGGCTGGGGGGACAGTTGGTCCCTCAGTGGGCTGCCCTGCGCCCGGGAGTCAGGGGAGGGAGGGTGACTCAGCTCCTGCTCAATGGCCTCAGCGCTTCCCTCTCTTAGGCCACGTGGCCTGGACCACGTGATAGGTCCCAGGCGCCCCCAGCCTGACCACCACCCTGACCACCACCAGAGCTCAGCCCTTCGGCCCCACCCAGCTCCCTTCCTGTCTCCTGAGCAAGGCCTCACCCACCCCAAGCCGTCTTCACGCGCCCTGCACCCTGGCGGGCAGCTCCACCCCAGCCCCTCACTTTCCTGCAGCTTTTCCTGCCCAAGTCTTGCGCACCCCAGCCCCTCAGGAAGCTTCTCGTCAGCATGACACACCCTCAGCTCTGGACGCCCCCGACCCCTGGGCCTCCTCCTGCACCGCACAGCACCCACCGGCACGCACCCTTGTTGTGGGCATCCGGAGAGCACCTCCTAGGACAGACGCTGTGGAGCACCCAGTCCTCTGCTCATTCACTCATTCCCTAGACCCTCACGCAGGCAGAGGGCTGGTCTGTCTCCCTCTCTAACGCGTCCTCGGCATCCAGAGCTGCATCACCCAACGGCAATCAGTTAATACTGAACAATTTATTTACCCATTCATTCATCATCCATTTAATAATCCACCCATCCACCATCGTTCATCCATCTCTCTCCCCATCCATCACAGGTTCGTCCACCCATCCATCCATCCATCTGAGCGGCGCGCGCACGCGTGAACACATCCATGCACCAGGAGTTACCCCAGCATCTCCGGGCGGACCCGTGAGAGGAAGGGAGGGGCTCCGGCCGCAGGAATGTCACAGAACCTCCGCATCAGCTTCCCAGCACCTGTGTGTCGCACGGGGCTCAGCCAAGGGCGGGGCAGGAACCTGGTGAGTCTTTACTGACCCTACACGCAGAGAACCATCACACACATGTGTCCCGCGGGCACGGCCCTCACACGATCTGCCTCAGACGACAGAGGAACATCAGAAAAGGTCGGGAAGAGGAGTGGCCAAGGCCCTGAGGCGGACAGCCACGCTGGCACCCCCAGGCCGGGCACCCCGGGCGGGAGGGTCTGGCCAGCGGCAGCCACAGGGGCGCAAGGAGGCCCAGCGCAGGGTAAAACCAGGCTCCTCAGGCAGCAGCACAAGTGCGGCTCGAGATGCTGAAATACGAGCCCTTTCCCAACTTCCTCGGTGATTTTGATTTGCTGCGAAGCATCTATCATTCTACGCAGAGAAAAAGTTTAAAATTTGAATTATTAGCGTGGGTTTCACCATCCGTCTTTACGTGGTGCCATGCCCGTTCTAAACGCAGATGCAAGAGCTTTTAACTTGCGTCTGGAATCTCCCCACGTGCGTCATTCATCTGCCAGCGCTCGCGCGTGAATGCGTGTGTCACGCTTACCGGGACGGAGCGGGGAGACGCACGCAGAACGGACTCCATTGCCGTGATTTCCGATGGCAAACACTCACGTTTCACCTGCAGGCCAGCCCTGGCACGCTGACCAGGAAGGGGACTGAAAAGGGCCCAGTGGTCCCCACTCCTTCTAGGCGGTTATTGGCCACGTGAGGGGCTGGCTGCTGACGCAGGGGAACGGGGCGGGTGAGGAAGGACATGATAAGGCCCCTGGGTGGGTCATGTTTCTCAAGTCACCGGCGTTCAAAGCACGTGCTGGTTTAAGTGGGCAGCCCGGGCCCCACTTGGCTATCGACATAACGCACCCCCGCGCCCCCAGTGTCCAGCCGAACCCACACGTCACGGTCCACTGGATTCCTGGGTCCATGGTCCATGGCTCCTGGGGCAGCGGGAACACATGTGAGAACGGAGGGGCAGGAATGACAGAGACACGATTCACACACACGTGAGTGCACATGCCAATCCCCTCGGGCTCTGCTTACCAACAACAGTGAGATTCAAATCCAGAAAAGCACGAAGAGGTTAACAATGGCGGGAGCAGAGCATTAACCCACTCCCGCCTGCAGGACTCACCGCACAGCACCCGCGCTGCCACCTTGGCACGGGGGCCGGTGGCCCTGCTGCACATCCCGCAGGGCCTGGCCCTTCTCAGCCCGGAGCTCCGGCCTCAGCGGGGAGGTGGTCTCGTTATCACCCCCAGACCCTGGGTTTGGCCACAGGTAACGGGGGATTCGTTGGAACACGAGGGATGGGCTGTCAGTGGGGAGCCCCTCTCTGCTGCACCAACTCACACACTAACCCACACGCACACGGGCGGACGGCAGCCCATTTGGTGGATCGATAGGTCAGCGGGCAGCCTTTCAAGCTAGTCTTAGGTTCCTTCTGGGGGGCTGGCACGGTCCCATCACCACGATCAGTGGAAGGAAGGTAAGATCTTCTATTGGGGCGTCTCAGCACCTGTGCCGGAGGACACCCACACGCACGGCCCTTCACCCGTCACGTTGCGTGCCGGCTCTGTTCACAAGATGCCACCGGCCTGGCGGGGCAGGAGACAGCACCCCGCTATGCCGTGGGCTGGCATGGCACGGTCATGGTGGCCCCTGCTGGAACCTGTCCTCAGAGCTGGACACGTTAGTCTAAAGACCCTCCAAGGTGGGTCACATTCATCCACCAGCTCCATGGGACCACAGTGACTGAGGACTATGGAATTTTTAGTTCTCATGCATTTTAATGCATTTAAATTTACAAAGCCGTATGGAACTAGTGGGGGCCGTCCTGGACAGCTCAGCTCCGGCCACATCCAGAACGTCTCACTTTCAAACAAGCACGGGGAACGTTGATGACCATTTCCCCCCGGGAGGCCCCCAGTGTTTGAGCTGAGAAAAGGCCCTGACAAATCCTCTGTTTTTCCATTTGGTCCATCCTGGTGTTTCCCGAGTATCTTTGGCCCCAGACTCTCCGTTCTGGACAGGTGTGTACAGCAGAACAGGCCAGAAAAAGAAGTTCCTGTCTGAGAAGATAGTGAATGCTATGTTGGCTTTGAAAAGCTACAGAAAAGGGATTTGCTTTTTAGATCTTTTCGTCAGTGCTAACGATTCCAGAACCCAGGGGCCAGTACGAAGCCATCCGTGCAGTCATTCAACAAACACGTGACGTGCACACCCACACGTCAGCCCCCTGCTGTGCTCACAGCAAAGCGATACCCCTTCCTTTTTACCAGACTCAGGCCAAGTGTTCCCCACTTGTCCCGGACACGGCAGTGTGGGCGAGGCTGTGTTCAATCGCACACGCTACCAGTCCCCTCTGAAGGGGCCATGTTTTTATTTAATTCCATTATATTGATTATGATATTATGATTTTCCTGATTTTTCTCTCTTTTCCCCCCTCCAGCCAGTACTCCTGACTCCCTCAGGCAATTCCCCACCTTTGTTCATGTCCATGTGTCATGCGTCTAAGTTCTTTGGCTGCTGCATTTCCTATGCTGTATTTTACACCCCCATGGCTGTTCTGTAACCACTTATTTGTACTTCTTAGTCCCCTCACCTCTTCACCCATTCCCCGACCCCACCTCCCTTCTGGCAATCATCAGAACCATCTCTGTATCCACGATTCTGTCTCTGTTCTCCTTGTGTGCTTAGTTTGTTTTTAGATTCAATGGTTGATAGATATTGATTTTTTGCCATTTTATTGTTCATAGTTTTTTATCTTCTTTAAGTCCCTTTAATGTTTCATATAATAATGGTTTGGTAATGATGAACTCCTTTAGCCCTTTTTCTTGTCTAGAAAGGTCTTTATCTGCCCTTCAATTCTAAATGGTAGCTTTGCTGGGTAAAGGAATCTTAGCTGTAGGTCCCCACTTTTCATGACTTTAAGTACTTCTTGCCAATCCCTTCTTGCCTGCAAAGTTTCTTTTGAGAAATCAGCTGACAGTCTTATGTGAACTCCCCTGTAAGTAACTTCTTTTCTCTTACTGCTTTTAAGATTCTCTCTTTATCTTCAATCTTTGGCATTTTAATTGTGATGTGTCTTGGAGTGGTCCTCTTTGCATCCATCTTGTTTGAGACTCTCTGTGCTTCCTGGACTTGTATGTCTATTTCCCTCACCAAATTAGGGAAGTTATTTCTAATTTCTTGCTCTTTCTCTTCTATTTCTGGCACTCCTATAATGTGAATGTTGGAATGCTTGAAATTATCCCAGAAGCTGCTTATATTATCCTCCTTTTTTCATTCTTGTTGTTCTATTTGGTGAGTGGTGGTGGTTGTTTTGTTCCTTATGTTCCAAATCATTGATTTGATTCTCATCCATCCACTCTACTATTCTTTTCCTATAAAGTTTTCTTAATTTTAATTAGTGTATCCTTTGTTTCTGACTGGCTCTTCTTATGCTGTTGATGTCCTCACTAAGTTCCTTAAGCATCCTTATAGCCAGTGTTTTGAACTCTGAATCTGAGAGATTACTTCTCTCCATTTCATTTAGCTCTTTTTCTGGCGTTTTGACCTGTTCTTCAGGGGCCATGTTTTTTGTCTCCTCATTTTGGCAGCCTCCCTGTGTTTATGTCTGTGTATTAGGTAGAGCTGCTTTGACTCCACGTCTTGGTAGCGTAGCCTATGTAGCAGGTGTCCTGTAGGGTCCAGTGGCACAGCCTCCCCTGTCACCCAAGCTGGGTACTCACGTGCACCCTTCTTGTGAGCTGAGTGCAGCCACCTACTATAGCTGAGCCTTGGTTGCCATTGGCAGGTCAATGGGAGAGATTTACCCAGGTCAGTCAGCTGCAAGGACTGGCTGAGTCCACTGACCACCAACATCCACCCTCTGTGGAGGCTCAGCTGTGCAGGGGCTGGTGGTGGAGCTCCGACATGGTCTGTAGCTGTCCCCTGGGTGCACTGGTATTGGAGTTTCCTGGGTGGTGCAGGCCAGGGTCGGCCCCCACCTGCGTGTTGCCTGGGGTCCCTCTGCCTGAGCTGTAGAGCAACCTGAGATGCTGCAGCTTGTGCTGGGTTGGCGATTCCCAGGTGAAGCCATGAATCCAGGCTGCCGCTGCTGCTGCCGGCCAGGCCCACTGAGGCAGCTGCTGCTAGTTCGAGAGGATTAGGAAGTTGTGCAGCTGAGCCAGGGGCAGCCGCTCCTACGGAAAAGCGCTTGGGTGGGCCCGGAAGTTAGGTGGGGCCGAGACTCCGGGAATCTCGGGGGCTGGTCAGCGTCAGCCAGGCTGATGGAGTCTCAGATACGCACCAGCCTGCCGGCCCTGTCAGGGGACAGTTTAGAAAAGGGACAATGGCCTCTGCTGGCCTTGATGCCGGACACTCCAGTCCCTCCCTGCACGCCACTGGGCCCTTCCAGCCGCTGCCCCGGTGCTGGAGCTCAGAGGGGCGAGTCTGAGCAGGTGAATCCATGTGCAGGTTCTTTAAGAGGAACAGCTTGGGGTTCTGGAAGTTTCTGCCATCAACTCAATCCACACGTATACTTGCAGCCAGAGGTGTGGGGGCCTATCCTCCTGGCACTGGAACCCCGGGCTGGGGGGTCCTGGCGTGGATCTGGGACTCCTGGCTCCTGAGATATCCCTCCCGAATTTGTATCCACCACACGTGGGTGTGGGACCAGCCCCGTTGGCGTCTGCACCCCTCCTACCTGTCTGGATGGACGTGGTTTCTTTAACTCCGTAGTTGTCCGACTTCCATCCAACGCCATTTTTGACAGTTCCAAGTCAAGGTGGTTCTATGTTTTCATCGTGATTTGGATGTGGTTGTGCGAAGAGGTGAGCCCTGTCTGCCTACGCCACCATCCTGACCGGAAATCTGACCCTTGGATTGCAAACCCCATGCTGATGCCACCGGGAGCCAGGTTTAGTGCCAAAGGTGGGGGAACAGGGACGGGGGCCCACCCCACCTTGTGAAGCCAGCCCGGGGTGGCTGCTGCAGCCACAGCTGCTCTGCCCCATCCACGCTGACAGGAAGCCAGCGCCAGCCGCCTGATGGCAGATGGGACCCAAGCCCTCCCCTGGAGGCGTGCGCATCGGCCCTCGAAGGGGACGCACGGAGCGCATGTGCGGGCTCAGGACCCGCTGCGAGGGCACAGACGGGGTGCCATGCTGCCCACCCAGCCTGGGCCCCTTCATGAGTTTGGGGAGAGGAAAACAGCTATTGGCAAACCCTTAAAATGCCTAACAAGGCAGTTGGCGCACAAGCCTGTGTAGCCCTCCAGATAAAGCCCCAACTGTGGAAACACGGCCAGACATGCCAGGTCCGCTTAACACGAAGTGCGAAGTGCCGGTGACAGGCGCCAGGCGCGGGGACGCAGCCTGGTGAGTAGAGGAGCAGCGCTGTGACGCAGCCTGGTGACGCCCGTCCTCAGCTGCTCCCGCACGACCCTCGAGCCGCCTGAGAGTTCTCCTCCGAGACGGAGCCCCCGGCCCGTGCGTGCGCCCCGGGGGTGCAGCAGGAAGCCCGGCCTTGCACAGCATCCGAGGCCCCCCGCCCCCTACTCCACAGGGGGCGTTCAGCCTTTGGCACAAAACAAGCGCAGAAGTGCAGGCCCGGCAGGCTCTGCCCAGCGTCCTTTCAGAAATTCCTGCCTCTGCTGCCCCCGTTCAATCAGCCACCTGATTCCATCCCTCCTCTGGGGGCCAGGCTGGGTTCCATGGTGACACCCGTATCCCGGGGCACAGCCCACAGCGGATCCCTGCTCCAGGGTAGCACCCCACCTGCACATTAAGGAGAAACAAAGGAGAAAGGACAGAAAAGGGGGGCCATCACCTCTCAGGACCCATTCCCGCAGAATGGACCTGCTGGAGGGAGGGGGCAGCTTCAAACACCTTTCTGCCAGGGGCCAGAGGGTGACCACTCAGGAGGCTGCCTGGCCACCTGCCGGTGTCCGGGGCCTCACGTGGCACCCCTTGCAGTGGGAAGGCACCTGAGAGCCTCCTGGGACTCTCCTGTCTCAGCCAAGTTTGAGCTCAGGACGCTGGCTCCACCTGCAAGGCTCAGAGGCAGGTGGAGAGGCCTGGACCCCCGTCCCGAGGGCCTGGATGCTTGGGTGACAGTCGGTCCCGTGGTCCTGCGGACCTGAAGGAAAACTCCACGTCCCTCTATGAATCAGGCTGCTGGCCGGGGTGCACTGCCCAGTCCTTCTCAGTCCTGGTTACCTGCTGGTGCTTATTCGTATTTGAAATGCAAAATTACGTACTAACAAATACTTACCAAGCCCGTGCCCAGCAGTTTGCGCAGAGAAGGCAATTCATAAATATTGGATGACTTATTAATTAATGCCATTATTTCTGCCTCTGAGAGGCCCAGAGACACCGTCTGCCACGCCCATCTGTCCTCTGCCAACTCCCCCGCGCCAGATGTCAGATCAAGACAGGCTCTCAGGGCAGACACGGTCCCCAGAACAGCTCCCTATGACAGCGCTTGTCCCACAAAGGACCAAGATGACCCACTCAGACCCCAAAAGGACGTGGCTGCCACCCCAGATGCAAGCCTGACCAGCCTCCCAGAAACTTGACAGCTAAGTTCTTTGAAATTTCCTCTTTGGACCCAAATTATAGGGGGGGGAGAAAAGAGTCCAAATAAAAGCAAATAGCAAACTGTTTGAAAGGAGTGCTTGCCGTGTTTAATGGCATGGATCTGTCACAGTGCGCCAGAGGGGAAGCCGTGCCCACAACCCAGCTGCAATAACTACATATCGAACAGCCAACACTTGATTTATTACCAATGAGATTCCACCAGCAAGCCACCACTGACAAATGGCAGCAATTTTAGACACCCCAGATCAATACCCTTTAATCGAGTCAAATCTCAACAAATTAAATTAATGCAACATTCCAAAAATTGCCCCAAACTAGACAAACGCATGTGTGTAAAATTCCCCCTGTGGGCGGATGGCATGCAGGTCACTGTCAGGAGTCCACAGTGGTATTTATTTTCATTTGTTGAAAATCAAGACGTACGTTGGGGCAATGTTGTCACGTGGTCCTGTCTGCGTCCTTCTGGGCCCTGGGATGGGACCTGCGTGACATCCCAATGCCCCCAGGGAGGCCTGGCCTCCGTGTATCCAGGCCTGAATCATGGCCCCACCTGCGGACGCCCCGGAAGCCCTTGGCCAGCAGCTACAGACACCGAGGCTGGGCCGCAGCCCACGCTCCTCAGTGTCCACTCGGCCCAGCTCCTGGAGGGTCTTCACAATGTCTCTGGGAGAACTGAGCGCAGAAGTTGGACGGAGCCTCCTCACCTGTGTCCAGGTGGGAACAGATAATGACAATTGGGCAGAGGCCACGGGGAAGTGGGTGCTTCCCCTCCGTTCTGTCCTTGACTTTGACCCTTCGCCCACCATGAGATGGGGGTCTGACCCCTGCAAGTCCCCTCACACCACTCAGACCCACTTTGTTAGGACTGTATGGGTTTCCTGCAGCTGCTGTAACAAAGGACCCCAAACACAGTAGCTTGAAACAACAGCGGCCTGTTCTCCGACCGTCTGCAGCCCAGGCATCCGACAGCCAGGCGTCCGTCCGCAGGCCACCAGCCCCCAGAAGCTGCAGGGAAGACCCTGTTCCTTCCTCGTCTAGCTTCGGGGGACCCAGGGACCCCTGGCCTGGGGCCCATTGCTCCCACCTCTGCCTCCATCTTCCCTGCCTGTACCTCTTTTTTGCACAAGGCCAACGGCCACTGGGTGGAGGGCTCCCCGGACCACCCAGGATGATCTCATCTCAAGATCCTTGGTAATGCCTGCAAAGACCCTCTTTCAAGTGTCCAGGGCTGTGGAAGTGTCTGCGGGGTCGCAGGGTGGGGACTGAGGCTGACCCTGGATGGCCCGCCCAGGAGGATACCCGCTACCCGGTTCCCGGCCGGCCGCTGGGCCCTGCTGCTCTGCTCACTCAGGCACCCCCAAGCTCACACGAGCCCCTTGCCATGGACCCCCGTGTGGCCCTGCACCGGGGACTGCAGCCGAGCCAGAGTGCCAGGACCCCAGCCCATCACACAAGCGTGCAGGTGTGCACGCAGGTGCACGTATGGACAGGCATGTGCATGCATGTTGTGTGTATGAGGGGTGTGCGCGCCTGAACACGTGAGGGCCTTGCTCATGTGGGCCTGCGTTTGTGTATTTAAGTGGCTGCAATTAGGAAACATTACCAGGACACCGGCATCCTCTCCAGGCCCCTGATTTCCTGCCTTGTCAGAATATTACTACTGAAATGATGAGGCCTAAGTGGGCGAGCTAACATAAAGTCCGTAAAATATTTGTTCCTAATGGAGCCCGGACGCAGGCAAATCTGTCTCCAGGCCACCGAGGGGCCCTTAGACAAGAGGGTGACTTCGCAGCCACAGGCAGCAAGAAACGCCCGCCCCCCTGCCCTGGTTTCAGGGTGTCCCTGCACTACCATCCCATGCTGGGGTCTCCTGGGGTCCAAGCACAGGGGGCAGAGTGATGAGGGGGTTTACAGTCCGGGGGCATCTGCCAGGGGAACGTGGCTCTGCTTCCTCTTCTGAGCAGGTGGGGACACAATGCCCAGCCAGTCGCAGGGCCCTGTGCCTTCCAGTGCAGAGGCCCCCACCCTGCGGTGGGGGGAGCGGTGGGCAGGATATCGTCACTGAACCCCCGTTCCCAGGCTCCCCTGTGAAGCCCAGCGGGGGGCATCTGGGTGAGGCAGCTCTTCATCTCTAATGAGCCTTCGATCAGATGAGCAGACGGGCCCCTCACAGCACTCTGAACCCCCCAGGGGTCTGGGGGGAAGGTGTCACTAGGGCAGCAGATTTGTCCTCAGGCCCCTGCCAAGACTGGCCCAAGGCAAACAGCAGCCCATCTTGTGTTTTTAGTCACTGGTTGGCAAAGGGCATCAGGGGGACCCAGGAACAGAACCCCGTGATCCCGAGCTACCAGGTGAATCTTCCCCCCAGCCACGCCCAGGCAGCCATTCTCAGAGGGTCTGCAGGCATCCAGAGCCCCAGGTGTCCCTGCAAAGACCTGGGCAGGAGTGCAGCGCCCTCTTGGCCTGGGTGGGCTTCCTCCTGCTGTTGTGGGGCTCAGGTCCCCTGGTCAAGGACCTTGAGGACGAAGAGCACGCTGCCCATGTGGTGGGCAGAGCACGTGGGCTGGGAGCAGGGTCAGCAGTGAGCAGGGCCGGCGGGCAGGGGCAGCCGAAGCTGAGGACTTGCAGCCTAGCACCAGTTTCCTTCCCTTGTTCCCTCAGAAAACAGGGAGCACCTGCTCTGCGCCGGGCGCCGTGTTAGGGGCTATGATGCAGGCAGAAGCAAAGGGATGTTCTCCCTTCTCACCAAGAGCAGAGCCTGTGTCACCAAACAAGCAAGGGACACAACGGTGACAGGCGGGAGGCTGTGGGGGCCACCGCAGGCCCTGTAGGCAGTGAGCAAAGGTGTTCGGGGACTCTGCCTGCCACCCACTGGGTCATCCTGAAGGCAGCACTGGGAGGAGAGCTGGGCTCCATGGCTGGTAACTGCCACCCAGAGGGAAGGGTCCTAGCAAGCTGGGTCACCTGCTGGGCCGGCAGGAGGACCATTCACACCAGCCCCAGGTGGCAAAAAATTGGCAGAGCTTCTCTATTTCTGTCATCTCATCTATCCATCTGCTTATATTTGTATGTTTCTGTTTGTACGTAAGTATGTATCCATTCATCCATCCATCCATCCATCCAACCATCCATCCATCCATCATCCATTATCCATCCATCATCCATCCATCCATTATTCATCCATCATCCATCCATCCACCCATTTATCCATCCATCATCCATCATCCATCCTTCCATCCATTATCCATCCATCCATCCACCCTTCTATCCATCCATCCTTCCATCCTTCCTTCCATCCATCCATCATCGATCCATCCATTTACCCATCAACCCATCCATCCATCCATCCTTCTATCCATCCATCACCCATCCATCACCCATCCATCCATCCTTCCTTCCATCCATCTATCCTTCCATCATCCATCCACAATCCATCATCCAACCATCCATCCATCCATCATCCATCTATCATCCATCCTTCCATCCATCATCCATCCTTCCATCCATCATCCATCCTTCCATCAATCATCCATCCATCCTTCCATCCATCTTTCCACCCATCACCCATCCATCTATCCTTCTATTCATCCTTCCTTCCATCATCCATCATCGATCCATCCATTTACCCATCAACCCATCTATCCATCCATCCTTCTATCCATCCATCCATCCATCTTTCCACCCATCACCCATCCATCTATCCTTCCACCCATCCATCCATCATCCATCATCCATCCATCATCCATCATCCAACCATCCATCCATCCATCATCCATCCATCATCCATCCATCATCCATCCATCCATCCATCCTTCCTTCGATCATCCATCATCCATCCTTCCATCCATCCATCCTTCCATCCATCTTTCCACCCATCACCCTTCTATCCATCCTTCCATACATACATACATACATCCTTCTATCCATCCTTCCTTCCATCCATCATCCATCCATACATCCTTCCATCCATTCATCCATCCATCATCCATTCATCCTTCCATCATCCATCCATCATCGATCATCCATCCATCCATCCATCCATCATCCATCCATCCATCCATCATGCATCCACCCATCTCTCCATCCATCCATCTTTCCATCCATCCATCCTTCCATCATCCATCCATCCATGCATCATCCATCCATCTTTCCATCCAACCATCTTTCCATCCATCCATCCTTCTATCCATCCTTCCTTCCATTTATCCATCTATCCATCCATTTACCCACCAACCCATCCAACCATTCATCATCCATCTTTCCATCTGTCTATCCACTTATCAGCATCATCTATCTCTCATCTATGAATCTATTAATCATTTTCTAGCTAACTAGCTAACCATCAAATATATATCATCTATCCATGTATCCATGCATCTATCAATAAACCATGATCTACGTATACATATCCACATATGCAAATCTATGTGTAATGGGTGAACATAATTTGAATATAAAATGGAAACAGAAGCTGAGGTGAAGCTCTTGTTCATATTTGGATCCATTAGGCATTCCTCCGGAGCACAAAATATTTTGTTTCATTTTGTTCTGCTAAAACTGTAATAAAGAAATAAGTAAATCATTGCAGATGGCTCCTCCTAAACAAACATGTTTCCCCTAAAATAACCGGGGCAAGGTTTTTCTGATGAACAGAACATTCTAGACAAAAACAGAAATTACCTATGTACCTACTATGTATAATTTCACATTTTTCCAAAGATTGGAACTGGAATGAGGTTCCATGCTCCTCTGGTGTGGATGGCAGTCCCGGGGACCACGGCACCAGGGGCAGTGGTGCCAGAAACGACAGCGTCTTCCTTGGGGGCCCGGCAGCTCCGGAGCCCCCACACGGCCTCCGCCCACCCCTCGCAGCCCCTGCCTGACAGAGAGCAGGACCGCACCTCCTCCTGCAGCTGCTCCAGTTTGGGTGGGATTAGCCAGAACTTACCACGAAGGACTGACTTGGGGAGTTGGTAAAACAATGGATGTTTTAAATCTTCATCTCCGCTTACTTACGCACATCCTTCGCGAACACGTCTGTGTTTCCCCATCCCTCGTCCATGGCCTCCATCTATTTTTAATGGCAGCCCTGCCCACCTCATAGATCCGCTGATCCCCTGTTAGCACCCAAGGGTCTCCTTGCCCGCAGGGTCCTCCTCAGACCCCCTCCTGGCCCCGCACGTCACCAGGGGCTGTTGGGTGGCCTCCCTCTCAGGCCGCTCTTTCCAGTCTCAGTTCCCTGGAGACCCCACAGTGGGGACACCGAGCTGTGTGTCAGCCACGTGACAGCTACCCACTATTCCTAACCTGCATCCCCACTGCGCGCTGCGGGGCCATCACAGCATTGGGTCCGGCTTTACCCTGGGCTTCCAACATCCCCCGTTTGGTTTGAAACATTGAACATGCAGCATGGAGGTCAGACCTGGGCTTGGAGCCCCACAAGCAGAGGTTCAAATCCCGGCACCCCTCAGGCATGCATCGAAGCAGCTGACAGGGAAGAACAGGGATCTTCCCGGTGCCCCTGCCCGAGACCCACTGTGCACAGCACATGGGGTTGAGAGAGGTCAAGGGCATGGCAGATCAGAAGGGACGGAGCCCGCGGGCCCCGTGCACCAGGAGCCCAGTGAGGCTGCAGAAGGCAGCGAGGTGCCCCAGCCCACATTCATCTCCCTCGGTTCAGCCAGCTGTGAAATATGAGCGTCACCTTCACCAGCTAGCCCATCGCCCGCGCTCCTGCCGGGGACTATTTATGGAGGCGTCTCCCAGCCACGGGAGATGCATGAGCTACATAAATACAAAGGATAATTCTGCAGATTCCAAGTCGTGCTAACAGCCTGCAAATCAGGGCTTGGGCTGGGTCCCAGACACAAAGGGAAAGTGTGATTAAGTGTGACTTTTTAAAGTTTTGTTTGGATTTATTCCTAAAACCTCCTTCCACCCAGAGACTCAGGGCTCTGGCTGGCCCTGTCATGAATCAGAGGCAGAACTGGGGCTGTGGCCAGAAGGGAGGCAGGAAAAGCAGGCTGGCAGAGCAGGTGGCTGGGAGGGTTGGTACAGGATGAAGACTTGTCAGGACCTGTCCCTGGGCTGGGGGTGGGAGGGACAGTGCCCTGAATTGCGAATGCCCACAGGAAGGAACCTTGTGCCCCGCTTGGCAGATGTCTTTAGGGTGCCCCCGGGGCTGTGCAGGTGGCCCACCTGGCTCTGTGGGGGCATCTCAGAGCTGCAGTGAGCCCCGGCTGGCAAGCGTCCAGGTAACAAGGGGCAGTCGCTCTGGTCAGGGCCAAGTCCTCGCAGGCAGGTAGCTCCTTGCTCTGCCTGAGACCGGGGACATTTGCCCCTGGAACCAGGGTCTACCTGCCCATCCATATCTCACCCTCCACTTACTCCCCAGCACCCCCACTTGTCCCCAACCCCTAGTCACACTCAGGCATCTCAGAACATCATGGAATTCTCTCACCCCCACCTAAAGCCTTTCCATGGCTCCCAGTGTGGGGGGCCTGAGACCCCCCTGCACATAGCCCCCACATCACCCCAGGCTTGCCTGTGCCCCCTTCATTACTCCCGCCACTCCTGCCCTTTAGCTCAAATGGGACAAATGTCTCTCCTCAGGGCCTTTGCACATGCCACATGCCACCCCCCCCCCAGTTTCATATCTACTCCTTCCTCATACTTCAGTTCTGCCCATAAACATCACTCCTCGGAGGGACCATCCTCACCACCATCTCCAGCCTCCCTTTTTGTCCACCCTGGATGGCTTGTTTTCCTCTCTACAGTTCCTCAACTGCCCCTATTGTGTGTGCTCTGATTTGTGGGGTCAGGTGGCTCCCCTGCTGGGCAATGAGCTCCATGAGGGGTGGGCACCCCCATATCCCAGCCCTGGAAATACACAGCAAGTGAAGTTTGCCAGGTCAAGTGCTGCCAGCCCTTCTGGGTGGCCACATCTGTCACTGGCTTTCACCTCCCTTCTGGCCCTGCTGGCTGACCACCAGGAGTACTGAGCCCCAGCTTCCCAGGAAAAGGGGTGTCAGAGCCATGGCCATGGAAGCACCCTGTCACATGCCATCGAGGGGGCCTGCTCTACCAGGGCCACCCCCATGCCCCTGGCATGGTCTCCCCCCATGTATCAGTCAGCTCGAGCTGTGTGACAAAGCAGACAGACAGCCTTAAGCACAGAGACTCATGTCACAGAGCCCTGCTGTCTGGAGACCTGAGCTCAAGATGTGGGCAGGCTGCTCCCTCCTTGGCGTGTAGATGGCTGTCTCCTTCCTGGTCATCCCTATGTGTGTCTTGTCCTGATCTCTTCTTCGAAGGACACCAGTCCTGTTGCATTAGGGTCCACCCCAGTGACCTCCTTTTACCTTAACTGCCTCTTTAAAGGCCTTGTCTCCAAATGAACTCATTCTCTGAAGTCCTAATGGGGGCTAGGACTTCAGCACAGGGGTTTTGGGAAAGTTGAGCCCAGAAACTGCAACACCCAGGTGCCAGGTGGCACTTTTATCCGGAATCATCTGTCTACACCACTTACCAGGTGAAGGACATGTCCTCCTTCAATCGCTTCTCAAGAGCTCTTTCTTTCTTTCCTTTCTTTTCTTTTCTTTCCTTTCTTTTGCAAAGCCCCATGATTTTAGGGGGTTTAAGGATGAAAAAAAGGAAAACAAACCAAATTAAGCTTTGAGGCTGACGACAGGAGAACCTCATTAAGTTGGGCTTCCCGGAGTCCAGAATTCCAGGAGAGGAAGGTTTCCAAGGGAAGATTGCTTCGGAAGTGTCCTCTTCACCCGAGACTCTGTCCTCTGCAGACAGGGGAACCCGCCCTAAGGCGCAGATGTGAGCCGCTTGGGACGGAAGCATCCTTCAGGGGCAGAGAGCCAGCGAGTTCCTGAAGTGCCCTGGTTGGGCTGGGCATCTCCCTCCTGCCCGCCTGCCTCCTGCTCCCCGTCCTGCGGGACTTGTGGGATCAAGGCAGACCTGGGTCTGCTCTGCATTTCAAAGGAAACCCAGCTGGGCAGCCGCTCAGGCCGCACCTGCGTTTTCCTCTTCTGCGCAGGGCCTGGCCGAGCTCAAGAGGGACTTGGCCAAAGCCAGCGCTGGCTGGAGGGCCCGGTCACACGAGAGTCTGGATCAAAACGCAGATTGTGCATCATCAACCCCGCGCCTCCCTTTGAGGGAGAACACAGGGACGCACAATCTGCAGCAGTGAGTCGGGAAATACTTCCTTCTCGGAAGTGAACGGGGGGCTCGGCCCCACTCTCCCCGGTTTCACCCGCATTCAGTGAGGCTGTCAACTCCCAGAGCAGCCATGGACCATGTCAGCAAAACTCCTTAGTGCTGCTGAAGCACTTCATTTTCATTCAAAACATGACCTTGCCGGCAATTATCAAGGACAACCCGCACTCCCAGGTATTTATATGTTCGTGAGGACAGATTGTGGCGCAGCTCGCTGTCCTGGTTCCTTCTTCACCGAGGCTGCCGGGGGGGCGGGCCCTCGGCCCTGTCTTTGCACCGGGGCCACTGTGGGGCCGGCCTCCCGGCATGCACCCCTCCCCCGTGTCCCCCGACTGACACAAGGCCCTGAGGGGTGCTGCCAGCAGCTTTCATGACAAACTCTTTTCCTCTATGTACAATCCATGTGATGTGCGCCCCTTCATTGAAAAGCACGGCTTGACCCAGCACCCTGTCACCCTTCCACCTCTGGGCACCCCCGAGCGCGTGAGGCTTCGGTGCTGGTGGTGACAACAGCCGGGCAGCCCAGGCTCCCTGCCAAAAGCTCAGCCAGACCTGCCTGCCGTGACAACCAGGAGCTGCACCGCCTGGACCGAATCCGGGCCCTCACCTGACCCGAACCCCAAGCCTAACCCTGTCACCAACCCCAGTGCCAGCCCAACCCCCATCCTAGCTCCAGCCCCCAACCTAGCGCTAACCCTGCCCGAACCTGGACTTGAACCCTAACTCGAAACAGACGGGGGTGTAATTCAGACAGCGCGGTGCCTGTCCGTCCTCGGGAACTAACCACCTGCTGGCTGAGGGTCCTGGCTGGCGAAGTGGTTGCTCCCAGGCTGCGGAGAAAGTAGCCGAGTCAGAACTTGACTCCAGGTGCATCCCTGCCCGTAGTTCGTTACCTCCCTGCTGGGCCAGGCAGGGCTTCCGAAGGATGCCACACATGTGAATGGTGACTGCAGGCCAAGGCCACGCAGGGCCTGCGATTAGGGTGCAGGGAGACATCGGCGCCCCTGACTTGTGGAGCCCTCGACCTCCGGGGGAGGCAGACCCAGGGGGAGATGGGAGGAGAGTGGCCTCAGGGGCCTGGGGAGAGGCCGCTTCCAGCACAGCTCACACTTTGAACCTCTCTGCCCTGAAATTGGAGCCGGGGTAGGTGAAACAGAAGAATAAGAAGTAAGAAAGACACAGCCCGCTAAAACAAACAAGCGATGGATAAGCATCTCCATGGACCAGAGCAGGCACTGGCTGCAGAACAGTTGCAAAACCCAGACCTGAACACCAGGCAAGGCAGCGTGGTCCCACCCCTGGGACGTCATGGGACAGAACGTCCCCCAAAGAACACAGGAGACTGGAGCCAGGCTCGATGTACACCCTCGCGGAGATGGTGATAGCTAGAGCAGGCTACGACCAGAGGATGTCAGAGGCCACGACCCCGCTTTGCAACTAGGCTGGAAGGATCTGCAGCCTGGTCCCCAGCCCTGGTGACATGCAAGCCCTGGTCGCTGTCCCGACAGCTGGTCCTGGAGCCTCCGGGAGGCGCAAACTCAGAGGCAGAAGGAATGAACGTGCGAGCTAAAACCTTGAAAATACGCAGGAGTAGAAAGCCCAGAAAGTCAAGGACCAAAATCCCACACTGACGACGAACGCGAATTCACAATGGATACAATTAACATTATGGAGCAGTTTGACAAAGATTAAAAAACAAACCACAGAAAAGCGTACGCCGTGCCAAAGGAAAAACAAAGGGGTAGCTTCCACGGATGAAAAAGAAATTAAGAAACTATATCCAAAAGCTAAGTAAATAAACTGAGTGGATCTCCATAAAAAATAACCCATTACATTTTGAAAAATGAAAATATGGTCACTGGAGGCAAGATAACTTCAAAAGCATAAATTAGTCCAGTCTTTGTAGAGAGCAGTTTGGAAATTCAGTCCACGTTTAACATTTACGGAGCCCCTTCCAGGGCCCAGGCCCTGTCCTCGGTGCTGAACTTTTCATGGTGACGAAAACAAAAATCCCAGCCAAGCCAGGGGACATGTCCACCTCGTGGGCTGTACCTTCCAAGTGGGATGCTGAGAGGTGACATCACAGAATGGGCCATACAGGCTCTGGGCGAGCCTCCCAGCAGAGGGGACAACAGCGAGACAGGTGGCCGTGAGGGGCAGGCCAGGAGGCCACCTGGCTGGAGCAATGGGGGAGGTGGTAAGGCATGAAGTCCGGGGGTGATGGGGTCAGATCAGGAAGGGCCATGTCGGTCCTTGTTCCAACATAGGCCTGAACTTGGATATACACGAGGTCCTAGAGGATCCGGTAGGAGGCATGTTAACACATCATGAACTTCAGAACCAGGGAGAGGGGGAGGCACTGACGGCGGAAACCACCAACAAGGTTGCAAGGAGGGCCCGTAGTCTGGAAGCTGACGGACTGGCTGCCTTGTGTGAGAGACTGGAGTGGAGAGTTACCTGGGGATCAGCCTGAGGGCTGGAGGCACTGAGAGGGGGAGAATCCGCCACATGTATGAGGAGTCTCAAGGAACATGTGCTGCTGACTCAGTAATTCCACTGAAAGGAATTTATTGTAAGGAGTCATCATAAGCTTGGGGAAATATTACAAGTACGGCTCATGATACAATAAAAAGTTGGAAGCATCCTCTTTACCCTGTGCTGGAAGTCAGAACACACAGTGGGATCTGTGGTTAACCACCCCCCAACCCCAACCCACTCCTGCCTGACCACCCGCCGCTGCCATGGTGAGAAGGCTGGTACTCATTTCCCCAGCCACTCTTTCCTTGGGGGCATTCAGGCGACCTGTTTGTGACCAAGAAACCATGAGTGGATGAATGGTTGTGAATTTCTGCAGTGGCTTTTCCCTTCCCATTGTAAGAGCAGACATAATGGAGGGCTCACGGATGCTGTCCCTTTGCCGTTTTTCTGCTGTGGACACAAACTTAGTGCCTGGAGCTGTGGCAGCTATTTTGGGACCACGAGGCAAAAGCAGCATGCTCAGGAAGCAGAGTAAAAAGCTAGAGAGATCCTGGGCCTTGGGCATAATCCCTGAACACCAGAATGGACCCCAGCCATCACCAACACCCAGGATTCTCTTTCTAGGGGGAAAAAGTGGATCCTTGTTGCTAATGTAACTGAACGCAGGTCCGGCTGCCTGCCGCAAGGAAAATGAAACTCCTGAGGCAGGTGCTGGTGAGGAGAAACGTGGTTCATTCAGATGCCAGCAATCCAAGGAGATGGGGGGTTCTCATCCCAAAGCCCATCTTAACAGCTCAGTGGAGGCAGAAGCTTTCATAAGGAGGGAGAGGGAGACAGAAAGAAACAGTCCACTCCAACGAGGACCTCCAAACGGGTCAAGCGGTGGTCTGACATGCTTGACCGGTGCTAACCAGCTCTGTGATTCAGGCCCCGTGCACTAAGGCCAAGAGACTACCAATGGGCCTGTCACTGCCCCCAGCACTGGTGTCCCCGCTGTCACCCCCTCCTGCTGTGCTGGGGACACTTACTATCTGCCCTAAGCAGTGAGAGGTGCCTGTATGGACCTCCTGTCTTAACCCCATCAGCTGCCCTGTCTCAGGCCACAATCCAGCCGCATTCAAGTTCAATGAATAGTTGGCCCCAAATTAGATGGGGAGAGCTGGTGAAGGAGAGCTGGCCGCTGAGGGGCGGGGTCCCCAGCCCCCGCTAATTGAATTGGCTAATGGCTATTTCATTGCTCCATGCTTTTTTCATTTAGTTCCAGCCTTTATGAGCTGCCAGGCAGAATCAGCAACTGGACACAGAAACTACTCCATCCTCCAGCCACCCAGGAGGTCCCCGGGCCACTCAGGGGAGGCCCCACGCCATCCAGAAGGGATCAGGGTGTTTCTCTTGTCACCCCAGGTCTGTCACCTCCCAACCACAGGCACGAGGCCAGATCCGTACTCACCTGTGCAAATGCGCAGCTCCCTTAGCTCTTCCATAAAGCTACAGATGAGGCACTGCGGGTGCCCCTCTTTTACACATGGGTAAACTGAGGCTCTTAGAGAGGTGGGAGCCTCCCCAAGGCCATCAGCTAATAAAAGGGAGCACCACAATTTAACCTGTTCTCCCCGGGACTGCGGCTCAGACTCTTCATCTCCCAGCCTGCCCCACCCCCATCACCATACTAAACATTCTGAGCATCAGCCCTCTGAACTGCACGTGTCTCTGCCCATGGGACCTGGCCACACCCTGCAAGGTGGCACCACCACTGTGGGTGTTTCACCAGGAGGAAGATGTGATCAGGCAGACTGAGTCCCACCCTGAAGTTGCACAGCCTGGGGAGGCTGAGCTGGGAGCAGAGCAGGTGCAGGGAGCCTGAATTCCGCTGAGCTCCCAGCTCTGGGGTGGGCAGGCCCCACTCCCCGGCCTGCCAGGCACCATGGGTGTCCAGCCACCACGGAGGCCTGGTGCCGGGGAGTGTTTCATCACCCTGCAAAGAAATGGGAACAAACAGGGCTCAGGTCAAGTCACAGCTGCCCCCACCTGTGGGGCAACTTATTTAATCTCTCAGGGCCTCAGGGCCATAATTTGCAAAGTGGGGACCATCCTACCCCTCAGTAATAAGATGAACTGAGACATAAATGTAAAGCAGGGGCTGCCCGTAACATGCCTGGCAACATACAAACTACACACACAGTTCTTGCTCTCTAATTGAAAAAGCAGAGAAGTCAGGTTGCATTCAGAGCAAAAAGCTCTGCACCCTCATGGTCTTTACCTTTTCCTTTTTCTTGTCTTATTGCACCATTTAGTTCCTCCAGTATAATATTGAATAGCAGTGATATTCTTCATAGGGAATAGTGGGCATTCCTGGCCTAAAGAAATGCTTTAGTTACTGCGTCATTGGGTATATTTGCTAAGGACTTTTAGAATCTGCATGGGTGTTTGCGTAAGATGAGCTTTATCATAAAAGAACATTGAATTTAAGCAAATGCTTTCTATTGAACTGATTTTTTTCCTTTCAGATGTTAATGTGGAATTGAGTTAATATATTTTCTACTTCTGCATTCTAAAATAAAATCGACTGAGGCATAATAGATGATCTGTTTAGACCTTGCTGCTGTACTTGGTTAGCATATTTTTAGGATTTTTGCACCCATGTTTATGTGTAAGATTAGCCTAGAAGCTTCTCCAACTATCTTTCATTTTGATATCAAGATTATAACTCCTTATCTGTTGATTTGGTAAGAAATATTCCCTGGAAAGTTTTGTGTAAAAATAAAAGCATCTCTTCCTTGAATAGTAAAACGTGAATGTAAAACTGTCTGAGTGCAGTGCTTTCTTTATAGGAGGATAAAGAACTAAACTCAATTTCCTTCATGGTTAGAAGAATATTCAGATTTTCCATTTCTCTTGAGTCAGGGTAGGGAATTTACCATTTCCAAGGAGTTCGCACGAGTTTTCCAATTTACTGTCTTATAAGTGCTCACGCTATTCTCTTACGGGCTCTTTTATCTATGTGGCCATGATTCCCTGCGTGATCTACTGTGGAATAAAGCGAACCACAAAGTAGGCTGTAAAACATACCAAATTACACACCCCAAAGTATAGGCGTATTTATTGCTGAGTAATTACTTCTGAATTATTAATGATTTTTGTTTTCATGTTTATGCTTCTTTATATTTTCCAATTTTCATGATAAACGTGTAATGAACTAGGGGGGGAAAAACAAATATTTCTTCCCCCCAAAGAAGGAACGTGAAGTTGGACTCAGACTAAAGCATTTTCCTCAGCGCTCTGCCTGTTTTCCAGTGTCCAGCACAGACCCCACCCCATCTTCCAGACCTTTCTCTCCCTTCCCCAATCAACACTGCCCTGTTGGCAGGTCCCATTCCCCAGCCTCCCTAGGTGACAAATGGGCATTTACCTTGAGCAAAGGAGCTGCGTCCTTCTTCCTTCCATCAAGTCCCTTGGCCAGAACTGCCCATTCCTCCCCGGATCCCACCCTGCGCTGGCAGAGGTGATGGCAGCTGGGACTGGGATGGAACAAAACCCATGAGAGCTTCATGAAGTAACTTGACACCTTGAAAATTCCATCAAGGCACACAACCCTGAGTTGGGTGGAGCCTGGGACCTGGGTCCGCCCTGAGGGTTTTCCATATGCTGGGCTCTCTGCGCTTTCTTGTTTAACCTGACAAAGCTCTATGAGGAGGGGTGCCCATAATCCTACCCACACCTGGAGACTGGGGGGAAATGCCCAATGACTTGCTGGGGTCCACGGCAGTGGGCACAGGGCCGGGGTCCATCTCCTTCCATGGTGACAGCCATCAGCAAGCCAGCTTCGAAAAGCATGGCGGGTGGGGGTGGGTCATGACCAACAATTTCAACAGAAGTGGCTGAGGAAGAAATACTCTAACCAGAAGGTCTGAATCCACAGCTCAGGGGCCCTTGAGCAGAAGCACCGTAATGAGAGTTGAGATCAACCCCCAGTGACCTATGTGGCTGAGGTTCCCAGAATGTCACAGCCACAGAGGATGACAGTAGTGGGTCCCAGGTCCATTTTCTAATCCCTGGAATCTGTCCATGTGACTTGTGTGGCAGAAGGGACTTGGCAGGTGGGTCAAGTGAAGGGTCTGGGGGTGAGGTGATCCTGAACAATAGGTTGGGCACCAAATACCATCAGTGTTCTGTGGTGAGCAGGGAAGGAGATTTCACACAGAGGAGGAGGAGGCCAAGCAATCCCAAGGCATACCTGGGAGTGATGTGGCCACAAGCCAAGGAACGCCAGCAGCCGACAGACCTGGAAGAAGCAAGGAGCAGGTTTCCCCGGAGCTTCCAGAAGGAACTAGCCCTGCCAACACCTTGACATTAGCCCCACATGACTGTTCAGAAATCTGTCCTCCAGGACTATTGTTTGCACCAAGTTTGAGGCCCTCACACCATAACCAAGCTGAGCCTGAGACCCTGGTGTCCAGACCCAGATTCCAGACACCAATAAAATCCACAGGAATTTCAGTGGATTGAGCACTGGCCTGGGAACCCAAGGGTTGCTGGTTCAATTCCCAGCCAGGGCACAGAACCAGGTCTCCAGCCAGGTCCCCAGCTGGAGGCAGGTGAAAGGCAACCATACATGGATGTTTCTCTCCCTTTCTTCCTCCCTCCCTTCCCCTCTCTCTAAAAATAATAAATAAAGTTTAAAAACAAAACAAAACATGCCCACCCAGGCCAGGTGTGTTTGTTTGCAGGTAGTATGATAGCCGCTTTTCTAGCAACCAGCATGGACAGAGTATGATGGAGCCTGAAATGCAACGATGTTAATCACAGATTCTTCAATCACGGGAGCTGTCGGGAGAGGGGACACGGATGGCTGTGTCTCCACGGGGGAGTCACTTGCTATCATGTCACAGGTCCAGTGTTTCCTTTGTCCAGGGTACTCCAGCAGCAGACTCTGGGGCACGTAGTCCATCCCGCAAAAACCTCACACGTTTCCTTGGGCCCCCTATCCCCCATGTCCTTTCCTGTTAGTTAAGAAAATAAGAACTATGGCTGTGAGCCAGGCCCACAGCCCATCCAGCCCAGAAGTTGGTCTCCAAAATCGGTGTCCAGAGACCGCTTGAAATAGTGATCTTTCCGTTAATTACAATCTCTCACTCGAGGCCAGTTGGTTAAAATATTAACATGTGTGAAACAGGAAATTGTCTCGGGCAGCGCTCCCGGCCCGCGGCACTCCAGCGGGGCTTCATTAGTGGAGACAAACGAGCAGTGGCCCCCACACCCTGAACTCGGCCTGCAAGTCAGGCCAGCTGCCCGCGGCTTTGGCTGGTGCACCACGGCCCCCGGGGAGCGGCCGTCCAAGGGAGGCATGGCGCTGGGCGCAGACAGAGCAGAAGCTGCTGGACTGCAGGGCCGCCCTTGGCACCGTGGACTCCAAGGCGCCTGCTTGCCTGGGCTCAGGCCACTAACACAAAGGGCCCCAACCAAGCTGCTTAAACAGCAGGATTTGTCTTCTCGCAGTCCTGGAGGCTAGATGTCCAAGATCAAGGGGTGGGCCAGGGGGTCTCTCCCCTTGGTTTGTGGATGGCTGCCCTCTCCCTGTGTCCTCATGTGGCCTTTCCTCTGTTCTCTGGTGGCCCTGCTGTTTCTTCTTTTCATAAGGACATCGGTCAGATGAGGTCAGGGCCCAACGGCCCCCTTTTAACTAGATGACCCCTTCAAAGACCCCATCTCTTTGCAAAGGTGGTTGCATTCTGAGGTCCTGGGGGTTGGGGACTTCAACAACATGTGACTTTGGGGAGACTGGACCCCAGCCCAGAGCAGTGCTCCCCTGGGCTGTCCGGGGAGTCCCACTGCTTTCAGCCCCCCTTGTGCACTCAGTAGCTACTGCTGGACATGTTTTCTCTCCTCCTCTCATCTCCCAGAAGGCAGGGAAGAGAGGAGAGACCCATTCCCCCCGGAACGCACCCCATTACCTCTGGCCGTCCTGCTTTGGGAAGAGGGAGGCGGCCGACCGGAAAGGCTGCCTTGCGTCAGAGACCTCGTGGGAAAAGTGAACGAGTTCATGGGGGTGGCCGGGGATCCCCACACCTCCAGCGGGTGTCTAGCTAGAACCAACCACCACCTGGGAAATGGGGACCTAACTGCATAGCACCCCCATACCCCATCTTGGTCCTAAGCTGGGCTTCCCAAGGCAAGAAGGGGAACCATAACACTGATTTTCACCCCAAAATCAGCAGTGAGGAGGTTAATCCCAAGGTGACCAGGAAATTAATGAGGTAGAATTCCTGCCCCTGGGCATTCCAGCCACCAAAGGCCAAACTCACTGTGATGGGGGACCCTGGGGGTCTGATGAGCTGCGTGTGTTGACTCAGCTGCCCCTAACCCCTCCCCACCCCCCACCCCCCACCCAGAGCCTTTGGTTCCCCGCCCCCTTCTCCCCTCCTGGCACCTGGCCTGGTCTAACTCAGCGTGTCTCAGCGTGAAGCCGAGTGGTAGCCGGTGTTTGCCGCTAGAAAGGGCTCCCTCCAGGGTAAACATGAGGCCCAGCTGCCTGCCCCGGCGGGTTCACGCCTCGCTCGCTGGTACACGGGAGGCCAGGGAACAAACAGAGGCCCACGAAGAACTCGCCATTGCAAGGGGGATGCAGCGTGTCGCACCCGTCACCTGCCAGATCCACTCCCGGCATCAGCCCAGCTGCGACCGGCCCCCCGCGCCCCTCTCTGCGCCCACTGTCCCTCTCTGTGCCCCCCGCGCCCCTCTCTGCGCCCACTGTCCCTCTCTGTGCCCACCGCGCCCCTCTCTGCGCCCACTGTCCCTCTCTATGCCCCCCGCACCCCTCTCTGCGCCCACTGTCCCTCTCTGTGCCCACCGCGCCCCTCTCTGCACCCACTGTCCCTCTGCACAGGCAGCGCCCCGCCCTCGGGTCCGGGCGCCAGACCGGGCTCTCACCACACCCTCTGCCGAAGGTCCCTTGGCCACCCAGCTTTGCCCTGGCAGGATGGGCCCAGCTGCACCCCGGTGCCCTGGCTTGGGAATTTAGGGCCAGAAATCCTGGGGCCTCGAGGAGCAGAGCAGGACCTGAGTTGGGGGGTGGGAGGCAGGCTCCGCGTGACAGGCCATACAGACCCCTCACCGGGCTGACGGTCAGGAGGGCCTTGTCCCATCTGCGGCCGGACACGGTGCTGACACGCCTCTTAGCCGGGATGGGTCAGAGGGATGTGGCCACAGCTGGCCCAGCTCCCCACGGCAAACCCTGGGGTTCAGGGTGAGATGCAAATGCATTGAAGATGAAGAGAACACCCCGATTCTAACACAAACTTCTCCCCCTCTTGTTAGCCCATGTGGAACTGGGACACATCTTATAATGATGATGAATGTGACGTGTGATGGGGTTTCACCCTCGCTCCCAGGGTGCCACGGGTGGGTCGCTGGTGCCCCTGCATCATCAGGGCCCTGGTCCTGGCCCTGGCTCGGTAGGGTGAAGACCCTCCCTCCGAGGGAATCTGGGGACCAGAGGTAATGGGAGGCCACTGTGTGGCTAAAGGATCTGAGGAGCTGATGTGAGGGGCAGGGGGCCCCCTCCCCTCCCCGGGGTGCAGAGGCCTCTTACCTGGAGCTCCAGCACCTGCATTCCAACACGGCTCTCACCTCCCACTGGGAGGGGCAGCACCTCCTCTGTCCCGGGGTCCCCCTGCTCAGGTGCCTTTTCTGGAGCCGGCCTGGCCGTGCATGGACAGCTGGCAACCAGCGAACACCCCAGAAGAGAAGAGGTGCATTTCCCCAGGAGCGGGAGGGAGCAGCTCGCCCTTCCAATCAATAACTGATTATCTGGCTTGCAAATTCAATCTGCCTGAAACCAGGCTGCACTGATGGGACCTGACAGGCCTCCGGCTGGCAGACTCCCCGAGGACCCGGCACGGGGGTACGGGGGGTGACCCTGCTCCACACCCTGCCTGGCCTGCAGCCAGGAGCCCCTACCCAGGGGATCCCCACCTCGGAAAAGCAGCAAAACCCCAAAACTGCTTCTTCAGAGGTCAGCCTTCCGCTCAGGGGCAGGGGCTGCAGGTGTGAGAGTTGTCGGTGCCCTGACAGGGCAGGGATGGGCCGGGTTACTCTGCGTGGTCTTCTAGAGCCATGACAGGTGACGTGGGCCACGGGCCAGTTCTCTTCCCTCACAGGGAGGGTCTTGTGAAGGCACCAGGAGGAGAGGGCTCATTCCCTCCTTCATTCACTCATTCCCTCACTCATTCATTCACTCATTCACTCACTCACTCATTCACTCACTCATTCACTCATTCACTTATTCACTCACTCATTCACTCATTCATTCACTCACTCATTCACTCATTCATGCACTCACTCATTCACTCATTCATTCACTCACTCATTCACTCACTCATTCACTCCTTCATTCATTCCTTCATTCACTCATTCACTCACTCATTCACTCACTCATTCACTCATTCACTCACTCACTCATTCCCTCATTCATTCACTCATTCATTCACTCATTCCCTCACTCATTCCTTCTTAATTCACTCATTCATTCACTCCTTCATTCACTCCTTTATTCCCTCCTTCATTCACTCACTCATTCACTCACTCATTCATTCACTCATTCGCTGAGTCACTATCAGCCCACAGCTTCTATACTGAGTCCCCTGGATACAAAAGGATGGCAGTTTCTTGCCCTAGGTCTCTGTACCTTCATTCCTTCATGTCCCAGCTGCCCGCTGGCCTGGAACAATGGCCTTGAACTTTGCTGAACTCTGGTTAACCACGAGGACACAGTCCCTCTAGAATAACTCCCAACTCAGAGCTGTGACCCAAGGCAGAGGGTGAGGAGGGTCCCTGGGCACATGTGTGACCAGTGTTTATACCACGTAGCTTGAAACCCCCTCCGCATTCATTCAAAGGTTCCCAAAATGTTAGACACAATTTCACTGCAATTATATTGGCACAATTTTCAGATACAATGAAAAATCGACACCTTCACCATGGTGGGAAGTGGGAAGTTTCACACCTTGGGGACCTGTCCCCTGGCTGGCCGGCCACCTCCCTCCTGCCGCCTCCCTGGGCCACATCATTGCTTAGGTGTGTCATCGATGGGGGGTGCGTGGTGTAGTGCGTGTGGGAGGTGAGTGTGCTCCCACAGCCCCACCTGTGGGCTCTGCCCCCCACCGCACCAGGCAGGGGGACCCCCTAACACAGGCCCAGGCTCAGGATAGGAAGGAGCCAGACAGCGGGGATGCTGGAGGGGGTCATGCTCTGGAGATGGGACACCTCCTCCCTCAGGACCTGGAAGTTTCCTGTCCCCTTCAATCTTGTCAACGAGCATAAATTTGTCCTTCAGGCCCCAGCACCAGGGGCTTCTCCAGCGGGCAGGTGTCTGACCTAAGTCACAACAGCCCCAACTCCAAGGGGCACACGCACCTGCCCAGGTTAGCTGCCCTGGTCTGACAAGAGCTCAGTGCTAGGAATCCAAACTACTGAAACGAATGGATGCCCGTGAAATGCTGGCTTCGTCTCTCAGCTCCTGCTGCTTGTGGTTGTTGTGATAACTGTCAGCCACAGGAGGAGGCACCGAGAGCAGCAGGAAGAATACCCATGATGCACAGCCAGGCAGAACCTCGGTGCACGGGACTGGGCTGTGTCCCCTGAGCCCCCTGCCCCCACCCCAGGTTCAAGTGCACGTATCTGTGGAAGGAGCGAGGACTTCCACCCTCTCAGTCCTGTCCCTGCTGCTCACCAGCTGCGTGACCTGGGGCTGGTCCCCAACCTGTCTGTGCCTTTCACCCACTGGCTCCATCTGTAGACCATCTTTGCCTACATTGATTATTGAAAATTGGTTGTTTTCTCATCCTAAAAACCTTTCCAGGGCCCTGGCTGGTGGCTCAGTGGATAAGGCGCCAGCCTGCAAACCCAGAGGTCATGGTTCGATTCCCAGCCAGGGCACATAACCAGGTTGCAAGCCAGGTCTCCAGCCAGGTCCATGGCTGGAGGCAGATGAAAGGCAACCATACATGGACGTCTCTCTCCCTCTCTCCCTTCCCCTCTCTCTAAAAAGAATAAAATTAAAATCTTTCCACATTTATAGTCTAAAAGAATCTAGGAGGGCAAACAGGGAAACATTGAGATAGCTGTGATAGAATAAACAAGGATGAAAGAATGAGGAGGGGGAATTTTTCTCCTGTTCACCAGGGTAATGTAATTCTTACAGGATAAAAGGGACACTACCTGTTGTCAGAGTAAGAATTCTGTACTCAGGGATGATCTCCCTCTCCCCCACTTCTCTCTCTCTCTCTCTCTCTCTCTCTCTCTCTCTCTCTCTCTCTCTCTCCCTCCTCCTATCTCTCCATCTGCATCTCCCTATCTCATTTCCATCAGTTTCTCTCACACTCTTGTTCTGTCTCCCTCTGCTTCCTCATCAGAAATATTATAATAAACTCATGGTTTTTACATATTTCATGTGATCAATATTTTGATGCTCAAATTGTCCCATCAGTGGGCACCGCCAGCCTGGTCACGGTGGCCCTGCGTTCGCTGGTGGGCCCTTGTGACCTGTGACAGCTCCCAGTTTGGGGCACCACCGTCCCAGGCAGATCTGCAATCAGATGGTTTCTGGGGCCCTGGTTCTTGTCTGTGCGAGGAGTGGACTGTCAGCACCCCAATCTGGATGCTAATGACGCAGTTTGCTTCTGGGCATTTTCACCAGGCAGCTCCAACAAATGGAACTCTTTAAAAAATAATAATAATAACAGCGATATCCTAAGATCGGACTGATGTTTGTAATTCACACTTACCACGATCGGCGCGCCGTTTAATTTCTTTTGAGGCCATAATGGTACCGCTTTTATGACGCTGGAAATCGTCAGCCTTAACAATGTGCGCAGGACTGATGCACTCGCTCCCTTTGCCGATAGAGACGTCTTAAAGGGTAAGAGCAATATTACTAAAAATAATCAGACTCGCAAAATGGGATTTCAGGTGTCCCTGCAGCACCTCGTGAGCTGGAGCGCGGCACAGCGGCCGCAGAACAGGGCTCTGAAGTGACGAGGTAGGAGGGTCTTTCCACCGCACGGCTCTTGCCAGCTCTTGAGATACCATTGACCTTGATGCTGTGTAAGGTGAGGGTGTGCATCGTGCTGACTTGACACGTGTGCGCACTGCCAGACGATTACCACCGCAGACTTCGTGAATACCCTCCTCGTGTCACGCAATTTCCAGTGAGAACATTTAAGATCGCCTCCGCTGAGCCCTTTTCAAGGATGTGTTATTAACCACACGTTAATTGTTATTCGCGACACAGGACGTGCTCTGCCTTTGCAATTTTCCTTTCTCGTGGAGTTTTTAAATGTATTGCTCTATTTATAAACGCAATTTTATACCTGATACCAACGTAGAAACCACCTAAATTCAGGAAAGTATCACTCCCACCCCATCCCTTCCTCTGGTTTATGTCGGTCCCTTAAGAGACACTCGTCGGTATGAGTTTTATTTTAAAAGGCAGCAAAACTGTGTCCACAGCTCGCACCTTGATATTTTTTTTTCCATTTAACAGCTTACGCTGACAACCACTTCAGATCTTCAAAGAGATATTTCTGTCACTTACCTCAACTAAGGAAAGATTTAAGGATTTGGCACAGGTCTTACGCGGACTCTTCAGGAACTTCTGACACATGTGTGGGCCCTCGCTGCCCGCACCTCAGTTAGCCTGGCCAGGAACACGGGACATCAATCAAGCTGATCTCAGGGACAGAGCATCGCAGGATGTCAGTGGGCGGCCAGCTGCCACCTGACCTGCATCCTGAGGTGTCAGGGTCCCTCCTCATCCTCACCAACCTGTGATCTAGTGAGTATTTTTCATGCCAGCCCGTCTGGTGGGTGTGGGTGGCAATCACCATGGTTGTAGTTTTCCATGCGTTTTATTAGTTTCTCAGGGAACCTACTTTGGACTGTATTGGTTTTCCTTACTGTCCATTTGCCTTCTGTTACATTTATTTATGCTTTTGTTTCTGTAACGCCTTCGCTCCTATTTCCTTTGGCATCGGTTTGATGTGCTTCTTCTTGCCTCTTGGAAGCGGAAGTTTAAGTTATTGATTTTTCAGCCTTTCTACCGATGGCTATCAATTTCTCCCCGAGCTTCCCTTTAGCTACCACCGGCCGGTACAACGTGATGTGTCTTCATCACCGTTTAGTTAAAAACATCTTCTAATTTCCCAATTTCCATGGCGGTTTCTGGTTTGAACCCCGGGTTACTGAGAAGTGCGTGGCTCCATTACCAAGCCGCTGGAGAGGTTCGGGTTGTCTTTCTTCGGTATCGATTTTGGGCTTAATTGCACTGTGCTCAGGGCACATGGTCTGTCTTCTTTTGATCCTTTGAACATCCTTTGAACATCGAGGAGCCTTGTTTTATGAGCTCCAGTGGGGTGGGGCCAGGCAAATGCCCCCTGTTCCGTTACTGGGGGGAAAGGGGCCCGGCCGGCTGTGGCAGGGGCTGCGTTCTGCTCATACCAGGTCAGCTCGATCCGTGGTGGTGGGAGCACCTCTGCTCTGACAGGTTATCTGGTCCGCTGGTGCCACCAGCCACCGAGAAATACGTCTTCCCGTCTCTACCAGCAACAGCCAGGTCTGCAACTTTTCCATTTTCTTATTTTCTCCACTTGGGGTCCTAGGTACCGGGCTGATCAGGAGGCCACGTGGATCTGCTCTGCGTGGCGGGGTTCATGACATATTTCATTGGGGAAACAGTCCGCTGACAATAAGGAAGAATGGCCGGATGGGCAGCCGGGGTTCCAGGACAGGATGCCGTGACAAGGGCGCCCCACGTCGGCCTCCCACCCCGTCTCTGCCAACCCGAGCGCCTTCTCCTTGGGGACAGCCCGTTAGGACGCCTGGGACTCAACAACAAAGCGGTGCAGAGCTCCTGGAATGAGGAATTAAAATGCAAATGACTTATACACTTGGCTGGCATTTTCTCTTCGTCAGTGGAAATCAAGACAGAAAGCTATTTGTCTGAAAGAGAAGGAAGATTCCAGGGACCCCAAGCAGGGAAGGAGGGGCAGGCAGAGAGGACAGGGATGACGCCACCTGACCAAGTTCCCCCTCCTGACCGCGGGCTTCCAGGGAGGCCGCCCGGCCCCTGTCCATCGCCCCTGGGGACGCACCTTCAGGTGCTCCCCTCGGGATCACCATGAACGATCCTTCTTTGAGTGTTCACTACAAGCTCTTGTGTGGGCAGACGTTTCCATTTCTCTTGGGCACGTACTGAAGTGTCCTTGCTGGGTGACAGGGTGACCCCGTGTCTACGCTTTGGAGGACCACCAGAGCCTCGTCCAGCGTGTCCCGCCATTTCACACGTGCTCCTGTTTCTCCACGTTGGCCCTGCACAGACTACACACCAACAGCCATGGTTTCAAGAGCTACCATGCTATTTACCAGCACTACACCGATGTCCTTTTATCAAATGCCACTTTTACCAAACTCCTCTCTCCAGGAGGGATGACACAGGGTGGCCGAGTCACCTAGCCCAGGGCCCCTGGTGATCAGGGGTACAGGGCGGGGGGAGGGGCCCCGATTTCACCAGCAGAGCCTCCCATCTTCCCTCGTGGTTGCTATGGAAACCGCCGCAGCCAACGGCTCTCCCTTGCCTTCTAGATGTTAATAAACAGCCTCATTATTTTACAGAAAGTGCTTTGGAAAACCAGCAGCCCCACAGTTTCATCCCGATCCAAATTAAGGAGGAAAGACCATGGGGCTTTTTTAATTGACCATGAAAAGGGAGGGGTGACGGCTCGTTGGTGCACTTTGGCTGTTTTTATGTTTTATGCGTTAGAGAGTGATTTCCACCTCCATTCTGCATCACTAACGCCCTCATTACAAGGAGAATACAGACCAGGGGTATGTTTTACCCATCAAACGACCACATAAATTGTGCTGAAAGCTACCGGGAAGAATAATGTTTCATGGCCGGCTAGGCCATGCCGGGCCACCCGGGGAAAAACAAATCTATTTCTCAGCCGAATGTCACTGAGAAGAGGAAGGTCCGGCCCTGGCCACCTGCGTGACCCGAGCAGCCCCCTCACCTGGCTCCTCTCAGTGCCGGCACCTGACAGGTGGGCACCCTGTGAAGACTTCTGGGGAAGCATGTCTGCGGACAGAGCTTGCGCGTCGTAAATGCTTAGACAGGAATAGATGTTAGGTGACAGCCTGAGTGGTAATAGCAGCAGCAGTGTGACAAAGGTGGCCTTCAATGCCACAGGTAGGAAGGCTGGCAGCCAGCATCTCCGGCCTCTGAAAGGTGGCCATGAAAATGTCACCAAGGCCTCTTCTGAAGCCTTGGAGATGTGGGCCATGCTGCAGGCTCTTCTCTGTCCATGGGGGTCTGTCCAGGAGTAGGAGACACCCTGTGGGACAGAGGATTCCTCCACTGGGTCTTTAAATCACCTGTCACCAGCTCCTGCGATCCTGGGAGGTGGAGGACAAACCCTGCCCTGCCCTGCCCTGCCAGCCCCAAGGGTGCCTTGCCCGAAATCCCCGGTGTGACTCCTCAGCACCATGACGGGGCGCTTGCACAGATAGTCCTCCCTGGAGTGTCACCAAAGCCACCCAAGGGGTGGACCAGCTACAGGATGTGAAGAAAGGAGGTGACAATGGGAGGGTGAAGTCCTCTCAGGTGTCTAGAAGGACAGGATTTGGGGGAATGCTGGACAGTGAGTCACCAGGATGGCCTTTGGGGATGCTGGCACCACCCAGAGGTGAGGAGCCCCCACAGGAGACAGAGAGAGAGGAAGGGTCTCACTTGAGGGGTAACGCTGTGACAGGGGCGGTGACCCCACACCATCCGAGGGCAAGGAGGTCTTTCCCTCTGGATTGGGCAACAGCAGCGGCTACACATGTCCCCACTAAGAGGGAGGTGAGGACAGGACCTGCCTGGCCACGTGGGGAAGAGCAGCTGCAGGCGGCTGTGGGGACATCTGCCCGACACTGTCTGTCTGTCGAGGAGAAAGAAGCAGGAGTGCGCAGGAAGGACGGTGCCCCAGGCAGAGCCGCGAGGGGCGGGGGCGGGGGGCCAGGCCACCAGCCAGACCTCGGGGGACAGGCCTGCTGGGTGGGGGATGTGATGGGACCCCCAGGAGCCATAGCCCCATCCTCAGAGGCCCCTGGGAGCCTGTTGACTTGTGGCCCAGACCCTCCGAGCGGGCCAGGGCCAGCAGGATGGGGACCGAGTCTCCGGAAGCGGCCACACAGCTGTGGAAGCATTGGGGCCGGGGCCTGGACGGCAGTGACACACCCGCACAACAGGGACCCAACGTGAGGGGCGGCGGCCGCGCCTGCGCACACGGGCGTTCCAGGACACGGCCACGCACGTTCCTCCTGACCCGCAGCCTCACCTCCCGTGGCTCCGTGACCGCCATCCCAACGTGCCTCCTGTTGGTGGAAAAGGAGAACGTTCTCCACTTAATAAAGGAAGATAAAGTCCTGGGCTGGGGCTGCTGCGGTCTGTGCTGAGAACAAACCTCCCATCCGTGAAATTGTGGGGAAGAACAAAGAAATCTGCTGCGTGGCTGTGGCACCTGAGGCTGCGGGAGTGACTGAAAAAAAACGCTCCATTTGCTACTGTAACAAATTGCTTCAACCAGTAGCTTCAAGTAACAGAAATGTATCCTCTCTCGGAGCTTGGGGTCAGAATTCCAAAGTCAAGGTGCTGGCAGCGCCAAGTCCCTCCCAAGGCCCTGGTGGCTGTCACGGGCCGTGGCGTCCAGGGCTGGTGGACACGCCTTGGTCCGCACATCGTGCTGTCCCTGTGTCTCTGTCCCCTCCTCTCTTCACAAGGACATGATGGCATCTCAATGCTTAACAAGTTTCATCTGCCAAGAGCTTGCTTCCAAGTAGCCCCAGGCTGAGGTTGCAGGCAGACGTGAAATGGGGGGCTCTACTCAACCTACTTTGGGGAACCCCTGCAGGTTTGGGGCACAGGCCTGCCCTAAAGGTTTAGCCCCGCCAAGCGCAGGCCAGGCTGCAGCGGACAGTGTGGAGGCTGGGGACGCTCACCCCACCACGTGGGGTGGCCCGAGGGGTGGCCGTGGCCGTGTGGGAAGCAGCTGGACTCTGGGTCAGTCTCCCAGGGAGAGCTGGGAGGGCGGGCTGATGGGCCGGGCACTCCCCCCGCCAGCCCAGGTGGCTGATGGGTCCGTCCTCACCCCCATCACCGCCCGTCTGGGACAGGAGGGCAGCCGTGTCCGCCTGAGCAAGGCAGGGTGGCCCATGCACCTGGGGATGTGGATTGAGGTGCTGACCCCAGAGGCCAGCCCACCGGTTCCTTTACGCACTGATGCAGAGAGCGGAGAACACCCGCTGCTCAGCCTCTTTGCCGGTTCCCCCACGTCTCGGGTGGCGTGTTGGGAGCTCCGGGGGAGACAGGAGACTGAGGGGCCGTGACGGAGCTCTGCACAGGCTGGAAGCTGTTCCCCTCAGGCGTGTAGGTTATGACAGGGGCTCCGTACACCCTGCAAGGGGCAGGATGTCCTCTTATGAAAAGCAATGGATTTCTTTCCGGGCAAAGACGATGCAGCGTCTCAGGGTCACACACAGGGAGATGGAGGAGGGGCGTGGAGGCAGGACCCATGAGTAGGGCGATGCCCTAAATAAAGAACCCTGGGTTTGGTTAAGGTCCTCTTCCTCCCCTGAGCAGGCCTCTGGGGAAATGGGGCCAGGCCCACTTGCGGTCAGCTCTCAAGCTGTGTTAATGACGTCTGAGTCCAAGGTCAAAGCCGGAGCAGGGAGCCCTACAGAGCTGCTCCAGGCCTGGGGGGATTCAGGGAGCACCTCCACGCCACCCCAAAACACAACCTCCCAGGCAATCCCCAGGATTCTCAATTAGGACTCAAGTTCCCATTTCAGGCCAGAGAGCTGTGATCCCCAGGCACCTGGCAGTGGGGGTTCCAGCGTCATCACCCACAGAGAGAGCAAGTGGTCACTTGAATGACTCAGGAAGCAGCCACAAGAAAGGGTCCTGCACAAGGATCTGGCCGCCGCAGCTGTAATGGGAGCAGCGGGGCACACACCCACCTCCAGGGAGCTCCGCCGAAAGTCAGGTGCTGGGCACTGGGCACCTTCAGCCTCTTCTCCCCCGTGGGACACCCATGGGCATCTGCAGGCACAGGTGGATGCACAGGGCCTTGGAAACCCCTGTCTCTGCAGGGCCCAGAGACGGGTGTTCCATCATCTTGACTGACAAGCCTGTCCTCACATGTGCACCCCTCACGGAGACCCCAAATCGTCTCATGATGGTAGACAGCGAGGACTTCAGCCAAAAGAATGATGCTGCCTTTTCCCAGGGGCCCTGGGCACGGGAGAGGACGCACGCATTCCGGCCTGATGTTTTCCCAGATGTGCATCACTGCATAAACATTTGCACAGCTGGCCTTAAATTCTTCCTGGAACCAGGTCGGGTTTAAATGGGTAACAAGATAGTAATAACATTCAGGTAGCTTGAATCATCGTTTACCTGTATTTTACTCCTCCCTGCTCCCTTCACATGAAGGCATGAGCACGGCCCGTTTATTATGGATTCATGAGTTTAATTTTTAATCACCATTGTGTTTCTTCAAGCACTGTAATGTACCAGAGCCTGTCTCTGTGGTTGGTCAATTGTTTCCAGGGTTCCTGCCTTGTGAATGTATCAGTGAACCTCTAAACCAAATTATTCGTCATCAGAGCATTCGTGGTGTCTATTTGCCAGTGGGACCGGATGCAGGTCCAGCTGGCTGCTGCCTCGGAAGCCAATACTCAAGAGGAAGGTGCTGAGAAGGGAAGTGCTTTATTCTCAGGGGCTGGCCACCTGGAAGACGGCGCTTATGCGCAGACAGGAGATCAAGGCAGGAGGTCACACGGTCCATTCCGATGAGGCCGGCGACGGTCCAGATGCATCATCCCCGCTTCATGTCACCTGGGCTCTGCAGCTGAAGGTCAGCAAAGCTCCCGCCGGTTGCCTGAAGGTCACAGTCTGTATCTTTTGAAGTTAGATCCTAGGATTCTTGTACAAACATGCTGTCCATCTATACGCTACACATTAGTCCCAGTCTGCACTTACAGAAACAATGGCAGAAAAATGGTGGGGTGGGTTCCAATTCTCCCCCGTGACCCTGGGTCCTGGGCAGCTGGGCTGGAGGAAAGGGGAGCTGGCAAGTGAGGAGTTTGAAACTTATGGGGGGCAGGGGGGAGTGTGCCCCAAGCAACGCCAGAACCGCGGAAGAGTAGTATAAATAAGGGGGAAGACCGGACGGCAAAACCATAAAATGTACCGGTAAAGACATAAAAGGTCATGCCAGCCCTCAGTGACAGGGAGAGAGTGCGTGTGTGAGCGTGGGAGCATGTGTTTGAGTGTGGGCTGCCCCCACAAACCAGAGGAAAAGCTGGGAGGTGCTGACCTGTCGCCAGCAGGAGTAACAGCGGCGCCTCTGAGAGGCCCCTCCGGGCAGCCTGTAAGGACAGCGACACGGGTCCGGCTGGCTTGTTTGCGCTGCACCTCCTGGAGGCCGGCGCCCCTGCAGGGGATGGAGGAAGATCCAGATCCTTGCCCCTCAGGGCAGGAACCACTGGAAGGAAGGGCCAAGGCCCCCTCTGCACCTCCTTAGGGTCCTCTCCAGCGCTACCTGGCCAGGGGGGCGGCAGATGTGTTTGTCCGTGGGTCCTGACCAGCTCCCTGCCCACCCATCCCACCGCAGAAGCGAGGCCTGACCTGGCGGCCCAGGCCCCCCGGCGGCGAGCGGGTTAACCTGCGCTGGGCCGGGCAGGCTGCCCTCCTGCCTGTTAAGATTCGCAGCTGCACACGGAACACAACAGACTGCGAAATGCAATAAATCTGGAGTTGCCTCTCACTTTCAGCAATAATAATTAGCAAATTAAAATAGAAATGTCACCGCAATGCCATAAAAATTCTTAAGTGCAGGATGGGAGACTCTCTCAGGAACAGAAATGGCTTTTGTCCGTGTAACACCCAGGGCAGACGGGCGTCCGACGAGGCTCGAGGCAGCCGTTGCGCCCGGAGAGCCCCTGGCGGAGCTCATTCACCCCGGGGTCAGCTGTCCTTCCGAGTCGGCCAGCTGACATAACGGTGCAATCAAGCCTGCCCTATGGACCCTGCCACGCACGGACAGGGGGCGGACGCCATCGCTCTAACAAGGCAGGGGACGCGGAGAGCGTGCCAGCTGCGATCCAACTTCTCCGTGGCCAGCACCCTGGCCGCTGAGCATCCATTTGGCCAGGCGAGGGCAGGGCCGGGAAATTACCGGCAAATTATGCACCATCTGGCTTGTGCCTGGGCGAGCTGGGCCCGGGCCGGCCCGGCACCACGCGCGCAGGGCCACCTCCCAAGGAAGTCCCCGCAGCAGGGCCTGACCCCCGGCTCCCAGGGGCCCGCCCGTTCCTTCAAGAGAAAACTCAACTACAGAAACCGGAATTTTCCCACAATCAATAAATGACGCAGTAACTTTCCACATTATGCAAAGCGGGTTCTTCGTATCAGTAAATAATGATATCCAGCACTTTCGTTTCTGGCTGCATAATGAGGGCCAGATTTATCCTCCTGCCTCGGGGTTACCCAGGGAGACAGAACAGGCATACGTAGCAAGAGAATTAAGGTCGGGCTCAGGGGATCATGGGGGCCGGCAATTCCCCAGCCGGGCAGGGCGAGCCAGCAAGCTGGGGGCCCAAGGGAGCCACTGGGTTAGCTCTGGTCCGAAGGCAGGCAGGCTCAAGACTCTGGGAGGGCCCATGTGTCAGGAAAAAGACATCTTTTCAGTCTTTTATTTAGAACCGAGGGTGCACCGTTCCCGGGCGTGCGGACATACTGGCCGATGTGCGCTGGGGACAGAGCCATCTCCTAGTCCATCGCTTCTTGGCCTCGTGGCTAAGATCAGGTGCAGTATCTGTTCTTATCAGTTGAATATCTGATGTCTTCAACCCAAGGACAATACATACAATGGATTTTTGGAGCAGAGAGATGGAACAGATAAAATTGTAAAAGGACTAAAAAAAATGGTCAAGACTCTAGATGTTGGCAGAGAAACCAGCCCTGAGTGATGGGGACGGAAGGAGGCAATGGCATGGTGACTGGCCCGTGTGTGCTGGCTTTTGTTCAGATGGGCTCTCGGGACAGCTGGGTTGAGACGGCTTAGCTGAGAGCCTCCGGGACCAAGGCAGCCCCTGACTGCAGAATAGAAAGCAGCAGATACCACATGGTCCCTTGGAGTATTCGGCTGAACTGACCAGCACATGTCTGTGAAGCACTCATGTCCATAGATGGACCCAACCCAGAACTTGCAAGGATGGTCCCCAATGTTCACACAAGGCAGGTAGGTAGTCTAGTAACCCCAGATGGACGGGATAACATCATATCACCCAGGGCCTGGGTAGAACACACAGAAGAGACTTGGTTCCATCGTGGGGCATGGTTATATTTAGACTGAGCCTGAGTCAATGACCTCAGCTTCCCCCTTAAGAAATTAGAAGAAGAAGAAGCACCTCAACCCAAAGGAAGTAAAGGAATGAGTAAGAATCAAAGCAGGAATCAACGGTACATAGGAAGACTAGTGGAGAAAAATCTGTAAAGCCAAAGGTTGGTCTTTGAGGAAAACCAATAAAACTGACCCACCTCTATCCAGACGGAAGGAAACAGAAGGAGGAAATGAGTCACCGTGTCAAGAATGAGACGGGTGGCATAACTGCAGGTGCCACCAATGAGTAAGGTTGCAGCCCGCAAGATCAAAATACGAAACTTAACTGTACTGGCAACCAGCAACCAGCAAGTAAGACTGCAAAATAATACTGAGTACAGTAGCATCGAAAATGAAATCCTGAGGGATAAATCCGATAAAAGATGCAAAGTATCTATACCCTAAAAACATGGCTGTAAGAAATGAAGGAATACCTACATATATGGCCATGGATCATAACATACATTATAGTTAAAATAATAGCTTCTCCCCAAATAGGTCTATACATTCATACAGACGTATTCTAAGTGACGGCTAGTTTTTTGTTAGAAATGGACTCATTGAGTCAAAAATTCATAGAGAAATGTACATGCTTATTCAAGAATGTCTATGGAAATGTGGGCAAAGGACCTAGGGTAGCCAAGACCATGATGAAAAAGAATTCCTTGAGCATGATTTATGATCCAACTGCGGCAATCAACACAGTATACTATTGACATCGATGTCAATAAACAAATCAATGGAATAACATTGGGAGTCCAGAAATAGACCCCACACCTATAGCGGGTAACTGGGTTTGTTTGTTTTCACCAAAGTTCAAAGACAAGCTAATGAAAAAGGGATAATCTTCTCAATAAATGGTAAGGGAACTGTTGGTTACTTATAAGCAAAAAAAAAAAAAAGAACTTTGATTCATACCAGCACCACGTATAAAATTAACTCAAAATGGACCAGCATTCTAAATGTAACACCGAAAATTATAAAACTAGAAAACCTGTTTGACCTTGGGAGACACAAAACTACAATCCATACAGTAACACATTAATAAATTGGACTTCATCAATATATAAAATATCTTCTCTTTGAAAGATATTGTTCCTAAAATGAGGAGACCAGCTACAGAGTGGGGAAATAATGGCATGTATCTGATGAAGACCTTGTATCCAAAAATCTATAAAGAACAGATAAAAGAAAATAAATGACCCAATCTGTAAAATGGCAAAGATTTGAATAGACACTTCACCAAAGACGTCCAGATGGCAAATGAGTGCATGAAAAGATGCTCAAGTCATTAGGGAAATGCAAATTAAAGGCACAATAAGCTCCCACCGCACATCTATTAGGAGGTTGAACATTAAAAAGATTAGCTGTCACAAACACTTGCGAGTGTGTGGAGGAGCTGGGGTCCTCACACACCATGGGTGACACTAAAATAGTGTGATTTCTGAGGCAGGCGAAAGGTAACCATACACTGATGTTTCTCTCCCTTTCTTCCTCCCTCCCTGCCCTTCTCTCTAAAAATAATTAATAAAGTCTTTTTTAAAAGTAGTGTGATTTCTGTAAAACAGTCAGCATTTATATTCGTGCAAGGAGGGGAAAAGCATATGTTCATGCAAAGACTTGTATACAAACATCCTGGCAGCTTTATTCGTGATGGTCGAAACCCTGGAAACAACCCAATTGTCCATCCATAGGTGAACGAACAAATGAGGTGTGGAAAATCTGCCCGATGGAATGCGGCTCTGTAATTTGAGAGGGAGGGAAAGATTGATACAACGTATCAAGTATATGGTACAATGTGACTGGATCTCAGTTACACCCAGTGAAAGAAGCCAGACTCCCCACCCTCAAAAAAGGAGCGCGCCTCCCATATGAATCTGTTTCTATAGAAGTTGAGAATATGCATATTGACCCATAATGATAGAAGACAAACAGACTAGGGTGCCTAGAAATAGTAGGGGGTGCGGTGGAACACGGGACATAGGGAAGGGTTAGAAAATACCAGGTGGCAGCTTTTAGGAAAACGGGTGCATTGGTTGCCTTTATTGTTTTGATGGTGGATGTGTGTGCCCAGGCTGCTGGCACAAAGCACCTCTGATTGGGTGGATCATGCAGCATTAATCTGTTCTCCTATGTGCTGGGACTGGAAGTCAGATCCAGGTGTGGGCAGGGCTAGTTTCTCCTGAGGCCTCTGTCCTTGATGTGGAGACAGCCCCCTTCTCCCCACGTCCTCACCTGGTCATCTCTCTGTGTCCTATTTTTCTCCTAAGGACATCAATTGCACACAGATGGAGCCCCCCCTGGTGACCTCATTTGAACTAAAAACCTCATCTCCAAATACAGTTGTGATATTCCAGGGCTTCGGGCCTCAGCATGCGAATCTGGGGCAAGGGGTACGCCGCTGGGCGAAAGGGATGGCTTCGCAGGTATGCACCTGTTCCCTCGTTTAACTTAAACCTGTAATTCTGCATGTTCCTTAAACCTCAATAAAGCTGACTGAAAAACGATTACTCTCTGCTGACTGTGTTTATGTGGTTTGATACGGACCCTTGCACGGCATCGGATGCCATTCCTCCAGGTATGGTTGGAGCAACCTTGTTAAGAACGGAATAGCTTACATGACAAGACCTGCATGTAGGCTCCTTTCCTCCAATGTCGTAACTCCGCCTACTCTGCGGTCCTGGCTTCACCCTGGGGACCAGCCCTGGGGCCACAAGAGGCCGGCGCTCCCCGCGGTGCTGAAGAAGGGCCGCTGGGGAATGGAGGCCGCCTCTCTGCTTAACCTCACGCCTTGACTCCCCAGAGGCTCCGGGAGCATAAAGCCCCCCTGAGAGTCTTCCTGGACCCCAATCAGGGCTGCGTTTATCCCCATAAGCAACTTACAGTGCCTGCGGAGAAGGGCTACACTTGCCATCCCCCCAAGCGTCACTCACACATGTCCACACGTGGGTGACATCGGAATCCTCTGCCCATCCTTCCCAGCACATGTTTCTGCTCCCAAATTTGTCTGCATCTTGCATCTTTGGGGTGTATATCTGCCCAGGAGCGGCCGGACAGGACCCCCTGGAGGGCCTCCTTTCGGTGTTGGGGCTCACTTTTGCCATGCGGATACCGTGGCTCAGAAAAACAACTGAGTTGGGGAGAGAACGCCCCCGTCCAATTCAGGTCTGCGAGCCGGACAGGACGGCCTTCCTAAAGCCGCCTGTCACGCCACGCTGCCTGGCTTGTACACGCTTGGAGTGTCACTCACTAAAAGCTAAGCCCCATCAAGCAGGGACCTTGTTTCTCTCGTCCGCCACACTATTCCACATACCTAGCAAACCCTGACATATGGTGGACAGCCAGTAAATGTTCGTTAAATGAATAAATTGGGCTGTAAACTCTTATGGGAAGCCCAGCGCTGCTGGAAGACTCCTGCCTAGAGCAGATCCCAGGCACTGCTTCCCTTTTATTCAGAGCAGGGGGGCTTCAAGCTTTGCCCCAGGAGCTGCCCTGGATATCCAGGGGCGGGTACCTGGAGCTTGCCCCTCCCTCAGTCGGGAGAAATCACTTCTGCCTGTTTTATAAATAGTGGTTCCATGAACAATATTGTTTAGGGGGGGAAATTAAATATCATTGTTTTTTAAACGTCTACAAATCACTCAGCTAGAATTAAACAGAGAAAGAAATCATGCCAGTGTTACTAGACTTTTTACAGACAGGAGGTCACCAATGGAGCCTGCAAATGCCTTGACCATCACTGCGTGTTCGGAAAGTTTTACAAACCAACAGATGTGTCAGTACCGGAGGTAGAGGGGCGGACGAGAAGGTACCCTAAATTTAATTGGTGTGTCTCTCTCCTCCTCTGCCCTCATCAAAGGCTGTGGAGCCAGACATAAGCCACGCAGATAGAAGCAAGTGAGAACAAAAGAGGCAGCCAAGGCAGCTGTCTGCAGAGAACGGAATGTGCTGGAAGGCACCGGCAGCTGACGACAAGGTAAGTGCATGGCGCTGAGAGCCAGGGAGCAAACTCCAGCACCTGCAGGAATGGGGGCTGGACAGCCAGCTGCTTCTTCCAGGGCAAGGGGTGCCGGGTGCCCTGCCCACCCCAGCTCCATGGGGAGATTTTGAACCCTTCCAGAGCGATCGTTCCATCACCAACCAGCACGGGTCCGGTGCACGGGTTGGACGATAAAGCTCACGACCACGGTGGGACATGGCATCCTTCCCAGGCTGCCAGGCTGAGCCACCACGTGGATGATGACGGAGTGACTTAAACCAGGGCTCCCTCTCCCTCCCCTGGGCTGCCTGGTGGGTGGCAACTCCAGCTGCGGGACACAATGCCCCAAGCACAGGACACAAGGGAGCATTAAAATGAGGCCCTGGGCTCACGGGACTTCATAACGTGATGAACGCAGTGCCACCAGTGAGCATGGACAGCCCTTGGCGGAGCCCAGCCCCCACCTGCGTTCAGAAGGGGACGTGAGCTCCGCCAGGGTTGGGGCCTGGTGTTCCGGCGCACCATGTGACCCCACGAAAATGAGCCCGGACCGCCAGGACCAGCAGGCAGGCAGGCACGTACTGGAGTCACATCTTGCGGTCCTGACAGGAACATGCCAGAGGCTGTCCTTAAAAAAAACATGAAAGAGAATTTCCTATGCTAATCCTCCTAGACCTCAGATCTTTGTAACTGGGGTACCGTTTAAGCCAAACCCCTTAGCCCCACCAAGCCACCACCGAGGCCGGCCAACCTCTGTGGGACACGGCAGGAGCAAGGCTGCCCTGGCACCTGGGTGGTCCAGCCCAGTTCTGACCCACCCACCCCGGGAGAAGGTCCTTCCTTTTCTCAGACGAGGGTGTATTTCTTCCAAACTTCAACGGCCTGTGGCCATAAGGAGAACTTCAGAAACACCCACCCGACATTCAAACACGACCCCACCCCCGCCAACCCCCAACTTTCCTCTGGGAACAAAACAGCGTGTCCTGTCTCAGTCCTCCTCAGAACCTGTTTCCATGCCCGGACAATGGCCTTCAACGTGTTATCAACCGCAACCTATCGCAGCAGCGTGCCACCCAGTGCGACCTGAGTGACCAGACTCTGGGCACTTCCACCCCAATGCTTCCCAGGCTACTGAGGGCCTGGAACCTGCCTTTCTCCCTGGTTTTGAAATCAGATCACTTTCTTTTCCCCATCGCGGGCACCGCGCCTATTCCCCTGATTCTCCATAAGGCAGGGGCGCTGGGCTGTGATTGGATGAGGGCTGGAGGCACCGTGACTGTGATTGGATGAGGGCTCAAGACATGCTGAGCTGTGATTAGATAAGAGCTGGAGATATATTGGGCTGTGATTGGATGAGAGCTGGAGACACTCCGGGCTGTGACTGGATGAGAGCAGGAGACCTTCTCTCTGGACTGTGATTGAATGAGAGCAGGAGACCCTCTGGGCTGTGACTGGATGAGAGCAGGAGACACGCTGGGCTGTGATTGGATGAGAACTGGAGACACTCTGGACTGTGATTCAATGAGAGCAGGAGACCCTCTGGGCTGTGAGTGGATGAGAGCAGGAGACACGCTGGGCTGTGATTGGATGAGAGCTGGAGACACTCTGGGCTGTGATTGGATGAGAGCTGGAGACCCTCTGGGCTGCGATTGGGTGAGAGCTGGAGGGGCCCCTGCCCAAGCGGCACCAGAGGGGTCATTTCCTCGACTCGTTCACAACATCCCGCAAGCTTTCCTCTCAGATCAACTCCATCAGGGCCGACTGCGCTGCTCACCAGCTTAACCGGGGACAGAAGCACGGCCCCGGCACCAGGGCCCCCGCCGGTGCTGGACGCAGGCTCGCCCCGCCTGCCAGGGCTCCCGCTCGGCCTCCGCGGGAAGAAGGGCACTGCATCCCCACGACGGCCCCTCTCCCGGGCAGCTGCGGAGACACCCGGCGGCCGTCGAGGGATGAGAAGGGTGAGAGGTGCACCCATAGGGGCCGTTGGGAGGTGGCCGCCGAGCACGGGGCCCCAGGCTCTGCTCTCCGGGCTCTGCCTGCCTGACAGCCGTGGGTGTCCCGCTCCAGGCCGGATTTCACTCCTCCAGACGCAGGGAAAGTATTTACTTTCTCTTGATACGAGAACCCGAAAGGCATCCCCCCACGCAGGCACGGGCGGGGACCCCTGGAAACAAATGAGCATCGCGGTGGAGTCTGAAGTGGGGCCCACCAGTGGCGGGAACCAGGGCTTTCCAGTGACTTTTATGTTCCCTGTCAGAATAGCCGTAAAGAAAACAAGACATAAACTACCTCCCCCGGATAATTTGCTGCTTTACAGGTAGTTTCATCACTTTTTTAAATGGCTATCCAACGTGATCTTTATGTGTCCCTCCCGGCCGGCCGCGGGGAGAGCTCTGGCGGGGAGGCCACCTCGGAAATCACGGAGGCTGGGGGAGGGCGTCCCCTCCTGCACCAGGTCGGGGGACCGTGGGTGGCGGACACCGTGTCTTCAGGTGGCCTGTGCCTGAAGCTCGAAGGCGCCACCAGCCTGCAACCGCCCAAAGGGGGAGCAAAGGGGATCCCTCGAATTTACAGCTAAAGGGCAGCACCTACATCCAAGCGCAGCAATAGAAACGGGGTGGGGGGGGTGCGAGTCCTGCTTCACCCACCACCTGGCACAAAGCGCTTCCCCTCCCCCCACCCCCACCCCTGGATCTGCAGCCCAGCCCCTCAGCCCTGGGGGCTGCTTCTCAGCACTTTGGGGGAGCGCAGCCATCATCTCATTGAATTTGTGCTTCCTTGGCTATTTTTCTTATATAATTAGGGATGGAAATCATCTAAAAAAAAAAAAAAAAAAAATTTACCAGGACATGATCTAAATATTTTAACCACCTGCACACATTTGTTTACCGCTATTTATATTTATACGGACTTATTATAGTAAATCCAATTTCGTTTTCCTATTAATTAAATTGAATTAAGGAAATTTATTAAATCGTAAAGAGTGCATTCCATGTGAAACTATTAAATTATATTTACATTTGACATAATTATAAGCTTGCGGGCAGTTGCAGAAATAGGACGAAGGTTCCAGTGCTGCCTGCCCCACCCCCAGAGGTGACTTGCCCATAACTGCAGCAGACGGGTGGGGGGGTCTGCCCCCCTCCCACGGGCACCCCCTCAGAGCGTGCGCTAAATGAATGACTCTCCACACTCGGGAATCCCTTACCAGCCTTGCACGGGAATGAACTGGGACGGCCAAGGCAGGTACCGACGGGGGGACAAGGTGAGGATGCTGGAGGCTGCAGGTCACCTCCCAGAGCAGCCGCTGGACCCCTCTGACTGCAGAGCCGCCCTCAGGCCCCCACCCGCTCCACCCCACCCCTCCCCACCTTCCACCCTCACCTACCTGCTCTGCCCACCTCTCCAGCAGTATGAGATGACTGGGACCTTTCCTGGTGGGGGCACACTTCCCTAGGATCATCTCAGGTCCAGAGGGCTCTGATGGCCACCAGCGACCCATTCCGGTGGGTCTGCTAGGCTTTGGAAGACTGACCAGAAGGAAGGAAGAGGTCACACTGCAGACAGCCAGGTGTCTTCCTGTTAACCCCCCACTGTCAACTGGGGCGCCCACCCTCCACTCCTCACCGCGCCACCAGACAGCTTTGGGGATGGTTTGCTTCTTCTTCCCACAGAGCTCTTCTGGGGTTCACATCAAGGCAGCACCCCCTGGCGCACAAGCCTGGAGAACCCCCAGAGCAACATCCCCTGGGCCTTACTGAGCACCCCAGAAATGTAACCCATTCCTCATGGGCCTCCAGCTCAGGACTGGAGATGCCCCACCTCATAGTCCCTTTTGCTTCCTTCCTGGAGCCCAGCTGATGTCCTGCCCTCCCCCAGACTCCCCACAGCACCCCTGGAATGGAGCGCACAGGTGTTCCCCATGGCTCACAGACCGTGGGGGGCTGTTGGATCCCCACGGCCAACCGCACCCATGGCAATAGCAGCTCCCAGTCCTGCCCCCAGCAGTCTCCCCTAATCACAGGCTCCAAAAGGAGCACAGAACCCTGTCCCCCTCTGGGCCTCCGCTGAGCTCCAGTGGAGCAAGGTGAGCAGAGGCTCCATGGATCTAATGGCCACTCTGGACGGCACCTGGACCCCTTGCAGGTGCCAGAGCTGAGCCCCAGCAGGGCCCCAACACTCCGTGCATCCGCGAGGGCTACTGTGTCAGTAACAGTGACTATCCATGAGGGCCACTGTCTCAGTGACAGGTGACATCTGGAGTTACAGTAAGGACACCCAGCAAGCTCCAAGGGCTACCCCAGCCCAGCCCTCCACCCGCCTCAGCCTTGGCACCTATGGTTCTAGAAGCTTCTTGAGAGCTAACCTGCCCTCAACACCTAGCCCCACATTTGACATACAGAATATCTACAATTAACGATACTCTATCTGGTGCTTTAAAATATGCAGAGGAAGCCTGACTGGTGGCTCAATGGATAAGGCACCAGCCTGCAAACCCAAAGGTCGCTGGTTCAATTCCCAGCCAGGGCACATAACCAGGTTGCAAGCCAGGTCTCCAGCCAGGTCTGTAGCTGGAGACAGGTGAAAGGCAACCACACATGGATGTTTCTCTCCCTCTCTGCCTCTCTCCCTACCCCTCTCTCTGAAAATAATGAATAAAATCTTAAAATAAATAAAAAGAGGAGAGATCACATGGTGTGTTCTTACCAAAATCACACACACACACACACACACACACACACACACACGAACATGAGAAAAATTTGAAAGTAACAAATAAACTTAGTACCTTGATGAAATCACGGGTCTTTTCATATGTCCAAATTCATTAAAATGCATAAGTGTGTAACTTTTCTATTACAATTATACTTCAATACAGAAAAAAAAATGTTCTGAAAATGTAGTTGTTGAATGAATGAAAGAATCGGTGAGTCAACCAATTAGTAAACAAATTTAAAGTCGGGACTAACACAAACCCTCAGGGTCACTGAGTGAACATTTAGGTTTTGCCTGCCTCCTCCCCACAACCCAGAACCTTCACAGGAATGTCCAGGCCTTTGTGAGGCGGGAATTGGCGGTTTCTGCAGGGGGGACCCACCCGTGGCTTCCCAGGACTCTCCTCCAGGTACAGCTATTCTTTCTGTTAAGCCAAATCTAAAGTGTTAAGACCCAAAGCTGCTAAAGTTCAGGGAAAAGATAATTGTGCCGTTCAATCTGCTCACCAAAGAGGAGGTCAGTTGAAAAGGGTTACGGTTCTCTTGAAAATATTCTGACAACTTTTTGGTTTCATCTTAATGCAACTACCGCTCTGCCTTTTCAGAAAAAAGGCTTCTCTTGACCTATAAATGCTGCTGAAACCCAGGATTACTGGTTTTGGCCTTTTCTTTATTTGCAGGTCATTCGATGACCGGCCAGAGGGCAGAACTATAATGTGAGGATTACAACATTTATGGGGAAAATACACCAGGGAAGACCATGGTGATGATGTGAGTGAGAGAGAAGGGGGTGGGAGAAGAAAAATGGAACGAAACTTGTCCCCTGGGACTCAGAGCTTTAGAAATGGAGATGGTGGTCGTCCCCTCCGGCCAGCTCAGGCCCCGGGTGGGGAGGGGGAGGCTCACTACAGGTTTTTGAATAAGGAAGTGGGTAGGGGACTGACTCCCCTGCAGGGCAACGGTGAGGACTACATGAAGTGATCCCCGTAAAACATTCAGTCAGTGCCTATCCCAGGGCCGTTACCCTAACTACCAAACGCCCTTCTGTTTGTCCTGGTCCCTGCGGCCTTAGCCTCCGTGGCCCTGTATCAGCACAAAAGCTCTAGCAGTGAACTGGTGTTTCTGCAAAGGGCCAGCTGGCACATACAGCGGCCCTGCCAGTCTTGCAGTCTCCGTCGAGATTAATCAACTCTGTTTTTGCGGCAGGAAAGCAGCCAGAGACAACAGGAATGGGCGTGGCTGCGTGCCAATAAAACTTTATTTACAAAACAGGAAGTGGGCCAGATGTGGCTCCAGGACCCTAAGCTGCCAATCCCTGGTCTAAAGTCACAAAGCTTGGGAGCAGCGTTCAGGGGAACCAGGGAACCGATGACAGTGTTATTGGCTGCCTGACACCGTTGCTGCCCCAGCTCCTCCGGCTGGGACCCTCCGGACACACCCCGATGCACCTCCCTCCCTTGCGAGCCCCGCATGTTCACGGAGACCATTGCTCCGCCTTCCTCTGGACTCTAGTCTATGAACGCAACCTGGGAGTGAGGGGGCTCAGGGAAGGCACCCCGTGAGCTCACGCCTGTCCCCGAGCCCCCGTTGGGAGCAGGCAAGACATAGCTGATCCATGTTTATCTTGCACATTTATGTTTCTCTCCCTCTTTCTCCTTCCCTTCCCCTCTCTCTAAAACTAAATAAAATCTTTATAAAAATAAAGCCCACATCTACGCCAGCAGCCAGCTCACCAGAGAAAATCTATTCTCAGAATACGGCCCAGGCGATAGGGACCTTCCTGCAGATGGTCAGCAGGGGCGCCCCCGACCTCAGCCAGCGGGGGCCGCACCTGCCAAGGGCGCTGGCAGAGACAGGGTCCTGGACAGGACGCAGGCGAGGTTCCTCACGGAAGGACCTCACCTACAAGCACCGGCTGACCATGTCGAGTCCCAGCTTCCTCAGGGGAGGCCTGGCCTCTCCCCGGCCCCCTATAGGTCCCCAGTGAGGCTGGAGGACCTTCGCTGGACAGGACAGGCCTGCACTGTTCACAGCCTCGACACCAGGACGGACAAAGTGTTTGGGGTGTGGAACGCGGCCCCCCTCACTCGCTAGGCAGGTGCTGACCTCATTCTTCTGTGCCCAGGGGGCCACTCAGAACCTCAGTCTCTTCACCTGTCAGGTGAGAATGACGACTTCCTTCCCCACGAGGGGTTTGTGAGGGTTCACGGAGCACACACACAGAAGGTACAGACAGAAGAGTGACAGGCCATAGCATAAGCGTGACCAGTGACCTCGCATGGTGGCCAGGGGCCCACGGTTCCTCCACTGGTGAGGGGCGAGCTGGGATTTGACCCAGGAGCGCAGCCCCAGCCCTGCCTGTCACTGCTGTCACAGGGGAAGACCCCTCCCTGAAGCCCAGAAGCCACCCTGTCTCTTCTGGTGGGAACAGTGCCACCCAGAGCCCACGCCTGCCGCCGCCTTCCTCGCTGGGCCCAGCTGAGGCCGAATCTGCCGTCCCAATGAATCAGATAATCAATAAACGTTCCCGAGCATCCAGGCAGTAAAAAATAGAAAAGCGTCTTCACACCCGGACAAGCCAGCAATTAACCGGAGCTCCGAGGCTGGGCTTTGTTTGGCCGGATTAATTGGCTTCGGGGAGGCGGGTGGGAGGCTGATGGGCGCCCCGGTTCGCAGCCCGGCAGGACAGGCGCTGGAGGGGCCTGCGGCTCCGGGGAGGCAGGGGAGCCAGGTCTGTGCAGAGGCGGGTGGGGCCCGCCGGGCTGGTGTGCGTCTTGTGCACACACGTGCCGTTAGCCATTAACCCCGCAGCGGCTCAGCCTGGGGGAAGGAGAGAAGGCTCGGGACAGCTCGGGTCACCTTTCCTGTCGCAGAGTCCTCTGCCAGCCCCGAGCAGCCACCACTCATCCTGTCCAGTTCTGGCTGCAGGTCAAAGAGAACGCAGGGGCCGGGACAGCCGCCCTGGCTCAGGGGTGAAGCGTGGGAGCCCCGGGGTGTCATGGGGAGAGATGTTGGGGTCATTTAAGTCAGAGACACGACCTTCTCACTCTGTTCCTGCCCCTGGGCCGCCTGGACCATGTTTCAGGACACCAGGCAGGGCGTCCCTCTCGGACCCTGCCAGACTGGCGGGGCAGGGCTGGCATCACCGAGCAGTGACGATGTGGTAGCAGAGAGGGAGACGGGTGCTGGCCTGTGAGCCATCTCCGAAGAGGACAGCCACCCCAAGTGGACACGACACAGACACCTCCACCAGGGTGGCTTCTCGGTCTGAGAGTCCACTGAGCCAGGCCCGGGCCGGCCCCTTTCGGACCCTGACAAGGAACCCCACTTTGCACATGGGGACATGGGAGCTCAGAGAAGCTCCCATCTTTGTGACCCCATCTTCCACAGGCATCCTGACCCTCTGCCCTTCCCTGAGCCGTGAAGGTCACTCAGCACCACCTGGGACCAATGAGAGGAGCAAGTACTTGCCCACACGGTGGGGGGGGGGGGTGGTATTTACCCAGCACCAGGGTGAGCCTACACCCCTCCCCCATACCGTGTCACTCCACTCTCATAACAACCCCTGGAGACAGGCACGCTGAGCCTTCCTAATTTGCAGACGAAGAAACCGAGGTGCAGTGGCCAGGTGGGCACCCAAGGGCACCCAGCTCATGCGCTGCAGAAGCCCGGAGCAAAGGCCCGCGGGCGCGGATGGCTGTGCAGCCTCACGTCCACGCCTCAGAGCCCAGCCCCTGCAAAGGCAGAGGCCAGGAGGAGCTGACAGACCGGCAGGGCCCTGCAGAGATGATGAATGTGGCTCTAGCTGGGGAGATAAGAGGAGTAATTTGCTGTCTGAACTCACTGTGCCCTTTGGCTGCGGGCGTGCCAGTGACACAGGGCACGGCTGGGCCGCATGAGGAGATGCTCTTGCAGCCTGTCCGGGGTCTGGACGCCCTCGCTCCCCTTCCGCCAGGATAATCGCTGGCAGGGGCCTGCTCCTGAACGCCACCTGAGCACACTGTGCAGGGAGGCGTTGCTAGGCGACGGGAGGAAGGGGGCGACGGGCGGCAGGACCGGGCGCAGATCCTCAGCCGGCATCGCGGCCTGCGCCCAGGGAGCAGGAGGAGAAAGGCACCAAGCCGGCCTCTTGGTTTCAACGAGCTGGATCTGCCTGACATTGACATTGACCGGGGGGCTCAGAGAACGATTTGAAATCTAATTGCCGGGTGTTTTACTTTGGTATTAGGGTCGTTGCACTTGGTAAATATCAGGGAGCTGAATGCTGTCTCCGATCCTCTGGGCAAAGTTTACCGGCGCGGCTGTGGCCTTGAACAAAGGACACGGGAGAGAGAGAGAGAGAGGGAGAGAGAGAGAGCATTGCTCCCGGGAAGGGGAAGGGGAGGAGGAGAGAAGCCACTGGACAAAGTCACCCCAAGACAAGTGTCCCCATGTAGCCACAGTCTTTGTTCCATGCAATAAGCAAATACCCTAAGGACCTGGCTATTTTTGCTTCTTCCCTACTGTCTACTGGCCCCAACCCTGCACCCCAGTACCCACACACCTAGAGGAAGGAGGGGGAGAAACCCTGATGGGTCCTTACCTTACCCCCCCCCCCAAAGTAATAGACACGTCAAACTTTAAATGAAGAGAGGGAGAGGAGCCATTAAAGTATTAAAGAACTCAATTTTTTTTTTTTTAAATCTCAGCATCGGAAGACCCTTCTAGCAAAAATACAAATCTCAGAGTCATAAAAAGATAAGTATTAAAACAAACCCATAAAGATGCAAGTTTGCTGCTGGGTGAAAAAGCTACCGTACCCAGGGTTTTGTTTTGTTCCTTTGTTTTTTCCCTTAAGGAAAAATGATTTTTTAAAAAAATATCTGCAATTCTTACATGCGTAGGCTTAATTCCTCGGTTAAATGAATAGTTCCTATAAAAATCAATAAGAACCAAGTCTAATAGCCCCGCAGAAGAAGGTAGCTCGCAGAGAAAGAAATACAAATTTCTTTCTCAAATGTGTGAAAGTAGGACCAAGCTCACTCCGGGTAAGAGAACAGCAAACTCAAACCATGGAAGGTCACGTTTTTCCATCCTCAGCCTGGCAAGTTTTGATGGAAGCATTGTTTCATAAGTTGGGGACCATGTTAGTACTCTTTTCTTGTTGCTACGGCTACAAATTGCCAGATGTCATCTATTGCCACTCAACTTTATCTACCAGAAAAGCACGTGGGATGTGCTCCTTGAACCAACCATTTCACTTCCAGAAATGCACCCCAGAGAGTCACTCCCCTGATGCCCGAGTCACGGGCAACTAAGACTCATTATCACACCACTGGTTTAATGAACAAAAGCCAGGCACCCCTCTGCGTGGTGTTTGACGGAAGACCTGCTGTTTAATTGACGGTCATCTGTGCGAGCGTCCAGAATGTGACACTGCTAAGGTTTTTTAAAGAGTGAATACAGACTTCCGGCAGAGGTGGGGACATGGGTAGATGCGCTGCGTCCCCCTCCACCACTAGGAAGGAACACAGCTGCCTCAAAACTGGAGAAAGCACAAGTTTCAGAAAATCAAGCTGCACGGGAGTCCGGCGACAAAGATATAAAGAAAAAAGACTCACCCAGACAGGTGACCGGCAGCGGGGGCAGAGCTGGGGCAGAGGACACGCTAGGCGGCCGGGCAGCTGCGGCCAGCAGGCGGGAAGCAGTCACACGTTTTTTAAAGTTCCCACCTGGAGAACGCCCCCAGCACCAGGCCAGACGGGCGGCTCATGGTTCCAGCACCAGGGAAAATTAAGCCTCCTTGCTCCTGACTGTGAAAACCAGCGGGGGTTGGGGCGGAGGAAGAAACTGCCCGTCTCTCAGCGAGTCCGTTTATTTAGAGGCCCCCACGGTCTTGGATCATCCGCAGAGCCACCTACTCCGGGAGCCACGGCCAGGGCAGCGGGTAGAGGGACCAGTCCTACCCGGCAAGTGGGCAAAGTGCTTGGAAAAGGGGGGAGCGCTGAGCAAGCAGCATTGTTCCCCCTCAGACCCTCACTAGTCACCCCACACTGATGGGTACCGAAGGCTCCGCCCCGTCACGTAACAGGTGTGACCGCTCTACCCCAGACACGGAGGCAAACACAGGAGCCTGTCAGGTTGAGGACACAGAGACGTATGGCCTGTAAGAGGGAGCAGATCAAGGTTTCAGAGTGAACTAAGCGACGAGGAGATGCCAACCTAACAGATGAGGAGTTCAAAACACTGGTGATGAAGACTCTGACAGACTTGACAGATTTGCTCGACCATGGCAAACACAGAAGGGCAGAGGGGAGGGCTGTGCTAAGTGAGACAAAGGAAAATGCACATGAATCCAATGGTGAAGGAAAGGAAACAGGGTTCACATCAACCATTTGGAACATAAGGAAGAAATAAACAGCCAACCAGTACAGAATGAGGAGACAAAAATGGGGGGAAAGAAATGAGGAGAAGCTTAGGAACCCCTGGGACAACTTCAAACGTGCCAGCATCTGAACCATAGGGGTGCCAGAAGGAGAAGAGGACAAGCAAGCATTGAAAACTTGCGTGAAAAAATAATGCCAAAGATTACAGATAAAGAGAGAATCTTAAAAGCAGCAAGAGGAAAGAAGAGCATTATCTACAAAGGGGCTCCTATAAGACTATCAGCTGATTTCTCAAAAGAAACTCTGCAGGCAAGGAGGGACTGGCAAGATGTAGTCAAGGTGATGAAAAGCAAGGACCTGCAACCTAGATGACTCTGTCCAGCAAAGCTGTCATTCAGAATGGAAGGGCAGATAAAGTGCTTCCCAGACAAGGTAAAGCGAAAGAGTTCATCATCCCCAAGCCATTATTAGATGAAACATTACAGGGACTTAATTTAAGAAAAAAAGGATCAAAATGATGAGCGTTAAAATGACAACAAACTCGCAACTATCAACAAGAGAACCTGAAAAAAAAAACAAAAACGAACTAAGTAAACAACCAGAATAGGGTCAGAATCAGAGGTATAGGCATCATCGGGAGAGTTACCAGGTGGGAGGGGAAGGGGAGAAATGGGGACATGGAGCAGGATTAGGAAACATGGTTGGTGGGTACAAGATAGACAGGAGGATGTCAAGAATAATAGAGGAGAGGGTGAAATCAGGGAACTTCCATGCACAACCCATGGACATGAACTAAGGAGGGTAGGGTCATAGGAGGGAAGGGGGCCCTGGGTAGAGGGGAACAAAGGGAAAATAAATTGGGACAACTGTAACAGCATAATCATTAAAACACACTTTAAAAAAATTAAAGGAATGAATACAGAAGAGTCCCCTCCACAGAGATCTGCACGTGGCCTGCGATGGACATGTGACTCCAGGGGTTGACCAAGGCTTCCACCTCTGAGCACAGCTAGGGCGGCACCCCCGGAGCTGCTCCCTTCCAGGAGCCCCCTGCCCCCCACTGGGTGGAGAACGCTGAGCTCTGGGCTGGGCTCCCTGACCCAAGGCTCACCCTCATGGGTGCCACCCCTGTGGTGTGGCCTGCGCACTCTCTCCACCAGGGTCTCAGGTGGTCCCAGGCCACACGAGAGCCCAAAGCTTGTGCCTTCGACCACAGAACCCACTTTCCCACAGCAGCTCCATCCATGCACGTGTGTCACCTTCCGTGACCCTGCAAGGCGACAGCCAGCCTGAGGGCCGACTTGAAACCCGGCGACCCCGGCTCCCTCTGCTGCAGGGTGTCTTCCCGCCTGGGCCCTGCAGCGCCAATCTGCTCCAGCCCCGTCAGGGGTCAGGTGGGCCCAAGGGCGACCTCCACATGGGGTGTCTCCCTAGGTCGGGGAACCCGCCACCCTTTCCAATGCCTCTCAGGGGTGCAGGTGCAGGTGAGGAGTGGGCAGCGGCTCTGTCACCTAGGGAGTGGGAGAACCTACGGATGGGGCAAGCCTTGGGGTACCAGGAAAGAGGAGGCCGACCACACAGGGACAGCAGGCCTGGGGCCTGGGTGATGGACGGAGGCCTCTGCAGGGAACTCACAGGAACAGCGGGACAAGTGACTCTGGAGCCGGGGCCCCGGGGTCAGTGCCGGTGTGCCCACCGCCTGGCCAGGTGACCACAGGGCTGCAGCACAGGGAGGTCTTGGCCCCGGTGCCTCACTGAGCAGGCCGGCACCCTCGCTCTCTCTCCCTCCCCCCACCGCCTACACCTCCAGGGAGATTCACCCCCACTCCCCCCACCCCTCACCCAGCCTCGTCCCTGCCCCGCCTGGACTAACCGCCGGCAAAGCAACACACATTCAACACAACCGAACCTTCACGGTTATTGTTATTACCGTAATTACTGGGGAAATCAGTGATCACAAGCCGCCTGGAGCCCCACTCCAGAGACCCCCGTGGCCCTGCCTCAGCGCGACCAGGCTGCCCGCCCCCGACACGCAAGAGCCAGCCAGGGTCCCAGCCCTGCTCCCCGCTCCTCCAACAGCCCTGACGTGCAGCCCAAATCGGGGGTTCCCCGGGGAGAAAAATCCAGGCTTCTGCGTGATGGGAGCCGAACGCTGGCCTGGTGACACAGGGGGGCCATCACTGCCGTTCCCTGATGGGCCCCCCCGGCCTCTGAGAGGTGACCGCTTGTTCTCAGGTGGGGCCCACACTGCCCTAGTCCCCCGGGACCCCTCGCATGGCAGGACAGCCCTGCCGGGCAGATGGTATAGCCACCTCCTACAGCGAGGGACAGGGACCAAGGCTGGCACTTGGTGGCCAACCGGCACAAGCGAGTTTGTTCCAGAAGGCATGGCTAGGACCTGGGCCTCTGCTTAAAGCTGAGCCTTCCACCCACGGGCTCCTGAGACATAGCAGGCCACCTGAAGGGCCACGTCCCGTCCCCCATGTCAGCCCCCCCAGGAGAGTCCCTAACCCGAGCGGAGCAGGTGACCTTCGGGTCCTGTCACTCTGCATTCAGGGCTGACCCTGCTTCAGACAAGCGTCTCCTGGATGCCACACCCTCACACCAGGAGTCCTCCACGCCGGCCCAGCCCCACACCCTGAGGGGACATAAAAACCCCTGTCCAGCCCTGGCTGGTGTGGCTCAGTGACTGAGCGCCGGCCTGCAAACCAAAGGGTCGCTGGTTCGATTCCCCGTCAGGGCACGTGCCTGGGCTGTGGGCCAGGTTCCCGGTAGGGGGGACCACACAGCGATGTTTCTCTCCCTTTCTTTCTCCTTCCCTTCCCCTCTCTCTAAAAATAAATGAAAACCATCTTTAAAATTTTCTTTAAAAAAACTTTCCAATGGCTTCTGACGTTCCCACGGAGCCCACAGAGGTGCACAGGCGCTACGGGGGCACCTGCCGGCGGCACTGGCTGCAGCAACACAAGGGAGAGTGCGGGTCTGGGGCGGCGGGGAGAACTCGGGGTTCAGCCCTGTGGAGTGGGGGCCATACACGCGTGAACTCCCCCCGCCCTGACCTCTGCTGCGGCCCGTGGCTTGCTCTGGCCAGTGAACAACCGGGGAGTGACAGTACGGAGCTCCGAGCTGGGACGCAGGGACCACCATGCTTCCTGGTGCCTCCACCCTGCTGACCCTAGGGCGGGGGGCGGGGGCCCCTCGGAGCAGGGGCGGCTCCTCCACTTGAGCCTGGACCAGCGGCCCCACCAACCCACAGCCTGTGGGCAGCCGTGGTCACGTCTTACTGCAGGTCTCAGGTGGGAGGTCATTCGCTCTGCAGCAAGCGTGACCTCCCACTTCCTATGGAAGAAAACACTGAAAGGATCAAAAAAGAAAATGCAGAACGCAAACTCTCCCTTTCAGAGGACACCACAAGGCAATGTTTTTATGACAACGGACTAGAGAGGCGTATTTCTGACTTAGGCCCCAAAAGAAAACACCACCAACCAAAATATGGGCGAATGTCACAATCATCCAGTAGAAATTTGGATCTGATCAAAGGAGGCCGGGACTAAAGTTTAAAAAGACAAAGGAAATGGGTTGGGGAGCTAGTTGGTTGGACACCAAAGGGTCGCAGGTTCAATCCCTGGTCAGGGCGCGTGTGGGACAACCGATCCGTGCCCCTCTCTGTCACCGGTATTCCTCTCTCTCCCTCCCTCCCCCTCCAAAATCAAGGACCATCAGTAGAATCTAGGCTGATCCCTCACAAATAAACTGTGGAGCTCTCAGGCCACCAGGGGCTGAGTTGACGCATAGGGACGGAGTTTGGGACCCCCCTCCTCTGCCCTGCTGTGCACGTTTGTTTGCAGCATTGGATGACGGTTTTCAGGGCTGATGACACGTGAAAGGAGTCGTCTGGGTGACAAAGGGGAGCTTAGGTGGCCGAAGGAGAGGAAGGTGGGTTCTTTTCTTTTCCTACTTTCATATTCATTCTCTTTCTCTTGGTGTGAGGGTTTTTGCTGTTGTGGTGATGGGAGAGGGCGTCTTTTCACCCGTGTCACAGGCGCCCTGTGTCCTGGTGGTAAGGACAGTGACGAGGAACCTGGCAGCTCGGGAGAGAAAGATGCAAACACCTGCCCCTGCGGCCCCGGGGCTGAGGCGGGCGTGAGATGGATCCCACCTGATCTCATTCCACATCCTGAGGCTGATTCATTCAAGCTCCCAAATAAAATAAACGTCAGCTTTAAATAAGGATTAAATGCTCACAGCGTCCTTCGTCAAATAAACTGACATTGCACGTTTTCTGGTACAGGTTGGAACTGGGGGGTGGCGGGGGGGTGTGGTGGGGAAGGGGAAGGGGTGCTCTGAGCCGAGGAGAGAAAGTCACCAAAGCTTTGAGGTTCTTGGGGGGGGGCAGTCACCTTTGGTCTCCCAGCAGAAGACATGGGGGAGAAGACCTGCTCTGTGCCCACCACCGCCCCAGGGGAAGGTGAGTCCGGGCAGCGGGCCCAGAGGCGCAGGAGGCCCCCGTGTCCTTAAGAAACGACCGAGAGGGTATTGTCCCACCTGGGTTTTGCTACGGAACAGCTGCCAGGATTGAGAACTGACCAGGAAGACCCCCGGACCCCCACACAGCCACGAACCACAAGAGGGAAAGGGGCGGGTGGAGCGGTGGGTCACGTGAGGCTGGGGCACCCACACCCCTGAGGCAGGGAGCAGAGAAGGCAGCTGAGGGGTTATTCTTTCAGACCTGCAGCGCCAAGAACGCACTGCAGCTGCAGGAAGGCTCCCCAGCCCCGCCCCACCCACCCCACGGGGGCAGCACCCAGAGCAGAGCACGGCCTGCCCTTGGGAGAGGGGCACCCTTGCCCAGCCGCCCATCTCCCTGAGGTGAGGCCAAGGTGAAACTCCTCCTCCGGGTGTGCGCTGCGCCCCTGCCCTGGACACGCAGGCTCGGTGGGGAGGGCTGGGGGAGCTGCCGCCCCCAGGGGTGGGCGTTGCTATAGCGGAACAGAGGCTGCTGTGGCCCACGCGGGAGGGGAGGGTGCTGGGGCTGGGAAGTGTGGCTGAGCCGGGTCCTTGGCCACCTGGGGGGTTTCATGGATGGTCCCTGGAGGACAGCATCCCGTCCTCCTACCCAACACCGTCGATGGCTCTGTGCAGCCTTCCCGGAGGTTTGGGGCAGCTGAGAAAAGGCCAGGGTCAGAGACCACATTCTTAGTGTCCCCACACACAGACAGGTCGGGCAAACACAGCAACCCTCCGGGATCCAGGGGTGGCAGCTAATGTACCGAAAGACACTTGTGGACTCATCCGTTCACAGACTTGGAACATCTGCAGACTGACAGGCTGAGGACCTTCCCCGGCACGGAGGGTCCGGTGCCCCTCAAGTGTGCTCGCTGGCACGCGGACGGCACGCGTGACAGGGTCCGCTGCCGTCTGGATGACCCATGTGACCGGCTGGATGTCCGAGAGCTGGCTTTCAATCTAGCCCCTCACTATTTGCTTTCTATGTTTCCCATCTGTTGTTTTGTCTGCTTTTGGATGGAGCGCTTTCTATTCAACCTTCCCTTCTCAGTGGGTTTCTTCGGTGTCGCTGTTTTGTTGGGTCTGGCTTTGGTTTTTGTAGCTGCTTCCTGGTTTTATGGCCTGCGCCCCTCAGGGACCATAGGTGGCCCTGAAATGATACTGCACCACTTCCTGTGTCATGTAGAACCTTACAGTGAGACGCTTGTATTTTCCGCTGTTGGCTGTTTTCGTTTCTGTAGATGCTTTAAATAGAAAATATTATTTTCTATTTAAACCGTTATCTTTAAGTTACATTTCCTACCATTCATTTGTTTTAACCCAATTATTTACCTTTTGGTAAACACGCTTCATCCTCTACGTGGAACCAGATTTCCATCCCTGCTCAGAATGAATAATTTAAGCTTCTGTGTAGCTGAGAGTCTCAATTTTGCTTTCATGTTTGTTTGCCGTATCTTAGCTGGGTATTAATGCTACATTGACCATTGTTTTCCCCGTAAGCAATTTTTAGGTGTTGTATCCTCTGGCGGCATTTTCATCGACTAGCAGCCCGGCCTTCATGTTCATGTTTGTTCTTCTCTGAGAAGTGAGATGTTTTTCTCTAGGTGCTTTTAAGACTTCGCCGTTAGCATGGGTTTTGAGAAGTTGACAATGCGCCTCAACATAGTTTTTAATGGTTTTTCTTATGCTTGGGGTTCACAGGGATTCTTGGATCTCTAACTTTATAGTTGTTACCAAATTGGAAAATTTTCACCCGTAACTTCTTCAAATATATTTTCTACTCCCCCCACTTCTCCCTCTTTTGAAGACTAAAATTACCCATCTATTTGGCCTGTGGAAACTGACTCTCTGTTCATTTCCTTCATCCTTTTTTTCTTTCCTCGGAGGTTCACTTTTGATCATTTTTGATTATTGTGCCTTGAAGTTACTAATCTCTTCTTCAACGGTGTCTAAGGTGTTGTTCATCACACCCAGAGGTGTTTTTCTCTTGGAGATTATATTTTCCACCTTTGGAAGTTCAGGCTTAGTTGTGCGTGTCTCCACTAAGATTCTCAAGGTTTTCTTTACCCTCTTCATGTAGAAAACACAGTTAAGAGGACCACGTTCATGTCCTTTTTACTAATTCTGCATGTGCCATTTCTGTGCCTGCCTATTGATTGCCTTCTCTTGTTGTTACTGATTGTTGTTTCCTATGTCTTCGCATGCCTGGTAACCATGTTTTATTGCACCGCAGACAAGTGAATTTTTATCTTATTTCGCAGTGGGTATGACCGTGTGCCTATAAATACTCTCGAGATTTGTTTTAGGATGCAGTTCAACCAACTGCAAATGTGTTCATCCTTTGAAGAATTTTTAAAGTCTCTCTAAGTGAAAGAAGAGCATCTTTATCCTAGAGCTTATTTTCCACAGGACTGAGGCAATTTTTTTTTTTTTTTTTGAGTTCTTTTCCTAATGTCCTGGGAAGCATACAATTTTTACACTGTTTCTGGTGAGAATGCCCAGCGTGCCCGGTTCCGTGTGACATTCAAGCATCATCCCCACAGCTCCTTTCATGGGGTTCTTTCTCCGGATTTTGGTGGTTTATGCAAGTGTTTAACTGAAGACCCTGGAGAATCACCCGTTGGCAACGTTCTCCCCTTTGATGCTCTGGATACCTGCCCTGCACAGTGGAGCTACCTGGCTCTCCCAGACTCCAGCTCTGTCTTCCCAGCTTGGGAAGCCGCCCGCCTCCACCTATGCTCCTCCTCCCCAGCCCGGCACCTCTCTGAGCAGCCTTTTTGGGGACAGTCATTTGGCAGCCCCCTCATTTGCTTATTGTCTCTCAGGACCCTTGTCCTGAGCAGCCTGATGTCTGAAAACCTGTTGTGAGACCACGTAGTCTGGCACGAGGAGCCACGCTCCACCACGGGGCCCTCCTCATGCCCCACCGTGAGCGACTCATGGGCGTCCCAGTGAGAAGCCGCTGGGAGTTGTCATCGGCGCCCTCCCACACACGATCAGCAGTTCCGGGCGCCCTTCTCTTGCTGCTTAATAAGTTGCCTATCACCCGCTGCATGGCAGGGTCCTCTCATTACTCAGTAATCTCCACGCTCGGTGGTGTCATTCTGAAGGAGCTGAGCGCAACCTGCCCCGGGTACCGTGAGCGGCTGAGATCTGAAAGGCTCAGGGGCACAGCCAAGAGCCAGCCTGGCAGGGAGGCCGCCTCTGGGAGGGACGGGGTCTCGGGAAGACCGCCCCCCCTCCGAGAGCCCGCCACACACTTCAGGGGCTGGTCCGCAGGGGCTTTCGGTGTTGAATGAGGGACTTGAACGTGAGGCTTGCTCAGACCTTCTCCCCGAACAGATACGAGTGTGTAATTACCCGCTTCTCCTCCGGGAAATAAAAAAGTGTGATCCCTGATTCACCAGCAAATTTAGGGCAAGGCGGCTGCGAAGACCGGCTCGCACCTATTCCTGGAACATGCCAGACAGCTTCTGGAGATTAAAATAATGACCGTTAATGGAGATCCATGTTTCATGTTTCAGTTCCTGGTAAAATTAATACCCTGTTTAATATTAATGGGAGTGAGGTACGCCGCTGGGGCTGTTAATCTGCTACCTTTCCACCACGTCAGATGTAAAAATAGCCGCTGTGATTAGCCAGGTGGGCAGAGGAATAATGGGAGGCAGGCGACGGTGCACATTTGAAATGCATTCTGCCTCATCAGGATTCGAAGGGAGAACATTTCCTTCCAGGCACAAGCAGGGGCTTCAAACTTCACTTGGGAGTTTATTCTTAACCCACAGGGATTGAATGCTCTCCACATGCCACGCCCCACGGTCCACTTCTTACCACTCTGCCCCGTTTAACCCCCACAGAAGCCCCTTGACGGGAGGGTTGTTGTTCCCATATTAAGGAGGAGAATGTTGAGGCTCGGGGACCGACCAGTAGGGACAGGGCAGAGAGGGCCACAGTGCCCAGTTCTCTCTGACTCCAGAGACGATGCTTCTACCTGCAAGTTCTTAGAGTTTGTTTGTTTCCCTTCTAAAGCATCTTTACGTCCGTGGTCACGGAAGGACGGCAGGAAGCAGTAGGTAAGTCCACACCTCAATGAATGAGAGCCAGGGTGGTCCAGAAGGTCACGTGCTGGGGCCCTTCCTCCACAGCTGGGGACACTCTGGGAAAGTCAACATTCTTGACGGCGAGTTCGGACGTTCGTCACAATTAAACGAATATGTACCGGGCACCTATTATGTGTATTATGTGTCAGGCACCGTGCTAGACACTCAGAAAATGAGGATTAAGACAAACTCTGCTTCCACCTTTAAGAAGCTTCTATTTTAGGCCCTGGCTGGTAGCACAGTGGATAAGGTGCTGGCCTGCGAACCCAAAGGTCACTGGTTCAATTCCCCAGCCAGGGCACATAACCAGGTTGCAAGCCAGGTCTCCAGCCAGGTCTGTAGCTGGAGGCAGGTGAAAGGCAACCAGACATTGACTGATGCTTTTCTCCTTCTCTGCCTCTCTTCCTTCCTCTCTCTCTGGAAATAATAAATAAAAATCTTAAAAAAAAAAAAAAAAAGAATAAGAAGAAGCTTCTATGTTATGTGGCACTGGGAGGGACCAATGGACCGAAACAGAAAGTCACTGCTGGGCACCAGATAAGTGCACAGGCCTAAATCAGCCTGAGCTGTGTTGGTGGCCGTTAAGGAAACCCAGATGGAGGTGATGGGGCCGACTTGAGGCAGGGAAGTCACCCGGGTTCTCTTGGAAGAGGCCTGTCTGCGAGGAGCCTTTGGCAAGCAAGGGATACCAGCTCGGTGTCCCTCGGGTTAAAGGATCTTGGAGGGGCAGCGGGTAGTTCCAAAATGGGAGAGGAGCTGGACTTCAGCAGAAACAGGCTCCTCCGCAGGTCGGGCAGCCTTCATGCTCCTGGTGAAACTTCCAGAATGAACGCTTTCCACCCATTTCGTCTCTCCCTTTCCTCCCACTCCAGAGTGAATTCCTGGGAAGTAGGTACAAAGGGGGGAGTCCCGTCAGCCTTGCTTGGGTCACATGCCTGCTGGGCGACAATAGAACACAGGAATCTTTGCAGTCCCCTTGCAGCTATTCATAATAGGGGAGCAGAGGTTCTCAAAAAATAAATTGGGTGCTGTCAGCCATTAAAAATAGAGGCTGCAGAGCCAGAAACGTCAACACAGGAGAACCTGGGAACTAGAATGGAGACTGAAGCATAACGAGAAACAACATTTGAAAGTGGAGGGAAACACAGCTAGGAAGCAGGGACAGCACGTGCAAAGGCCCTGAGATGAGGGTTTCTGTCAGGTAATAAGAGGTCAGCTCCATTATCTAGAGGAAAGGGAACTAATCTGTGTATACGGATACATAAATAGAATAAGTCGATGTGTATGGTTAGATGATGATGAAGAGGAGGAAAAAGAAGAGGGCCGGTAGGTAGGTAGATGATAGTAAATAGATAGATGATGAAAAGATTGGTTGAAAATATAAACTTAGGAGGTGGGAGAAGCCACAGGAGCACAGCTGAGGGGTGGGGGTGGGGGTCTCACACTCAGAGTCTGGCATGTGATGCCTCCTGGAACGTGGCACCTTTGGCACCCTGTGCCCCTCACCCTCATGGAGCGCTGCACACAGGCCCTCCCTCCATCAGACAGAAAATGTTATCAATGGGCCTGGGTGTAAATTCCTGGGGTCCTGATGCTCCACCACCCCACCCCACCCCCGTACCTGGCCCTTCACTGGAACAAGGTGAGGTAACCACTTGCGCAGTTCTAGACCCAGATCCATGTCGCCAGCTTGCTGGGGGGACCGAAGGGGGTCCCTTCCCTCTCAGGGCCTATGTCCTTTGTAAAGTAAGAGGTCGGAATGACCTCTGGGGTGGAAAGAACACCAACACAAGGGTGGAAAGAAAGGTGGGAGGCTCCCCCAAGCCTTCGGGGCAACCCCTCCCAGGGGGGCTTGTGCTGCCCCTTACCCACCCTCCCAGCCATCTCTTCACTTGCTGCCCATTTCTCCTACGGGCCCAGTGGGCGCTAGAGCACAGCCGCGGAACACACAGGTACTGTCCCTGCCCTCCTGGAGCCTGGGGCCCAGCCACGAGGCAGGTGGTAGGTCAAGAGGGCGGCCAATTGCTGTTGCAATTGCTGTTCGGGAAGCAAAGCCCAGAGGGCATCAAGGCCCTGGACAGGGAGCCTGATCCGGCCTGCAGTCTGGGAAGCTTCCTGAAGGAGGTGGCTCGCACAGCTGGGCACAAAGCGGTCAGGCAGATGACGGGGAAGAGGTGGCTGGTGCTCCGGGCTCTCACATGGGGTCTGGGAGGTGGGCCAGACCCCAGATCCAGGGCCCCCAGGGACCGGCTCATCTGTGACAATGGCAATGCCCCCCGCTTAGAGCAGTTTGTCTTGAGGTCCATGCAAGTCCTTGCGAGGCTGCATCTTGCGGGGCATCGGGAGGGGCTTGGACATGGTGACTTGTAGGCGCGGAAGCTGCAGAGGGCGTCCTCTTGGCGCGCATGCCGTGCGGCAGCCTGGCCTCAGGAATAGGACAGGGGGGTTGTTCGAAGGACAGGAGGTTTAGGACCCCTTTCCGTCCTGGCTGCACCCTACACCCTGCAGCGTTCACGGCTGGCCTGCTCATTCTCTGTCCCCTCCCCCGCCAGCCGGGCCGCATGTGTTAGGGGCTGGTGACAGGACCACCATGGTGCTGTGTAACTGGGAGCCTCCCCCACCCCCATGCTCTCCTGCCACCCAAAAGAGACAAAGTCTTCTCATCTCGAAGCCTGGAGGGAAACAAGTTATACAACTATGGGGCGGAGGGAACTTCTTAAGAGCGTTTGGTAGCTGGGGAAGAATCCGTGTCAGCTGGCTTTTCTTAAGGAACAAGTGTCTGGGCCACCTGTCACAGCCAAAGGAGAAGTGAGGCGTTCCTAAGGACATCTGCCTTCACAGCCACCTTGCTCAGGCAGGGAGCTGCTGGGGCCGTGCACACTAAAGAAGCACCTGCTATGCAAAGGTGCGGTGCCTTCTAGCCTCTAGTTTGCATTAACCTGCGTGTGCACGACTTATCTATGCTGTGTAATAAGTTACCCCGACTTCGCCATCGACAATGATACGAATGCACTATCTCCCAGTTCCCATGGGTCAGGAGCGGAGGCACCATTAGCTGGCACCCCCCACCCCCTGGCCAAGGGTCTCACCAGGCTGAAATCAAGGTGACAGCCATGGCTGGGGTCATGCAAGAGGCTCAGGGTTCTCCCTCAAACCCAGTGGCTATTGGATGAATTCAGGTCCTTGCAGCTGCAGGACTGAGGCCCCCAGCTCCGGCGGGGGGGGGGGGGGTGGCGGTGCCCACCATTTGTTCTCTTCCAGGTTCCCCTCCGCCACATGGCAGCCTGGGTCTCGGAGGTCAACACTAGCATCTGCTGCTGCAAATCTCTCTGGCTTCCTCCTTCTCTAACTTCCCAGCCCTTTTTGAAAGGACTCGCCTGATTAGGTCAGGCCCACCCAGGATAAATCTCCCGGTTCCGTGAACTTAAGGTCCACCGATTCTGGGCCCTAATCCCATGGGCAAATTCTCTCCACCTCACCAGACAACGTAACCTGATGGGGAGAAAGGCATCCGGTGGCATTCCCGCCCCTCCCACACACGCTACAGGGAGGGGCCCACACGGGGGCACGGCCGGGGGTCATTGGAGAGACCTGCCCACCACGGTTGTCACCGCCTGCCAGCACGCGTTGCCCAGCCTCCATGGTCCGGCGGCCAGGAATGAGACACCCTCCCTGCCAAGCGCCAGTTCCCAGTCCCCACCCCCAGCCGCCGCCGCATCCCAGGAGCAGGCAGGGACGGAGCAATTAGCCCGCGGTAATGAAAGTACCCGGCCGTCGCGGGGCTGCCGGAGGAATTGATGAACTCCGCGGAAGCTCGCGCTGCTAGGAGACAGCTTGTCAGGGGACCACTTCCGAGAGAAGAACAAAAACACCCCATCCATCACTGCCAGGCCCTCCCGGGGGCCTGATGTGCAAGCGCTGCTCTCCCTTCCCGCTTCGCCCCGCCTGCTCCGTGAGCCTGCGCTATCCCTGCAGCCACGCGGAAGCAGGCCTGCGTTTCCCCAGAAAAGCTCCGTGGTCGGAAACACTGTCTCCGGCCGGTCGTGCCGGCAGGGGAGCCCCGCCAGGGGGCCAGGGGGCCGGCTCCCCTTCTTGCAGGCAAAGATCCATGAGGCAGATCGATCGTAGGATTTTTAGAGCATCTTGTCCCGTCTGAATTAATTGCGGCCTTGGCGGGCCCGGCCTCTGCAGCACAACAGGGCGTCCTCAGGGACGTGGCTGAGCCGTGTCCTGCCTTCCAGGCCACAGTGACCTGTCGTCCCACGCGCTGGCGGGCCACCACCTTCACCACTGAGGTCACACACACACACACACACCAGCCCTGCACGTAGCTGCTGCCCCATCCTCCAAGAGGGTCCGTCTCCCCCTGCAGCCAAGCGAACGGCCTGTAATTTATGGCTGAGCCCGGAGGCAGCTGGCCAAGTGAGAGTAGCCCTCTGGCTTCGCTCCACCCGGACAGAAGGGACGGTGGCCTCAGAAACACAGCAGTGACTGCCTCTGTCCTCGGGTCAGCTGACCTGCCTTCCCCAAGCTGAGGCGGCTGGGTTTCCCCTGACGACCAGCCTCCCTTTTCTGCATCTCCCCAGCACTCTCCGCACCCCCAATGCCGCCCTTGCCTCTGCTCCTTTGCAGGACCACTGCTGTCATTCTGCAGAACCGCCCCCTGGGGGAGGAGAGCCCCCGGCTCCCTGCTGCTCCCACACCCTGGACGCCCTGGCCCTGGCCTCTGGCTTTCGCAAGATTCCCACCTGTCCCCATCTTTGTGGTCCAAGGGCCAGCAGCATCGCCTGGCCTGGGAGCCTGCCAGGAATGGAGAGTGTCAGGCTCCGTCCCAGATCTGCGGGGGTGACCCCTGGAGACTGAGGTGCACTCACCTGTTGAGATCGGCTCCCTGCCCGACTGCCTGTCAGATGCAGCCTGTCCTCCAACACTGCGGGGCTGGAGCTCACCTGGGACACCTTCCCCAGCCACCTGGGCTGCAGACAGGCCCATGGATGCCCCCTCCTGTGGCACGGGATCCTGCACAGACAGCTTCACGGAACCTGCCCACCTCTCCCTGGCGCCGGACCACGTGCCCCTTGAAGGCAGGGATGCGGGTTGATGCCTCCGTGCACCCCGACACGGGTGCCCTGCCCGGCACAGGTGATGTGCGGTGTTCGGTCACACGCACTTGCCGGACGAATTAATAAACGGTCGCTGAGTTGCTTTGTCACGTCACCCCCTCGGTGTATTGACCAGAGGAGCTGCAAGGACGTCAGGCAAGGCTATTTTTAAACCATCTGATTTGTCCGCTGCCTCTTCCGCCGTTGGGAGAAGAGGAGCCATGGCCTGTCGGAGGGGGCTCGACGGTGGCACAGCACTTCCGCCGGAGGGAGCCTGCCGGAGCCCTGGGCACCCAGAGGGGGCGGAAGGTCCTGCCCCTGCCCTGGAGCTGAGAAGTTTCTGAGCGGGCTGCTCAGGGCAGGAGGGGGATGGGGGTGTTGGCAGGCAGCACCCCACCCCAGTAGGGCCTGCGAAGGTGGCAGTCACCTGAAAAGGAATCATCATCCTTTTCAAAGTAAATTAAATTCCACAAGCGGGAGCTGAGGGCAAGAGCTGCATCTCAGGCGCAGATACAAAAACCTTGAAGCCCCAAAGACGCCTGCCCTCGCAGAGCACGTGGGGCTGGGCAGCGGGCTGGGGGTGCCGGGCGGTGGGGACTGGGGTGGATTTGGGGCTCAGAGCATGAGTTGCGCCCCGGGGAGGGAGAGAGGACACGATGGTTTGAGGGGGGGACAGGCTGCAGCTACTCATTCGTTTGGATGAGACCTCTGCGCTCCCGTCAGGGAAGCAACACAGGACCATCAACAGCCGCCGCTTTGATGAATCACCAGCGTGGCTGAGGCGGAGCCACGCGTGTCCACACGGGCGCTGACCCACAAGCCTGTCCATCCGCCTGCCGGGGGCCGCGGCATGGCTGGTCCAGCGCCCCCTGTGGGTGGGGCAAGAGAGGACGGTCCTGGCACAGAGACTGGGGAGACGTCAAATTGAACAAAATCACGGAATCAAATTCAGGAGGTGCCTGCCGTATGAGTGCGTCTCAGCGCGCCGGGCCAGGCTGCCCAGGTGAGCTGGGACTCCAGAGGCCGAGAGGGGTGGGGACTAGCCCAGGGCCCTGAGCGTGGGGAGGGGAAGCAGGGAGGCTGGGGTTTGAGGGGACACGGCGCTCACAGCACCTCACTGCTCTGCCACCAGCCAGCTGGGCTTTGGGAATGGGACCGGGGCACCCGGCCTTGCTCCCTGCCCTCCCTGCATCTGCGGACGCAGCTCCGTAGCGTAAGTGCTGGTAAGAGGCACCCAGAAAGGCTCCCGGCCTGCGCTGGGCCTGGGATACCACGTGAATAGCTGGGCGTTAGAGGGCGGGAGGGGGAGTGAGGAGAAACCCTTGTTGCTGTTTAAAGACCGTCACCGAGATCACTTCTGCGCAGAGGACCCGTTTCCACCCTCTCTGGGGTTAGGCGTGGTCATGTGACTTGCTTACAGTCACTGGGTTGGCCGCACGCTTTGGCCCCTGGAACGGGAGGCGTTAGGTCTAACCCTGAGACCTGTTTTGGCCAACGGCAGGGGGCAGAAGAGGGGGCGATGTCACGCCTCCTTTGTGGGCCACGGGTGCCCAGCTGCAGACGGCGATGGGTCTGGAGCTAGCTTCCCCAGGACACCTGCATCCGAGTCCCCCGCCAGCGAGCCGCGAACCTTGGCTGTGTCAGCCGCTGAAAACTCAGGGCTGGCTGTCCCCCCATCAGAATCGAGCCAGTTTTAACGAAGACGGAGGCTGGTCCCAAATGCGAGGTACCCGTGGAACAAAACTCCAAACCAGGGGGGCTTCCTGGTCGGGCCACAGGAGTTTAGGAGGCTGACACCGAAGAGGGAGACAGAGAAGATGGTGTCCCACGCTGTGTGGCGGAGAGACGTCTGGTGACGCTGTCTCCTGCAATGACACGTGCATCCATGTCCCCGGGAGCGGCTGCCCTGGTGTTGCGTGCTGCCCGGTGGGCAAAATGAGCCAGGAAGGAGGTGGGGTCACAGAAGAAATGGCTGGTACACGGGCCCCTGTGGAGGGAGCCCAGGGGCCCCCAGATCTAGGCCTGGCCACAGTGGAAGGACTCATCAGGGGGTGGGCGTCACCTCCGGAGATCAAGGGGGGGCTGTGGCGGCTCAGGAAAGCAGCCTGACTGGGGGCGGCACCTGGGAGACCCTCCCAGTGAAGCGGAGGCTCAGGAAAGCCTGTGGGGGCCTGGGGGCCCGGGGGGCGCTGTGATGGAGCCTCAGGACCGAGGGGAGCGTAGGGGCGAGGAGGCAGGTGCGGAAACCATGAAGCGGGGCTGCGGCTACACGCCGGAAATGGGAGGGAAGTCCCCCACTTGGGGAGACGCTGCGGCCCGGCAGCACGTGGACAGAAACCACATGCTCACCTGAGGCCAAGCACCTTGACCCCTTACAGGCAGGAGGAGGAGCCTGTCACCCAGGACAGCACCGCCCCCAGGCTGCCCGGTCGCCGCTGACCAAGGGGGTGGATGGAGCCAGGGGTGGCCGAGGGCCCTTCTGCACTTACAGTCGGAGAGACAGCGTTTGCTGATTAAAAATAGAACCCATGACCCGTCCCCTCAGCGGAAGAAGACAATGGTTGGGGGGATGAGTTTCCTCCCTTTCAAACGATCTGCCATCCATGGCATTTCCAAGCATGTAGGATTTTTCTAAGAATAACCTCTCCCTGGAGCCATGGAGGTTGTGAAATGTACCCTTTTCAGCAGAAGGAAAGCTGTTTCCAAACCCGTAACAGAGCCTCCCTGTGTTTGCAGCCACAGGAGGTCGCCGGAACAATAGTTCCCAGAAAAGGTGTCTTTATCCTGGGTGAAATGTCACCCCGGGAGGACGGAGGACCCACAGCAGCCTTGACCCCATCGCCCTGTCCACCACCAGCCACCCCTTCGCCTGACCGGATGGGGGGGGCCTCTCCACAGGAGCCCCAGCCTGGGTGGGCCGGGGCTGGGACGCTTAGGGGCCATCCACCTCCCACCGCGGGGCCGGGGCCACCCTCCTGCCTGGGCACCTCGGCTTGTCCGTCCATCCGGCGCAGCTCACACGCACCGGTAACAGAAGCACAGGCCGAGCTAGGCAGTGAAAAGTCACAAGGAAAGGAGAGTCCTGGGGAGAAAGAGCACAAAACTACAACAGAGAGGCACACCCGGCAGGGGACAGCAGCACCCAACACGACAGAGTCGATGGGCCGGCGTGATAAAGACCCTGGGGGACCCCGTCTGCTGAGGGGGAACACGAAACACGGAGGGAGCGAGGGAAGCATGAACCCGAGCAAGTGTGTGCCTGTGTGTGTGTGTCCACACGTGTGTTAGCATGAGTGTGAATGCCTGTGAGCGTGTGAGTTCATGTATGGGATGAGGGCACTATATTCCTGTGCGAGTGCGTGTCCATGTGTGTTAGCATGAGTGTGAATGCCTGTGTGTACATATAGGGAGAGTGCTGTGTGCCTGTGTGAGCAAGTGTGCGTGTGTGTGTGCACACAGGGGACTGGTGGTGCTGCAGGGGAGCCTGAAGCCAGCTCTGTCCCCCACGGCAGGAGGTGGCTGGGCTCTGACCGTAGGCTCAGTCCCTCGGGCTTGGTTTCCTCGCTGGTGGGACGGGACCCGGGGTGCAGCAGCTGAGCAGGTCGGGTCAGGTGCATCCTTGGAAGGGCCCCGCGCCCCAGCGTTTCCACTTCATGTTGGTGAACCCACCTTCCAGAGCCAAGTGGGCAGATGGCCTTTGGGAATGCACGGGGATGCACAAGGCTTCCCTCCGTGGCGTGGAGGTGGGCAGGCCCCACCGTGGTGCAACCGGGGGGAAGCGGGCCCAGCCTGGCCCCATGCAGGGCAGCGGGACCCCAGGGTGAGGAACAGGGACACCAGGCCTGGCAGTGAGGTTCCGGCCTCCGCCTGGCTGGTTCCTTCCACGGGAGGTGGGCAGGTTCCTCCCCTGATGACAAGAACCAGGTGAGACAAACCACGGGCCTGGTGCCCTGTCCCCACCTGCAGCGGGGACCCCTGGCCTGAGCATGCGGTTGGAGCTGCCCAGGCACCTGGCCGGGCAGGCGGACCCCGAGCGCTAGTTTTAATTGTCATCGCACTGTCTTTAGGAGAATCCCCTTCTTCACAGGAACTTCACACGGGGCTGCGGGACCACTGCCGAGACCCCACGGATGCCTGGGAGGAGGACAAGTCAGGCTGGTGCCTTTCACACAAGGCGACAACCAAACACCAGGAGAGGTGCGAACCTTCCTTGGCTAAAGACATGCAGAGTCTAAGGCTGATGAAATGCCTCTTCCAATTCGCAGGCCAACATTTTTAGGGTAACCCGGTCGGGGGAAGCTGGCACTTTAATGTCACGGTGAACGTTTTCACGGTAATCCCATCCTCCCACCACAGGAGAGATGTTAACGCAGTAACCCCTGCACAGGACCCCAGGACGCCCTTTGCATGACCGCGAGTGTTTGTGGTCCTATGACTCATACTTTCTGCCGTTATTGAGTCTTCTACGTTGTACCGTCGGTACGCACGATTTTATCATGAGCAAAGAAATTAATTTTTAGTGCAGGCCCAGGGCTTGGAGCGAGGCACCGGAGGACAGCGTACAAAGGGCTGCAGGGTCAGCCCCTTGTTGGAGTTCCCCTGCGCAGTGAGGCTACCGTTTTATCCTCAGAGAAAGCCAGGTCCCGCTTGTCTGGGGTCCTCTCCCAGGACTCTACGCAGCAGACCCAGCCGGGCCCGGTTCAACGGTGCACCCACCACGTTCTTACCCTCGGACTCCAAACACCCGCTTAGTCACCCGGCTTCTCACTGCCACCACGCCTGTCCCAGCCGCCCTCCCTTCCACCAGGCTCGTCGGTACCGCCTCTCACATGTGCCCTGCACACCCCGTTACCGCTTGAGTCAGGTCCCCCCAAGAGATGAGGTGGAGTCCTCAGCCCAGGACCTCAGAAGGTGTCTGTATTTGGAGCTGGGGTCTCACTTCGGATGCCACCATGTTCACACAAGTTCCTGCGGGTGGGCCTGACCCAAGGGGACCACTGTCCTTACAAGCCGAGATGAGGACACATACGCACACAGAGGGATGACCAGGTGGGGACACAGAGTGAAGGTGGCCAGCCGCCCACAAGCCAAGGACAGCAGCCGCGGGGGAACCAGCCCTGCCCACCCCGGGGTCTCAGCCGTCTGGCCTCCAGGACGGGTGGAGAATGGGTTTCTGTGATGAAGGCTGCCATGCCTGCTACAGCGCCCGGGGGGCAGGAGACAGCGCTTCCTCTACACAGCAGCCAAAGGGACATTTTCAACCATCTAAAGGTCTCCCGCCACGCCAACACCGTCCTGTGGCTCCCAGCAGAGGCTGGAGCCTTGGCGAGGCGCAGGCCGCCTCTGACCGGGCTTCCTCCTCCCCACCCCACGCCAGGCGGTGCACGGGTCGCCGCTGTCCCCTGTGGGGACCCTCCTTCCTGCCTCCCAGCTTTGTCACTCCCACACTCTCTGCATGGGACATGCTTCTCATCCCCTCCCTCTGTCCCCAAGAGTCAATGCACACCCCCTCTGATTTCCCCTGGTCACCTGGTGGGAACCAGTTCAAACCAGACACCTCTGCCGGCCCTGCCAGAGCCCCTGTCTTTCTTCCAATCCCTCTGCCGACAGACGCTGGGGTGAAATCAGCCCCTTTCTGGAGAGACGTCTGGGGTACAGGGTGCTCGGCAAGATCTCTGGCCTGTACCCACCGCCGGCACAGCCCCTTTCCCCGCTGGGACAGCCAGCGATGGCTCCAGACATGGCCGCACGTTCCCTGGGGACAGAATTGAGTGTCTGAGGGACATAGCGCCCAAGCCTGTGGCGCTGGGCCCCTCCCGCAGCGCACCCAGCACGGGGAGCCGCCGGGCACCAGGGCGCCCACGCGTGGGGACAGAAGCAGTGAAACAAGGGACCCGGCCGTCCTGCCATCTCTGCTGGCAGAGCTGCCCCTGACCACACCGTGGCTCCTGGTGTTGGAGTCACCCCCCTGTGACCCTCAAACGGCCTGGGGTGCCCACAGGGAAGCCCTGTGGGGGCTGCTGTCTCCTGGTTCCTATTTCCCACCATCGCTGGGCTTCGTATAAACATGCTCCCCATCTAGGTGACAGCCAGAAAAGTAAACGTGAAACGTGAACGGACAGAAGTGTGATCAGCATCTGGCTGACACCCTGAGGGTCTCGTTCACAGCGAAGTGCAGCCCATGCTCCCAGCCACTTCTGGGTCCTGCAGCCTGGAGCACAGAGCACCCTAGGGACCCCTGCAGGGCTCACTGTGGTCTGGCCAGTCACACACTGTAGCCACCATCACTTACCAGGAGGCGGCTGCCTGGAGTGGGCGGAGGTGCAGACACAGCCACACAGTCAGCAGGTGCCCCAGGGGTGAGGGAGTGAGTGAGTGCAGAGGGGAAGGATGGAGATCCAGCCCCACCCATCGGGAGGCAGGAATGCGTCACTCTCCGGAAGGACAGCAGCTTCCCTGGTCCAACGTCAGGGTTTTATTTTACTTGATTTTTTAAATATGTGACTAGTTCTGGAGGCCTGAGGGAACTGCCAGGCCAATCCCTCCACCTCCCAGAAGCATCTTCCACTGGCCTCTTGCTGCCATGGCAACTGTCCCCATCCAAGCCTCCCACTCCTTCTTCCCAGGCCTGCCACCACCTCTTGACATGGGCCTCCAGCTGTGCAAAGCTGGTCCTTACATCTGTGGCCTCCTCCCCTGCCCCCCCCTCCCCATCTCTCCTGGATCTCTCCAGAGGGGTGTTTCTAACTAGAAAATCAGACACGGCTACTTCTCTGCTCAAAAATCTTCGTGGGTTTCCCTACCACTGAGGACCAGTTCTCCCACATGATAAGTGATCTCCCTCTCCCTCACTCATTTGGCTCCATCCACTGTCCTCTTTCCTCCCTTCGTACCCCCAGCTCATTCTTGCCCCAGGACCTTTGCACTCACTGCTCCCCCCTCCGCTTAAAGGTCACCTCCTCAGAGAAGCCTAACCTGATCACCAGCCTCAGTTCTCCTTCCTGCAATTCCTCTTCCTCATCACCTGTTTTTTTTTCCTTTTGGCACCAACAACGCCTGATCTCTTCTGTGTATTTGCTGATGTCCTTCCTGTTCCATCTGTGCCTTGTCCTCCACTGCACTGCTGGCTCTGCAGCACCGCGTGGAGACAGCTGATGCTCAGCTGTCTAGGGGCCCAGATGAGATCAGTGCTGCTGATCAAGCCCACTGGTGCCGGCTGCAAGACCAGCCCTTCCTCAGGGGAGGTCAGCCTTTTGTTCCTGTCCACCCATCAGGGAGGACAAACCGCTCCATTCCAAGGCCCTGATTTAAATATTAATCTCACCCGTAAACCCCAGCACGGAATCATCCCGCATAATGCCTGACCACACATTGGGATACCTCGAACCCCGACACAGGGACACCCAAATTCACCACCACAGACCCCAACAGGACAAACCCCAAGAACGTCTGAAAAGTTGAAGAGAAATCTCAAAAGCAACCAGAGAAGAACAAACATTACCTGGAGGAGAAGTACCAGCGCAATGAGTTTTTCATTAGACACCATGGAGGTCAGAAGGGACACGGTATTTTTCATGCATGAAGAGGAAAGAACTGTCAGCCCAGAATCCTGTAGCCAAGGAAATATTCTGTAGGGATAAAGGGGAAACCAAGTCATGCCAGGCTGGAAAACAACTGGTCAGCCACAGGCCTGCCCTAAATAGGCCACCAGAAGTCCGCAGGGCAGAAAGACACCCTAAGAAAAGGAACTTGGAGCATTAGAAAGGAAGGAGAGGTATGGGAGTCAAAAACGAGAATAAATAAAATAGGGTGTTTTTTTTCCAGCTCAATTTTTCTCATGATGTTTGGAGGCTGAAGCAAAACTCACGACACTGACAGGCGAGTGCGTGTGGGAGGGAAACACGGGAAACCATTACATGAAAAACGGACGCAAACAGCAAAAGAATCTAAAGGAGGGCCAGTCTCTACACTGGAGTCAGACTATCGAAAGGACGAACCCAGGAGCCGGTGGGGGACGTGGTGTGACAGAACCCAGGGGGGACACGGAAAAGCCCCCTGAGGAGAGACACTCAAAAACGCTCTGGGAAAACAAGGGCTGTTTGGGGAAGAACCCGGGGTACAGAGAACAGCGGGGAAAACACCAGACAAATCAAAACCGGAACCAACCCCAAACAAACAAGAACACTTGGCATTTAAGACTCAACGTAACCTCGTGTATAAACTGCCCACTTAGAAGACAGAGATCGGCAGAGTGGACCCTTGAGGGAGACCAGCCTGGATTCTTTTCCCTTTTATTCTTTTAATCATGGAGAAGAGAGGTGCGTAACGCTGACCCTTGGGACCATTTTCCAGCGTGCAGCCCCGTGGCATTAAGTATCCTCGCGCAGTTGAGCCATGATCCCCACCCCACCCACACCTTCATCCTCCCCAACTGAAACACCATGCGCATAGGACCCCAAATCCCCATCCCCCAGCACCCCACAGCCACCATGCTCCTTCCTGCCTCTCTGGACTGGGCTCCCCGGGGGGCCTCCTGGAAATGGGGTCCTTCGGCATCTGCCTCATCGGGACTGGCTGGCTTCAAAGTCCAGGGAGGTCACAACTAAGTTGGTTTTGCAAAGGGCCCGAGGTGAACCCTCGCCAACCGGGGATCCAAGGCCCCCCAGGGACCCTGCGGGAGGCAGGAGGCTGGGCCCAGCAGGGTGGGGAGGGAGGCTGGCAGGGGGTGCTGGGGGACTGTGGGATGCCCCCCACCCCCCGTTGGCCTCCCAGCTGGTGTGAACCCCTTGCGAGGGTCACAAGGGGCCCAGCAACTGCAGAAGTGAGACTGGCGCTGTCCAATTAATATTGCGGAAGAAACCTCTTTTCATCCCATTTCTGCTGCACCTTTGAAGAGGCAGGTCCCTGCCTGGGCAGGCGATCAGGGGAGGGGAGGGGGGCCGTGAGCCCGTGGGCTCTCGTGTCGGGAGGGGTGTCGGGCCGTCCTGGTGACTATCACTCGACGGGACCCCGTGCCAGCCTGTGAAGCCGCCGGCCTCTCAGAGAGTCAGCCTTTCACAGCATTTCCCGGAAACCTAGTCGAGACAGCGTGCGTGCCCACTCCAGATAACAGCACTCCGCCACAGGCGTTTAACTCCCTCTGTGGAGTACGGACCATCAAGCTCCCGTCAAGTGGCATGTCGGCGGCGGCCTGGGCCTCGGGCTCCGCAGCAGGCCGTGCGGGTTGCCATGGTGAACACGCCCGTGTCGCCCCTCACCACACCGGAGTCCCTGGAGCACCCACACCAGCTCCCCGGGGCTGCCTGCTCCCCTGGGCCCACGCCAGCCCTGCCGTGCCCAGATCCTGGAAGGCACCCAGCCATCACCTCCCTAACAAGGTGGTCGGGCCATGCCGTGCACAGGGCAGGGTGGGCTGAGGGCCCAAGTCCCTGCGACAGCCACCTCCGCACACAGTCCATGGCTGTGCCCAAGCACCTGGGCACAATGCGAAACTGGCTTCCCAGTCGTCAGCCTGAGCCATCCAAGGGTGCAGAGCCCGGAGCTGGAGAGGTGACTTGTCTGCTATGGGTCCCATCACGTTGCTGCTCCTCTGGGAGGGATGGGGGGGCACTGCCCTCACCCGCAGGAAGGGAGAGGAGTTTCTAGGTGACCCCAGGAGGGCTAGACACACATCTCCAAGAGTCTGCAGGACGGAGGAAGTCAACATGCACCCAGAGGTGAGTCTGCAGAGAAGGCTATGGGCATCCCCGCCTCAGGGACACTGAAGGATGAGGGGACTTTGGGTGGGTGACATGCCACTAAGAACAGGGGCAGCTGTGAGTGTCCTGGGGGCAGGGGGCCCACTGCTGAACCGAGATTCTTCCCAGGAGGAGCGACGGGTTGGGAGAGGCCGTGTGCAGGTGCCCTGGGGTCCTCCACGGGGAATCGAGGAGCAGCTGGCCTCCAGCAGGGGTGGCCACTGGATGACCAGATAAAGGACCCTCGCCAAGACCTCCCAGCACTCAGTGCCCCACGCCCTTCACTGCCAGAACTTGGTCTCAACTTCTAGACTCCAAAACTGTCTGTGACGTACGTCACTCCATTTTTTAGGGGTAGCCCTAGAAAACTAACACAACAGGCTACACCCACACCCCTCTTGTCCTTCGGGAGTTTACATTCCAAGCATCACAGGACACGACCGGCTGGTACTGAATGTGACTGGGGTAGGAAGATGGGTGGATGGGTGGGTGGGTGGATGGTGGGGTGGACAGAGGATGGAAGGAAGGAGGAAGGGTGGGTAGCTGTACAAGGAATGAATGGATGAACGAACGAATGACCACACGGGCCAGCGACGGTGCCGCTAGGACCCGCCTGGCACACCCCGGGTCTGCGGGACTGCCACGTCCGTCCAGCTGCATGGCCGGAGCATGACTGGCCGGAGCATGACTGCCCGGTGCCTACGGCCCCCATGGAAACCAACACAGCCTCCACTCCAGGGAAAAACAGGTCATCGTCTTCCGTAAACCTGCCGCAAACTCTGCCCTGATCAAGGATGATGCCTATTTGTCTTGCTTTTCACGCCTCTTATTTTTAGTTCTCGTGCATGAGAAAGGGGTCTCAGAGGGGGACATCAGGGAGGGACTTTCCACTGGGGTGGGTACCCCAAAGGGGGACTGGGGTGGGCCCCCGCCTGTAGGAGGACTTCCTGCCAAGTCCCGTCACCAGACAGGGGCCCCGAACAAGGCGGAGACACCAGCCTGCAGCCACGCTGCCCCCAGGGCAGGTGTCAGTCTTCTGACGCCAGAGGGTCTAACCACCAACTCCACTTTGATGGCACTGAGGCCCCAAGGCCTGTCAAGGTACAAAACCAGGCAACTGTGCCAAGGCTGGGCATGGACCAGGGAGCTTCCTGCTGGCTCAGCCCAGGTCCGGAGAACGCGTGCCGGGGGCTGGGGGGAGGGAGCCCACGCAGCCAGCACGCCCTGGAGACGGGCTGCCTCCCGAATCCAGGACCCGGCCCTGCCTGTCGTGGGCCCTCCAGGGCCTGGTGAGGCTGGTGCAGCGGCCCCGTGAGGTCAACCAACCCAGCCGGTGCCAGCAGTACCTGCCCCCAGCGCGCGGGCTGCGGGTCCCTCCCCTCCCAAAATGACGACGCCTGCGGAGAAGCAGTAAGTCCTGTGAGCGACGCGAACTCTCTGGGAGCCGCTGCCAGGAGGCGTGGGTTAATCTACTCCTTTCTGAAGCTCCGGGCTCATTTGGCTGGGCTTCTGGGGCGCCGGGTGCCAGGGCAGCCTCGGCTAATAAGTCATTAGAAGATAATTAACATTTGTAACATACAAGGGGAAACATCTGGACCTGCTGACTTATTAAACCTAAGAACTTGATTAGTCCGTTGCGGAGGGAGATGGAAAACAGGCTCAGGTTAGGGGATCGACCAGCGTTCCTGGGCCCCCCCCCTCGGCCTTGCCTCCCCTCCATGAGTTTGTCCACCCCCGCCCCTCCTGCTTCTTCATCCCTGATGGTCCCCGGGGGGCCCAGGGACAGACAGAGCCCTGGGGTGCCCCTGGGAGACCCCGTGGCTCAGCCGTCACCCCGCACCCAGGGCGGCAACAATAAACAGAAGCAAAGCACCCCTCCCGCCCAGACCTCCCCGGAGGGGCAGCGTGGGTTCCAGGGGCTGGCCCAGCCTCCCGCTACGGCCGCCCGCCGTCCGCCCCGCTGCCCCTCCGGCTTCTCCCCACCCCTTCCCAGCAGCGGGGCAGAAGGGTGCATGGAAACACATGCATTTGAAGCATGAACGCTTTCCCCAGGAGTTTGGGTTTCCAGCCAAAAACACAAGGACGTGGCTCCACCCGCTAAAGACGCCCGCTCAGACAGGAGAGAGCGGAATAAGAGCCGGGTGTTTCTGCGGACCTGGGGCGAAGCCAGCCTGGTGGCAGGACTGCTCGTGGTGGGGGGACACCCCTGGGGAGCGGGGCAGAGCCGGGTCCTGGGGCTGCTGCTTACGTCAAAGCCGCCTCCTGGAGGTTATTCTTTGAGACGCCTGGGTCCCAGCCGCCTCCCTCTTCAGCAAGAAGCCTGGATACTTCTCCAGGAGGTGCAAACGAGAGGATCCCCCTCCTTCCTTCCTCCCTGGGCCACCTCCCCGCCCCCTCCATCCTGCTCCTGGTGGGTCTAATCATAGGATGCCCTGCAGGTGGGGGAGCCCCTCCCAGCCCTTGAAACCTCCGGCCAAACCGATTGGTCACTGGGTGGGCCCATGGGCTGAGCTGCCCAATGAGAGACCTGCCCTGGGAGTTTCGCCCCTGGCTGGTCCCTGGGTCCAGCTCCTTCGGGATGCTGCCCCCAGTTCAAGGTCATGAGCCAGTGAATTCCTTGCTCTTGCCTCAGACAGCTTGGGCCGTGTCCCTACAAATGCCCTGACTAGGTCCCCATCCCTCCTGGGAAAGGCGTAGTCAGAGGCTGGAGGGGTGGGCTCCGAGAAAGAGAAAATAAAGGAAAGGGAGCAGACAGGAGAAAGGGGTACAGGGCGGATTAGTAGGACCAGCAAATTCGCCCTGAGTCTACAGGTGGTCCCCGGCCCTCCGACGGCTCACCTGAAACAGTGTTCAACTTGCCACCGTGGGAAAGCCGCACACGTTCATTCAGCAGAAGCCGGTTTCCCCACGTGTTGAACTTCTTTCCGGGGGCTGGCGGTGCGCTGCTCTCTCCCGTCACAGCCGCGGGGTCCCAGGGCGCACCCCACGCTCTGCCGTGCCCTGCGCTGCCTGCGTTTTCCGGGCACTGTACCCAGGAAGTCGCACGCATGAGACACTCAACACCTGGCCGCAGCGTAGGCTTCCCGCCCCAGCTTCTGCCCAGATGGAGGCTGACGAGAGTGTCCCAGCACCTCGGGTGGGCCGGGCTGCGCTGCCAGGGGCCAGGGGCCGGCGCAGTGAACGCACGTTTGACCTACAACATGTTGAACTCACGGTGGGTTCATCAGGACGTAACCCCATCGTGAATTGAGCAGCATCTGTCCTTAGGAACACAAAGCATTTTGGGGGTCCTCCCGTGCAGGCGGCCTTTGATGGCTTCAAGCAGGCTCTCCCACCTGGCCCTTTGCAGACCACCCTCCTGGCCCCCACCTCCGCCATGGCATGGGGTCCGCAGCAGATTCTACTCTTACGTGGGTTTGTTTACCCGGCTTCCCACTAAAGCAGGCGGCCTGGTGTCCCTCCGGGGAAGGCAGAGGCCCACAGGGGAGAAAGAAGGTGCTCCGTGGAGAACTTGGAGCAGCCAGTGGGTCCAGCCGGCCCCAGGACTCAGGGAGCAAGAAAAACCCCTGCACCTTAGGGCTCAGGACCGCCCCCCCCCCCCCACAACCTAGACTCCAGGGATGTGGACGAGTGAGGAGAGGACACCCAGGAAGCCGGCCATCCAGGGGCGGGAGCCGGCCATATCCCACACCCCACCTTCTGCCATGGACCCATGTAGTTTCCACAAGGCCCACCGGAAGCGTGGGTACCACTGGCCCCATCCCAGGTGGGGAACGGAAGCTCACTGCAGGTGCAGGCACATGGCGGGCCTTCTGCCACCTGCTCCGGGTCCCCAGCCTCGAGTTCCACCACCGGTCAGTCAGACCGCAGGCCGTCTGTCGCAGCAAGGCCTGTCCCCAGGGCCGGCACGCGCCAGGTCCACCAGCCGGGCAGGGCCGTCCTGGGCAGCAAGGCAGCCTCACACCGGCCCCGGAGGGAGACGGGCCAGGAGGCAAGTGGGCTGCTCAGGGCTGCACGCCCTCCGGGCAGCCAGTCTGCAGAGCCTGTCCTGAGCCTGGGCCGGCGGAGACCTGCACAGGCAATTTAGGTCCGTCAGCCTTTAAGTTACAGACGGCCGTGTCGCTGCGTCACGGTGAGTGACTGCCTCAATAAACACGCTCCTGCCAGGGAACCGCGTTAGCAGGCGGAGGTGCTTCGGGGGGTATTGAACCTCAGGAAGAAATAAAATAAAAATAAAATGGCTCTGGCGCGCCCGCTGCTCCATCATCGTTGCCTGGTGCGGGGGGAGGGAAGGGCCCTCCTCAGATAAATACCGCACGGTCCTGGGCAGGGTGGGGCACCGCGGCCCAGCCTGGGAGCCACTGGTCACGAAGCGGGTGTGTGGCAGACATGAGGATCCGTCGCCCAGCAAGGAAAGTGCTCAGGAGCCCCCTCAGGAAGGGTCCTCATGCACAGGTGGAGAAACTGAGGCCCAAGTCTTCGGCTGGTCAGGACAATGGATCAGAATGTGTTCAAATGAAGAAGCACATTGTGACAGCAGAACAGGCACAGGACAGGAGGGACAGGGGGGACAAGGGGGACAGTCTTTATTTTTATTTTCATCTAAGACACTTTTATTGCTAGAATCAGGGCTCAAGCTCTAAGGTGGTTGGACACATCCCGCATGAGGGAAACCTGTGGCCCCTGTCACAACCATCAGGGGGACAGAGAGCACATCTCAGCCACTGAAGATGTGCACAGATCCCACAGGGTAGGACACTGGCTCAGCCACTACCTTACACATTAAGTGTGCCCTTCCCAGGCTCTGGTCTAGATGCTATCATGTCAGGTGTGCATGAGCCCTGTCATCAGCACCACAGCTGCCTACAGGTGCCTGTCCCCTGCGGTCACACACATGGCGAGCCCCCAGGGGTGGCTGAGTGTGCCTGGAGGCCACCAGCCTGGGACCTGGAACGTGCTGGGTTAGGCTGGCCTTGCCCTGCCGGGACACTCTGGTGACTCCAGCTCTGTCCTCAGACACCACATCTGCCCCCTGAGGAGCAGGCACGGGATCTGAGACCTCAGGCAGAGACCTGTGCCTTAAGCAAGGATGGGAGAGGTCCAGGTCCAGGGTCTCCACCTCGATGTAAACAACAGGAACACCTGAAATGCAACATTCTAGCCTGAAGCTCCCCACGGGCTCCCACTGGGCATCAGGGGCCCTGCAAACATGGCATGAGGAAGAGCATTGTCACACCCACATCACACACAGGGAAACCAAGGTGCGGAGAGGTCAGCATCCCCTGGGTCACACAGACCATGCCTCGTCTAGGCTTCAGGTCCCAGAACCTGAGCTCACACCCAGGACCCTGCCGTCAGAATAATGGCCTACAGCCTGCATTACCCCCCAACCAGTGGCTCCGGGCAGCACATGCTTTTCTCTTATGGTTCTGAGGTCAGAGGTCTGAACCTAGTTTTACAGGCTAAGCTCTGGGGGTAGGTAAAGCTGGTCCCCTCCAGAGGCCTCCAGCATCCCTTGGCTTGTGGCCACACCATCCAGTCTCTCCTCCCACAGTCATATTGCCTGTTCCCCACCTGACCTTCCTCCAAGCCTCCTATAAGGATCCTATGATGACACCAACCCCACCTGGATAAGCCCAGATAGTCTCCCTTGTGCCATATAATGCAACCTGAATAGGTTTTGGTGATAACTAGGACAGGGACCTCGATGAGGACTCGCTACTTGGCCAACCGCACAGCACCACGATGCCATGTCTTGTGCATCCTTGCATCTTCCTCACGGATCTATGGAGGAGATTCTGTTCCCAGTTTTACACCTGGGAAACTGAGGGTCAATGAGAGTAACCAGCTGACCCATGCTCTCCCACCCGCTGAGTGGCAGGGTAAGGGTCAAGGTCAGAGGTCACCCACCCCTCACTTAACCTACCCCGCCCTCTCTTCTCCAGCACCCCACCACCCCCAGTCCCCAAGCATAAAGGACAAAGTGGCAGCACTCACTGGACACTGGAAAGAAAACCTTCTCGCTTTGGTGGGGAGACCCAGGACCCTCATGAGCACAGAGCACCCAGGGGGCTGCCATGTCTGGGCTGTGGGCTATGCTTTGGGGGCAGTTTGTTTTCCCACCATCAGAAGGAAATGGACCTCGGGCTGTACCATGTTCTGTGATAGAAATTTCAAAGCTGAAAGGTCAGCCAAAGGGGGAACATTGATTCTAAAACCAGGTCCCCCGGGAAAGTAGTCACCAGGTGGCCCCAGTGGGCCTCAGGGATGGGGGATAGGAATGGGGGTCTATCAGGGGGCAGGGAATGGGGCTTCCGGATGGGGTTTAGTTTGCTCTTTCTTGGACAGATGTTACTGAACGTCACATTCAGCTGTGGCCGGCCCACAAAGGTCATTCCTGGGAGGCCCTGCCCGCTGCCCACAGGACGGCTCCACAGAAGCCTTGGGTGAGAGAAACTGGCACCTGGACACCCAGCTCTCCCTTTGGGGGCATTCAAACCCCTCTGGTTGGAGGGGTGGGGAGCCAGCCTCTGCGTACCCCCAGCACACAGGGTCACAGCTTGCGGGCACTCCCGGGTCCTGAGCAGGCTGGGCCTGTGATAAGTTTATACAGCCCTAAGCAAACTCCAGCACCCTCTGACCACAGCCCAAGACCTGGGGCCCAACCCCGGTGGGGATGAGGAGAGGCAACAGGCCAGATGTTCAGTGGCAACACCTCTGAGAAGCCCACCAGGACTTCCCTCTTCTGTGATCCCATTTGGAGCAAGAAAGGTTTAAAAGCTGACCTCCCGCTGAGCCTAACTATCTCTCCACTTGCCTCCCCTGCGGCAATGCCCGTGTGTGTCAGTGATCTCGCAGAACCTGGCCAGGTGCCTGCCGTCATTAGGACCGAAATAATACGCGACACTGATCTAATAATAACAGTAAGAGCAGCCACATGGGCTGCGGGCGCCTAGCCAGTGCCAGCAGACACGTTCTCTGCTGAGCAGGGCCTAGGCTGCGGGTGAGGGGCCACAGCGAGGGGCCAGATCCAAAGTCACCCTGTCGGTGCTCAGGGATGGAGCCTGTGAATCCCAGTACCACGATGAGCTCAGCCCTGGGCAGCAGACATGAGGGGGCAGGTTCCATCCATGCACCGGTGCGGGGAGCACACACAGGGAGCAGATGCAGCGAGGCCAGCCCAGTGTGGCCCGGGGATGTCACACCCCTACCCAGCCCAGGCTCCCTTAAAAGGGTGCTGTCCTGGGAAGCCCCGGGAAGCACCCGAGCCTGGGGACGTGGAGGCAGAGGTGAGGGGCCCAGGTCTGGAGGGAAGAGCAAGCCTAGGAGCCTCCCCAGAGCTCCCCCATCGCGACTGAACCTTCCGCCCGCCGCCCCCGGAAGAGTCTGAGCAGGCGCGCAGAAGTTCCCCGGGGCCCGTGGTGCCCGTGGACGGACGGATCAGGTTTCATTCGGTGCCTTCAAACAGCAATGCCTCCCAGACCACCGGGAATCATGGCAATCAAACCTGAATTAAACGCCCGTCACGGTTTTCCCCTTCAGGCCAGGATGGGCTGCGGCCGATTCTGCCTGACCGCGCTGGACGCCAGGTACACGCCCACGGAACAGCGGTGAGCAGGACAGCAAGGCCTGGACCGTGCGCCCCGCGGGTCCTGGGGCTGCACTGGGAATTTGCTGGCACCTGCACTCTGTCTGCCCAGGTGCCTTCCCTCCCGTTTGACAACGGTTCTCCGGCCACCCCGCCCCGTTGCGACACACTGAGCTTGGGTTGCGTTCATTCCACCCCTGGTTCCAGGAGTAAACATGTAACTCAGGCGTGGCCAATCAGAGAACTGAATTTGTGGCCACAGTCATTGGTCCAGGGAAAGGCATGTGATCGCAGCTGAGTTAGTAGATGCCCTGGAGCTTTTGCAAAGCCTGCTGGGAAGGAGAGGAGTCTGGAGGAAGGTGAGGCTGGAGCAGCGGCAGCCACCTTGACCCCACGAGGGCCCCGCAGATGAGAATATGGACAAGGGGCTAAAGCAGGAAGGAAGAAAGGGCCTGGGGGCTCTGTCCGAGCCCCTGAATGAAGATTCCTTCACCAGCCGGTTGAGTTTTCTGTCGCTAGCAAATGACAAAGACATCCCATCGGGGACTCTGCCAGTATAAACTGTCCTTTGCCCCCAGCGGTTAAGACTAACAACATGTCTCCATAGTTTTAAAGGAGTTTTAGAGTAACTAACTCTGAGAAGCACTCGGCATGTTCTCACAGCCCTTCTTGAGCGGGAACCGGACCCTAGGCTGCGGCGGCCCGTGCCGGGACCCTCACGAGGACCTGTCCTGAGGAGCCTCGGTCTGCCTGACCCGCCGCGCGGAGGCGGCCGACCGAGGGGCCGGAAGGTGGCTGGCCTCTGCTCCCTGTGGCCTCAGCTAGATCCGGCACACACTCCCTCTCCATCTCCTCAGGCTCCCGTGCTGGGAGGGAGCTTTAAGAGGGACGCGTTCCTGTCCCCAACAGCATGTCCGCTGTGGCTCCCGGGGATGCAGGTCTGTCTGGGCTCTCGAGACCCCCGGCCACCGCTCCTGCCTCACCCCGGGGTCCCTGGCATCCTCCAGGCTCCTGCCACGGGGCTGGTGTGGCAACCAGCCCGTCTCACACCCTACAGGCCAACTAACCCTCCGGTGCTGTCAGACCCACTGTGGCTCCCGTGCAAATTGGCCACTCAAAGCTCAGAGTGTGATCTGCAGCCAGTCTGCAGCGTACCCGGTGGGCGGTACCGTGTGGGGGACACCTGGCTTCCAGCAGACAGGAGCCACGTGCCGCTCCCTCTGTCCCTGCTCCCACCAGCTCTGTAACTTGGAGCAGGTCCCCAGGTGGAGGGAGGAGGAGGAAAGGGGGTGGGGTCTGATTAGGAAGCGAAGCTAAGTCTCCCGAGGCCTCTCTGACCACGGCCACCTGCCCAAGAAACTCTGCCATCGCCGCCCATGCCATGACCTCCTCACTGAGTGCCTGCTCTGTGCCCGTGGCTGTCCTCAGGGGACAGAGCCAGGTCCTGGGGTCCCACAGACCCAGGCCAAAAGCTCAGCTCAGCCAGCCCTGGGGGCAGGGACTCTGCCTCTCAGCATCCCTGCCTTGTCCTCCAAGAGTAGCAATGGCAGGGGACCCCCAGCTCAGCAGGCAGCCTGGCATGGAGCGAGTGCCCAGCAGCTGGGCACGAGGTTCCCCCTGGAGACCATGAACTTCACCATCCCGGAGCTCATGGGGGTGGGGGGAGCACATGTCCAGGGAGAAACCATGCAGAGGCGGAGCTTTGCACCATGACGTCAGGGGCACAGATGGAAAGAGAGGACCCAGCGTGAGCTTTGGGGCTGGAAGCCCAGGGGAGACAGAGAAACCCAAAGGGGAGTGACGAGGGTTCATGCAGGACAGAGATGTGGGGACATTCCACTCCCAGTTCCTGCTCTGAAAGGCCATGGGACCCCCAGAGTGGGGAGGAGCAGGCCACCTGAGCATCGGGAAGACCCCTCCCATCGTCCACAGGCTCCGAAGAGGAAACGTGCGCCCCAGGCAGTGGGGTCCCCTCCGGAAGAGGGATGCCAGGGCCCGAAAGTCCCCTGCAGCGGGGGTCTTGGGGCCCACCACGCACATAACTGCTCTGAGGGCCTCCCTGGAGAGGGGCAGCGGGAGAGGCTGTCCGTGAGGATGACATGCCGAGCAAGACTCTGTGCTATTAATTAAAACCTGAAAATGGAGCTTCGGAATTTAATTAACAAGCTGAGTGCAAAGAATAACGGTTTTGTGGGTTTTTTCTAACGTGTCTATAATCCTTCATCAACAGCTAGTAATGCAGATGGCTTCACATAAGCGAGGAACAATGAGGCAGAACAGGCCCGCGGGGTTTCTCTCCGGCCGTCAGCCACCTCTCACCCCTCCCTGGAGGACAGGATGTACCCCCGGGGCCGTGGGCCCTTCGCCCTGAGCGGGGCCCGGGCGACCTCAGTTGGAGAGAGAGAACCCCAGGACGATCAAGGAAATGACCAGAAATTGGTGCTGTCCCCCTAGTGTGCAAAGCCTGTGTCCTCCTGCAGCCTCCCCACCAGGGTAGCGGATGGTGGTGGGGATGCAGAGGAGCAGCTCATGTCCCCACCTGGCTGAATGTCCCCCCAGGGCGGGCGGAACGACCCTCCCCTTCTCCGGACGCAGGAGCAGGTGCAGCAAGGTGGAGCGGCTCACCGCTGGGACCCTGTTCTCCAGGGCTCTTGTGTTCCTGCACATCTCGGAGACACAAGGCAGTTTTCGTTCTAGACTGTCTTTTCAGGGGTGATGGAGAGGCAGAGGACTGGACGGACAGAAGGATGGACGGAGAGTTGAGTGGGTGGTGCGTGGGTGGGTGGATGACGATGACAGGTGGATGGATAGAAAAATGACGGGTGGATGCGCGGAATCAGGCTCCCTTCCCACCTCTGGCATCACAAAGGGGTGGCTGCCTTTGCCTTCTGTCCTACCCTCCGGGTGAGGGAGGTGCTCCCTTGGCTCTGCAGGCTAGGGGTTCACAGGTGGGCCAGGTGAGGCCTGCGGAATCCCAGGTGTGAGCCAGGAACACACTGTCCCTTGGGTTTTGGTCGAAATGGATCCCGGTGCCTTCGTCATGCCTGTACCCGGCCAGGAGTTCTGCAAGCCCCTGAGGTTTCTGTCCCCCGAAGTCCCCTGCTCCCAGCCTGGCTCCCGCTGAGCTCCCCAACGTGCAGCCTCCTTCTCTCTCTGCTCTGGCCTCTGGGACGGAGCCTCCCACAGTGCCCTCCCCACACACTCAGGGGGTCCTCACCTCTCCGAGGGGAGGGGTGTCACCAGCTCAACAGGCCATCTCCTCCCTCTCAAGCTTTCTGGAAGGTTCTCCTGGGCAGCAGGCCCCCAGAAGCTCCCACCCCTCGGTCAAACAGGACCGGGAGGTTTCCGGAAGCACGTGCGATGCGGCGCTTGTTCAGCGACCCGAGTCAGGCACGTTGGGCGAGAAGGTCACCTCCGCCCAGAGCCTGCCTCTCCGGGCAAGGGACATGCCCACGTGCTCCAGTGTCACCACATCCCCCTTCGGCGGGCAAGGCCCAGCCAGCCCTGCTCACGGAGGCCGCGGGGGTGGGCGAGCACCGCCTCGTATCAGCCCCGCAGGCTGGGGCGGGCCAGGCAGCCCCCAGCGGGTAAGATGCCTGTTACAAACTCCCTGGGCCCGTGGGGACCCTGCTCCTGGGTCCAGTCCAGGCCTCTCAGGAAGACCCCCGGTAGGTCAGCTCGGACAAGCGATACCGTGGGCTCGAGGCAGACACACGCTCCCTTCCTCTCTGGTGTCCCACCTCAGAGAGACCCTCATGGAGGAAGACCCTCTCTACACCCAGCTGCCCTGCGGGAGAGCACCCGCAGTCCGGACCCCCCACCCGGGCCCCGACCCGTCCCCTCCACGGGGTGCCGGCTCCCCATCTCCTACTCCATCACATGGAGCCCAGCGCACCAGCCAGCCCTCCCCACGGGCTAACGCCCTTGGCCTGAGTATCACAAAGGTGTGGGACCTGGGCCACCTCTGCTGACCCCTGCCCCTCAGCAGCCGTGCAGGCTGGAGCGCCCGGTGGGAGACCCTCCCCCAGGAGCCCACCCGCCACGCCCCTCACTCTCCAACATTGGAAACTGACCCAAGGGGCGGTGGAAACAGTCCGGTCAGCAGCTCACCTCCAAAGGCCCAGGCCCAGGTGGAACCTGGTGAAGGGCTGCCGTGATGGCCTTTGGGGCGGCACGCAGGAGATGGAAACCCCACACCCCACCCCCGGCTCCCTCCACCCACCTTCAGAGGTGGGAGACCAGAACAAGTGCTGGACAGGGACGTCGATAACCGGGACCAAGCCTGGACCTGATAGGACACGGCCTTCGCGCCCCCGGGCTTCCGGGACGGGGTCATCTGCACTCCCGTCCCACCCGCCCCGCAGGTCCGTGCCCTGCGCCACAGCCGCGAACTTGCTGCTGTGAGTTCTCATCCGAGGGGCCTGTCTGCCACCCAGCCCAGCCCAACCCCTGCCGGGTGGACGGACCGGAGCTCCGCAGCAGCTGCCTTCTTCCCTGTGTCTCGGCACGCCGCAGGCTGGTTGGGACAAAAGAAGGGCCGTGATGCCGATGCTCGACCTCCCCCCTCACCGAAGACATTGAAGTTAACATGCAGTTCCTTTAACCTTTTAAACTGATCAAATTTTGCAAAAGAACTGGGAAGCTACTGTACCGCTGCAGGTGGGGCGGGGCGGCTGGACAGACGCCGGCAGCCCCGAGGGTGGCAGTGGCAGTGGCAGGCGTCCCTGGACTCCATCTGTCGCTGTCCCTCACGGCCGGGAGGCGCCAGGGTGGGCTGCGGTGAGGACGGCCCACACCCTCCGGCCGGGCATCCTCTGCCGTGGGGCTGCAGCAGCTGGTCGAGACAGAGGATGGACAGATAGATCATAGATAGATAGATACATTGATTGACAGATGATAGATAAAGACAGATGACTGACTAGAACCTAGTATAGAGGAACCATGGACATGGACAACAGGTGGGACTGGCTTTGGGGGGAATGGGTGGGTGGGGAGGAGGACAGAGGGGAGCAAAAAGGGGATGGATGTAATACAACAACAATAAAATTAAAAAAAGAAAAGAAAAGATAGATGACTGATAAATAGATGGAGAGATTGGCAGATGATAGGTAATACAGGGTGCGTGTGATAAGTTGGCAAATTTTAGTAAAATAAACAACATACCACAAAAGTGTTCCATTTTGAAATCATTTCTTTCTTACGTGTAAGTACATAAACACAGTCATTATTGTTTTTTAATTGTTCCAAAAGGTGTCTTTGCTGCAATAATAGACGAATCGACTTCGGAATCTTGAGCACACTTTGACTTTTCTTTATCCATCATGTTTTCCGTCTTATTTTAACAGCCTCTTTATTGGAATGAGGTTGTTTATTAACATCTCTCCCGCAAATGCTCCACACATAATAGTCTATTTTTTTTAAAAGATTTTCTTTATTATTTTCAGAGGGAGGGGAAGGGAGAGACGCAGAGAGGGAGAGAGACATCCATGTATGGTTGCCTTTCACCTGCCTCCAGCCACGAACCTGGCTGGAGACCTGGCTTGCAACCCGGTCATGTGCCCTGACTGGGAATCGAACCAGCAACCTTTGGGTTTGCAGGCTGGTGCCTTATCCGCTGTGCCACCAGCCAGGACACACATAATAGTCTGAAGGATTTGCATCTGGTGAACTAGGCGGCCAGATTTCCTTTGACCAGAATTCAGGAACACTGACACTGAGACATTCTTACATCTTTCTGGTGTTTTGTGCTGGTGCTCCATCTTGTTGGAAGATAAAGTGATGTTTGTTTGCAACTTGCTTCATCCACGGTACAACTACTCTCAAAACATCAAGGTAAACATCAGCAGTCACCTTCTAGCCTTTTGGAAAAAATTCGGGGTCACAATATCTCCTTCATCGCTGACAACACCTAACACCATCACTGTAGCAGGAAATTTCGTTTTCACTAAAACTGGGATTTCATTAAGATTCTCACAGAGCCACCTGTTGTGTCTTCTGGGGACTATTTGGTCCTGCCGAGAATTCTTTTCATCGGAGAAGGAAATCGGAGGGTTTTTTAATTTGGGATTTTTCTATTTTGTTAGCAGTGTCCTTGCTTTTTCAAAGCGCCTTTCCTTTGTCTGCTGTGTCATCAGCTGGCCTCTTCTAAGAACATACGATCTGTATCTGACATCTTCAGCAATAATTCTGCCAACCATTGCATGTGACAGCTGTAGTTCTCTTGACTTTCCTGGATCTTCATGGATGATTTCCTGGATTCTGTGTACAGTACCTGGACTTGTGTGATCCTTGCGTACCTTATGCGTTTCCCTTGTTGGTGTGGCGACATCAGGATCAGCATCACACACCTTCTTCATGTCGTCAACTGCACATGAAGGGATGTTATTTCAGTCCACAATTCCCTTAGCAGGTTGCCCTGCATGCAGTCCAGAAATGATGGCTGCTCTAGCATGGTATTCCTTCGACTTGATGGTTGCCTCAGAATTTAACACTTTCTATCTGAACAGTGAGGCTAAATCATAACCTTAGAAGCATAGCTTTTCAAAATTAGTAAGAAGCATGTGAAATAAGGAGATGCAACGTTATTACCAATGTGTCGAGTGCACTCTGTAGATACTGGTAGGTAGGTAGGTAGGTAGGTAGAAAAATAGATTGATAGATTAGATAGATAGATGGATAGGTGATAGATAATTGATGATAGTTGATAGATCGATGCATAGACAGGTAGACAGGTGTAAAGACTGGATGGAAGGATGGGTAGGTGCTAGAGAGATAATGGATGATGGTTGATAGATTGATGCATAGACAGGTAGACAGGTGTAAAGACTGGATGGACGGACGGACGGACGCTACATGAGGGCGTGGATTTTTGTCTGTTTTTTCACAGCAACGGTTTTTATCTTTCAAGCACCACTTTCCACCCGCACGTTTTTTGGAGGAAGAAGCGGATAGACGGATGGATGAACGGACGGATGGATGGAGCAGTGGTTGGGGACCCTCCAGCTCCTTCCAGGAGCTCTGCCACCTTCAGGCTGCCAGGGAAAAGCTGGGTGGCCCTGAGACATCTGGGTGGGCCCCCTTCCCACCTGGAGTGGGGCAGCTGCCAGGACGGGGCAGACCTGGAGGAGGTCAGGGCCCCCCTTCCCTGGGAACACCTGGGCACGCACTTGCCTGCGTGTGAGCATGTTGGAGCACGCCCACGTCTCCTGTGTGCCTCTCTCCTGCTTGTGTGCGTAGTTATTTCTTTCTTTTCACACACGCGGATCTGACACTTTCACCCGGAAGAGGCCCAGGCGATCCACGCAGGGAGCATGAGACACACACGGAGACACACAGAGACAGGAACACAGACACAGACACACACACACACACACACCCCACCGTGACACTCCAGAGACCTGGGCAGGGCGTCCACCACCCAGCAGTGTCACGCCACCTGACAGGGCCTTGAGGCTGCTGCTGGGGAGCCAAGTTTGCACCCAGAAACCCACAGTTCCCCCCTCTGGCGGACGGGGGAAGAGGCCTGTGAAGAGGAGCCCCAGCCTGGCACCCCGGGCCGGCTCCGGGCCGGCAGAAGTGCGCTCGGTACCAGAGACCCACACAGCCTCACACGCGTGTGCGTTCGGAGGAAGGAGCGAGGGCCCCCTCCCGTTGCCATGGCAACCCAACTCGGCTGTGCGAGGGCTTTAATTGGAAATGCTTATTTAGCTGAAACCCCAGGAATAATCAACAGGAGATTAGGAACATTAAAAGCCAGCAGGAGCCACCGAGCATCTTGGAGGAGATGGCGGCAGAAAGGACGGTCCCTCTGAACTCTGCTGACGGGATCGCGGCCACCGTGGTCCGTGGCGGCGGAGAACCAGGCCGGTGCGCGGCTTGGTGTTGAATCCTCCCAACATCCCTCGCGTCATTTCTCCCACTTTACAGACAGGGAAACTGAGGCTTGGCGAGTGCAGGAGGCGGCCCAGGTCCACTCAGGAGTCAGGGCCAGCTTGGGACGATTCCAAAGGCCACCTTGTCCTTCAGCACCATGCTGGGCCCCTTGTCCCCAAGAGCCACCTGCATCAGGACCAGGGCCCCCCAGTGCTTGCAGCTCTGGAAGAAAGCTGACCCCAGGGGCTCCCGGGCCACCAACACCCACAGCTCAGCTGCCGCAGGGCCAGGGCAGGGTTGGCCTCCAAGACCACGACCAAACTTCCGTCTGTGCTGCATGTGGCTGGCTGGCTCCCAGGCTGCCCCTCCAGCCACCTCCTGCCGGGCCACCCACACCCGCGCGTCTAAGGGTCTGGTGACCCCTGGTGGCAGCCAGGGTGCGCTGCGCCAAGCATGGGCTGCTCCCAGTGGACAGAGCAGGCCGGAGGGGCACCTTCGGCGGGTGGTCGGGAGTGAGGGGAGAGGCGGCCGCAGGCAGAAGAAGCCAATGAGCGCCCAGGCATCTGGTGGGCACCTCAGCACCACCCCCCTCCACTGGTCACTGGGCTGAGGCCCAGAGGACAGCAAACAGCACCTCAGGCCCAGGGCACAAGTCCTAGCCCAGCCCAGGGCCGCCGCTGGCCCCAGGGGGAACCCCAAGTGAACGCACAAGGTTGGCGCTGATGCTGCCCGATCATGAGGGGCTCTCCGGGCACCACCACCTTCGTTTGCAGCGGGGCCGTGAGACGCGTGGGCTGGGCCGCACCCAGGTCATGGGCAGCACCGGGCAGACCCGCCCTGGCCTCCAACTGGGGCCTTTACCTAAAAGTTTATCCACTTGGCATTAAATTACACGTTTAAAACGGCTGGCATTTGCTCAGTTGGCATCCTATGAAACCTCCCTCCTCCCGAACTACTAAATATGTCAGTCAGTGTTATTCCAACAAAGACGATGTTCAATTCAAACAGCGAGGAGGGGCGTGCAAAACCAGTGACTCTCGGTAGGAAGTCACCGCAGAAGGTCACCCATCTTTACAGCCTGACCTGCAAGGCTGGTATGGGGGTTCTTGTGTCCCCTCAAAAGATGCTGAGGTCCGAACCCCGAGTACCGGTGACTGGCACAATCTGGAAATAGGGTGTTTGCAGATGACCATGTTAAGACTAGGTCATTACCTAGGACCCTCACCCAGCATGATGTGTCCCTAAGAAGGGGACATTTAGACATACAGGCACACACGGAAGGAGGGCCCAGGGAGCAGCTTTTTCTCCACAGCCCCCTGAAGAGACCAGCCCTGCCGACACCTTGACCTTGGGTTTCTCTAGCCAGAGACCCACCTGCTGTTTCAGCTACCAACCATCAGACCTGGACCCGGCAGAAAGCAGCGGGACCGGACAAGCAGGTCAGCCAGCCTCCAAAGGTTCTCTGAGTGTGCCGTGCCCCCAGACTTGGTGCTGGGGGTGGGGAGAACCCAGCCGGGCTGGATGGGCTCCCTGGGAAGGATCTCAAAAGGCACAGGGAACAGGGACAGCGGGAAGCCAACATGCTCGGGAGCATCGGCCCAGCCCGGGAAGCTATTTCTCCAAAACTCTTCAAGCGCAGGCAGCTGCCAGGGTCACAGAACTGTTTATCTGGAATTATTTCTAAGTAGGGCTGCGTGTCTGCCCCTCGGGTCCAGCCCCCCCGGCTGCACTGAGTTTCCGTCATTAAGAGAGAAGCTCTCGGAGGTGGGATAGTTGCAAATTCCGTGCAGGGGCTACTCTTTCCCCCACCCTGCCCCCTGCACACCAGCTCTTTCCAGAGCCTTCGGGTTGACGAACATCCGATTAGAAGTGCTAATGTGGGCCCTCGGTTCCAGGGGCTCCGTTGTCACCTGCAGGCCAAGACTGCAGCTGCACCCACACTCAGACCCCCCCCCCACTGCTGGGCTGAGGCCACACGGGGGCAGAGGCAAGGGTCCCCCAAGCCCCCAAGGGCGCTGGGCACCCACCCTGGGGTAGAGGAGGTTGGTGTGGGGGTGCCGAGAACACTGCTGCTAAAAACCCCGCACGCCAGGACCGCCACCGTCACCCCCGCTCTCGGGCCCAGTCCTGGATCCCGTCGCCCCTAGAGAGACTCTGGAAACAGCAGCAGTTGGACCTTGCCTCTCGGGGACCCCAGGGGGCCCCACACGCAGCCATCATTCAAGTTTCCTATTTGAACAAGTTCAGGCTCATTTAGCAGTTCTCTCCTCAAACAGTCAGGCTTTTCAACCTAAAAATAACGCAAGGCCCCTAAACCTTGGAGAGAAATGAACGCTGGCGGTGCCTCTTCTTCAGATGACTAACTCGGCGCGGATGCTGGGCCCCTCCGCCTCCGCTGACTCCTGGTTGCCGGGTGGCCTAACGCGTCGGCGGGGTCTGGAGACCCAGACCGGACATCTCTGAGGCCCTCAGTCCGCCTGCCAGCACACCCGCCGCAGGACAATGATGGCAGCCACCATGGCCGACGTGTGCATAGTGCCCGCTGCGGGCTGGGACGCGTTCTGTGTGCACGGGGGGCGTCATGCTCCGTCCGTTCCTCTGCAGCCCTGCAAGTAACGTGCCTTACGGAACGGAGGGGCCACACGCAGCGCCACGTGGTCCCTGGGGAGTGGGATGATACCCACCACTGGGAGGGGCCAGCAAAGCCCACGCACCCCGAAAACACAGACTCCAGCCCTCAGGCAGCGAAGGTGGGAGCCCAGGGGTCCTGGAGGCAGCCGGCCTTGGTCTCAGCCACAAGCAGCTGCCGCCCCAGCCGCCCTGCGCCGTCAGCGAGAGAACACGGCCCAGCGGGCGGCCACTCAGAAGACGGTTGGTCCCAACGCCTGGCCAGCGGCTCAAGTGCTGCTGCGGTTGTTATGGCAAAGCAGCGGATGCTTGCAGAAACTTTAGAAAGTGCAAACAGGCCGGAAGAGGCAACTCAAACGGCCCACAACCCCACCCTGCAAGCCCGCCACTCGACAGGCTTGTACAAGCCCTTGCAGCAACTCCAAAGCACTTCTGGGTTTCTCTAAAGACGGCTCATCCTTTTCGTCCTGGGGGGCGCAGCGCCGCTCTCTGAGGGGCCAGCGACCATGTGCAAGGAGCAAGCTGTCCCCCTCTCCTGCGAGTCCCACCCCAGCTCCTCCCCCAGGGAAGCCGACCGCCTGGAACCAGAGCCCCCGGGGCTGACTTTCCTCTTGGGCTATGCTGACGCAGGAATGGCCATGAGGTAAGAGACCACACGCACACACGGATATGCAAATATGCACACATGCTTGCACATATGCACGTGTGGATGCACACATGTACACATATACGCAGTGTGATGTACATGTACACATATGCACGTGTGGGTGCCCGTGTGCACACATATATGCAGTGCAACATTGTACATATACATATATGCATGTGTGGATGCATGTGTGTACACATATATGCAGTGTGACCTTGCATGTGTACACATATGCACTGTGGGTGCACACATGTACACATATATGCAGTGTGACATTGTACGTACACACACATGCACGTGTGGGTGCACACATGTATACATATATGCAGTGTGGCATTGTACATATACACATATGCACTGTGGGTGCACACATGTACACATATATGCAGTGTGACATTATACTATACACATATGCACGTGTGCACTTGCATGGGTATATTCATGTGCATGTGTGTGCTGTGTGTGTGCCCATGTGTGTACGTGCCCATGCAAGCACACTGATGTCTACACAGGGGCATGCACACGCATATGCATGCGTACATACACAGATACACACACGCATGCACACAGGCCCCACCCCTGCTCCCCTGCCTGGTGCCACTGGCCCAGAGCTGCTCCTGGGCTCGCTCTGCCGGCCTCCCCCACCGGTCCTCCTGCGGGCGGCTGACACGCCGTGGCCCCCGCAGTCTGGCCCTGCAGAGCAGGAGAGCCCGGCACCAGCTCTTGAGTGGGCTGCCTCTCTCACCGAGCAGCTTCTGCAGCACGTCAGGAATTGGCTGCACAGCCTGTCTCTGTCTCTATTCTGCTCCCGGGGTCTGCGGTCTTTCCATTTGCCTCACAACACTGTCCCAACCGTGGGAACAACAGGATGAGTCTGGGGCTGGGCAGCCTCATTCTCCCCACTTCATTCTTCTCTTCAAAATGTATAAGCTAGTCTAACGCCTTCGCCTTTCCAAATAAACGTTAGAACAATCTTGCCCATCCCTACGAGAAAAATGCCTTGCTGAGGGTTTATTAGGAATTGTATTAAACTAGTGCACCCACTTACGTAGAAATGGCGTTTTTGCAATGTTGAGTTTTCCAATCCCTGAACAAAATACAGTCTTTCATTTACTTAGAACCTCTTTTCATCAGAATTGCATAGCATAGAGCATACAGCATACAAGGTCTGCACCTGATTTGTCAAAGCTACACCAAAACATTTGGTTTCTTGAGTGAGCACTCGTGAATAGTATTGCCCATGTGTTTCCTGCCAGTATATCAAAATACAATTGGTTTCTGCGTGTGTGTGTTTATTTTCCATCCTGCAACCTTGCTGAACTCATTTACTATTTCCTAGGAGATGTTTTTGGTGAGTTCCTTGGACTATTCCATCTAAATAATATCATGGACGGTGACAGCTTTATTTCTTCCTTTCTGATCTGCCTGCCTTTTATTTCCTTTTCTTGCCTTGCCACCCTACCTGGAACTTTGGGTGCTGGGGTGAGGGAGAATGGGGCAACTGGACGTCTCTGCTTGGTTCCTGGCCTCAGGAGATTGCTTCCTCTTTCACCACTAGCAAAATAGCTGGAGTCAGTCTTCCTTATCAAACTGAGGAAGTACTCCTCTATTCCTATTTTTCTAACAGTTTTTGCCATGAATAGGTGTCAAGTTTTGTCAAATGCTTTTTTCTGCATCGATTGATAGGATCCTTGTGGGTTTTCTTTAGCTTGTAAATACAGTGAGTTGTGTAGACAAGATCTTCAAATAATGAATCAGTCTTGTATCTCTGGAATTCCCTGGGGGCGTGCATAATTCCTTTTATATTTTGCTACCTTTTAGTTGGTAATATTTTGGAAAGGTTTTTGAACCTATGGTCTTGAGAGAAACTGGTGTATACTTTTCTTCTTTTTTTGATACTCTCTTTGGTTCAAGTAACAAGATGATACTCATTTCATAAAGTGAATTAGGACATTTTCTCTCCATTTCTTTTCCCTAAAGGAGGTTGTCTAAAATTCACATTAATTCTTTTCTAACAGTTTGGCGTAATTCTCAAGTGAAAACATTGGGCTATAAAATACCTTTTTCTGGCATTTTTTAAAAAATTCGTTTACTGTTGTTGTATAACATTTGTCCCATTTATTCCCCCATGGCTCTGCCCCACCCATCCCCTCCCTTCCTTCTCCCACAGTCAATCCCCACGTGTCCATGTCCATGGGTCCAACTTCTTGACTATAGTTATTCAAATTGCCTATTTCATCTTGGTCGAATTATAGCGATGTGTGTGTTTTGAGAAAATGGTCCCTTTTGTCTAGTTTATCAAATGTGCGTGTGCACACAATTGTTGGCCATGAGTTCTTGATGGTCCTGTTGATGTCTGTGGGGTCTGTAGTGGTTTCTCATTTCAGTCCGCATTCTGTTTAGGGGACCCAGCCATGAACTTTTTACGGCAGATCCTGCCTTTATCAGTCCCGAAATGCCCATCAGGTCTCTTTTCGTACCTTTTAATCCTCTGTGGAGACTTTCTATTTCTTTGGTAAGACTTTCTTTTTGGTTTGTTTGTTTATTGGTTTGAGACTTTTTATTTTGCTCCTTCATGTCTCATGAAGCATTTTTATCATGGCTTGGCTTCTTTAAAAATCTCTGTCAGGCGATTTTCACATCTTTATCCTCCTTGGGTTGGAATTTACGGACAGCGGTTTTTTAGTCAGTTAGAGGTATTCCTGGTTCTTTATATGAGTGCTATTTTTAAAAAAAACTAGACATCGCTGGAGGATGCTGAGACCCTAGATCTTATCTAAACCTTCTATTTGACGTGCTCTTCTCTGGTGCAGTGAGAGCAGGAGAGGGGCACTGCCTCCACACCTCTGGTGAGACACAGTCCCACAGTTTGCCTTCACTGATGCCTGACTCGGGGGCACCTCATTCCTGTGGGGCAGGGGCAGCTGTTCCAGCTCCCCACATGGGTGACCCCATTACTGCTTGGTGAGGGTGCAAGTCCAGACTCTTTATCAGGCCTCCTCTAATATCACTCCACAGAGGAAAGAGAGGGGCACCCTGATACTTTCAGGTGGCATAGAAGTCCGGGCTCCTCGTGGTGTCTCCGCTGACACCATAGAAAAGGGGACCTTACTCCTAGCTGGCAGGGATGACAGTCTCAGTTGTGGACTTGGACTTTGCGGACACACAGTCTGTGGGCTTTTTAAGGCCTTGACCTTTAAGCCAACAGGGCTTCCCAGATTCTCCTCTCTGCCTCCAATCAACACAGCAGCCCTGTGTGTTTTGGGGTCAGTCCCGAACTCTCTCCAATGGCAGGTGGATGTCCACTGTGTACACAGGGCCCCTGCCTATTCTTCCTGCTGGCACCAGTGTTTGAAGGGCCAGGGGGCTTCAACCCAAGAAGTTCTTATTCTAAGGATGCAGTGATTGCAGGAGGCGCCATGGGTAGGGTTAGGGTTAAGGTTGGGGTTAGGGTTAAGGTTAGGGTCAGGGTTGGGATCTCAGTTGGGGTTAGGGTTAGGGTTGGAGTTAGTGTTAGGGTTGGGGTTGGTGTTAGGGTTAAGGTTAGGGTTGGGGTTAGGGTTAGGGTCAGGGTTGGGATCTCAGTTGGGGTCAGGGTTAGGGTTACTTGTGCAGTTACACACAGTGAGTATGACCTGGCACCCAGAGGGTACATTCGGTACCCATTTCCCTGCATGCTAAGGCTTGCACCTGAGATGGTCATGAAGAGTGAGGCACAGGGTCCCCTGAGAAAGTCACTGGAAGCCAGGCTGGGTGGCGCCACATCATGAGCAATGACGGAGCCAGCATTCATTGCACGATGCCTGGGGCTGTGGAACTGAGGAGGTTCATGGAGGCTGAGTGCGAGCAGGCTCCAAAGTGCCAATGCACCTGTGCCATCACGGCTGCCTCCGGACGGCAGGAGGCATGGATGGCTCTCTGGGACTCAAGGGCTGTCCTCCTTTGCTTTTGTTTAATGCATCTATTTGCAGGGTCTGGGTTGTGATTTTCTTCTTATTGCATTATAAATGTGTTTTATAAACATCGGGAAACATGGAAAAGGAGAAAAAAAGCACTGATCATTTTGCCACCCTAATAAAAACAAAGTAACATAAGCTGCCGAGCGAGGAGCTTGGGACACCGAAGAAGAGAAATTGGAGGGGAATTGGGCTGCAGCCGAAGATGCCTGGCTCTCCGGCCCTCACCTCCTTCCTCCTGACCAGCCCCCAGGCCCTGCAACCACCATCCACTTTCGGCCCGTGAGTTTGCCTGTTCTGGACGTTTCATGTAAATGTAATCAGAGAACACATGGTCTGTAGTGACTGAACCTTCTTTCTAAGCCTCATCCCAGCAGATGGTATGTGCTGTTTGCAATGAAAACACGGCGCTTTTTCTTATTCTTTGCTGTACTGCCCACAGTCCTTCTGTGGGTGCACCCAGTACTCGGCCAGGTACAGACCTCACCAATGAATAAATCCGGAGCCAACTGGCGACCTGAAGTGGACTGGTCATCTGTGGTGACAGCAGGTCCCTCTGCAACAGGGCTTCTCCACTTTGGCACTCTCAGCACTGCGCACTGGCTATGGGGATGGTGGTGGCAACCCCTACCACAGCTGCAGTAGCAAGAGTACTCTGTAGGGGGCAGCAGAGCATAGCATGAGGAGCAGGTGCCCAGGTTGGAATCCCCGTCCTGCCCTGAACTGCTGACTCCCCTGGGCATGTGATTCGGCCTCAGTTTTCCCATCTGCAAAATGGGTATCCATCCCCCAGGAGTGTTAGAGTCAGACGTAAAAATGAATAAAAAACATTCCACAAGGGATCCAACCACACCAGTGCTCCCCGAAGCTCAGCACATCCTCGTTACCAGTTTTATCTGAGGGGGCCACCTTTCCAGCCATGCTCCTGCCCAAACCCCTAGACCTCTAGACCCAAAGGGAAGTGGGCCACTGACAGTCTCAGTGTTTGGGAAGGCTCCCGCCACCCCTAGGCCCCCAACCTGGCCACCTGGCCATCACCATCTGGAAACAGCTATCTTCCAGCTGAAGGCCACTGTCCACTGACAAGGGTCCTGACCCTTTCAACACAAGTAGATTCAGTCTGTGGAAGAAGCGTCCATGGCAAAGAGACAGCTGTGACATTGAATGGGCAGCCACACCCCTCCTGGCAGCCAGCCTCCAGGACTGTTTCCAGCCAAATATGGGGGGTTTTGTTTGTTTTATTTTCAAAAGGCAAAACGATGAGCCAGGAGCCAACGAGCGGAACCAGGGGCTATCCCAGAAGGATAAGTTCCAAAGGGTAAAGTCAAAGGCTTGATTAAGGAAGATTTAATGAGTTAGAAAGAGATCAGAAACAGGACCAACTCAGGGTGCAAATCAAATATTAATCATCGCAAAGGCAAGGCTGGCTAAGGCCTAAATCAATAACTTGGGGCCGACTAGCAAACAGCTGCCTCTCCGGAGGGCGTCCGGAAATCCGGGGCTCCCAGGGCGGGGGGACAGGAGCCTGGAGCAGGAGCCTCCAGCAGCCAGGAGATGACAGGGCAGCCTGGAAATGAGGGGACCCTATCTACTACCCCAGGTCCCTGGGAGCTCCTCTTCCCAGAGGGGCTGGGTGGGAACTCTGGGCACAAATTGCCCCGGCTCACCCCTCCCTGTCCTCCGCAACGACTCCTGTCACCTCCAGCCCTCAAGCCTGCAGCCTGCCATCACATACGTGTGCCTCGAAGAAGCAGAGGTGTTTCCGCTGGCAGTCAGCAGTGCTGCAGGACTGCACCCTGGGCCCTTTGATTCCAGTGCTGCCCTGTCCCAGGGTCATGTGCCATCCCACCCCTACCCGGGGGACCTCCCACTGGCTGTAGGTGGGGGGGCAGCACTGATGTGCCCAGCAGCAGGAGCCCCTCTGTCACCCACGTCCCAGCCCCTCTCAGAGCTCCTGGTCAGCTCTCCCTGGCCACCCTCCGGGAAAGGACCTGGTCACCTCTGAGCAGGGTGGGGCCGGAGACTTCATGGCCCACTCGCCTCCCCACACACTAACCACGTCTGTGTAGCCAAGCCTGCCCCTGCCCCAGGAGGATGGTGCAGAAGTACTGATGTCCCCCACCCCGCTCCTCAGCTGCTGCTAGTCCCCTGGGGCTGCTGGGACAAAGTGTCACAGGCTGGGGGGCTTGAGACAACAGAAATGTACCCCTCACGGTGCTGGAGGCCACAAGTCTGAAATCTGGGCATTGGCAGAGCTGGGCCCCCTCCAAAGGCCCCAGGTAGGGTCCTACCTGCCTCTTCTGGCTTCTGGGGGCTCCAGGTGCTTTTGGCTTGTGGCCACATCCCCAGTCTCTGCCAGCATCTCCCCACAGGTGTCTTTCTTCTTTCCTCTCCTCTTTTAAAGGCATCAGTCATGGTATTAGGGTCCACCTTAACCCAGTATGGCCTATCCTCAACTTGAGAGCATCTGCAAGACCTTTTATCCACATAGGGTCCCATTCACAGGTGGGCATTTGGATTCAGCATATCTTTTGGGGATGCTGGGTCAACCCCTGGGGGAGCTTGGACATGTGTTCCCCACCATGCTGTCTGTGGACCAGCAGCATCTGCCTGGTGGGGCATCTGTGATATGCAGGGTCCCGGTCACGCAGAACTGCAGGGTGTGGTTGGCACTTCACAGGTTCAGGGCCCGCAATACTCTCCTGCCACGCAGAGGTCCTGGGGGGACAGAGCACAGTGGCCTCAACCCCAGCGTTGACCCCATGGCCTTTCCTGAGGTCAGCTTCTCCATCAGTCACTCACATGCACATCCTTGTCTCAATGTTTGCTTCTGGGGATCCCCCTGCCCCTTAAAGCAGGGGTCCAGGGCTGTGCCCCTGAGATCCTGATCCTCCAGAAACACGGCCCACAGTTGCCAGCTCCCCAAGAACCAGGCAGGTGATGGATGGAGGAAAGAGGCCAGGAGAGGAACTCACTCCCACAAAGCGCCCTTCAGCCTTAGCGCTAAGCGAGCTGACCACCCGAGGGCACAGATGAGGTTGGGTGTGAGGCAGGGCTCGGCATTAGTTCCTGGACAGCAGTGGACCCTCCCAGCATCACTGCAGACCACCCCCCTTCCCAGTGTCCACCTGGGCCAGCTCTGCCTGGACCGCAGGGTGGGAGTGGAAGTAGTCTGCATAGGTCCCTTGGGAGCACAGGATGGGCACCCCGGCCCCTCCCGCCCCCTGCTGATGGAGCAGGACCCAACCCAGTTTTCTGAGGGACACTTTTGTAGATTCAATCATCTTTGCCAACTGTAGATTGGAAGTCTCCCAGGCCAGGTGTAGCAGCTTCTGATTGTCACCTAGCATTTACCCCTGGCAGAAGACAAGAATCCGGATCTAAAACATACCTCCCATGTCTTTCGAAATTTCCCAAAGGGCAGGTTGACCTGGGTGTCACAAGCCCATCTGTTTCCTCCAGCAAGCAAATCACTTCTCCTAAGAACAAGAACCCAAAGGTCCATCCACACAGAGGCCGTGCCTGCGTGACTCCACCGTGGTCCAGCCCCTTTCAACCTCCTAACAGGGTCCTAAGAACCGTTCTGGGGGTGTTGCTTGTGTCCAGAGAGGCAACACAGCCAGGGCATCTGTAGCTGGGTGGCGGGTGTCCAGTCCTGCGTGGGACCCCTGGGGCACAGAGCTCAGCATCTGCCAGTGCCCTGGACCAGGGTCCACAAGCACCGAAGATGGAGGGGAAGTTGAGCTCAACTCCAAAGGGAGTTTCATTCAATGAACGCTTCCGAGGTGACACTGATGGCTGGCTGGGGCCTGGGAGGCATGGTCCACCATGGCCACAGCTGTGTGGGGACCTGGGACCATGGGGATCACCTCAGTGAAAGCAGAAAGCAGAACATCTACCCTACCCTGGCTGGTGGGGTTCCGTGGGTGGCCGATTCAATTCCTAGTCAGGGCAACTGCCTGGTTGTGGGTTTGCTCCCAGGGTAGGGCAGTTCTTTCTTTCTTTTTTCTTTTTTTTTTTTTGCAATATATTATTTATGTGCCCAAGGGGCAGTCAATGTTTTGATGTTTCTCCCTCCCTCCCTTCCCCTCTCTCTAAATAAATTATTATTTTAAAAAGAAAAAGAAAACAGTGGAGCCTGGACCCATTTAGAAAAGAATCAAGGACATGTACCCCTTGGGGTTGTCATGAGAACAGGGGTTCATGTCACACGATGTGCTCAGCACAACACCCAGGAACAAATGCTGAAACCCACGCAGATGGGCGGGGCTGGAAAGGGGGTGCACGGGCTTCCATGATTGGGACCTGCAAGGGGCTTGCTCCGACCACTGGCCCCAAGGGTTCCAAAGATGCCACTGTGTATGAGTGGGGGGGGGGGGCATGCATGTTCACATGTTCACATGTGATGTGGACACTCTCTCTAATTCTCTAGCTCTCTCCCAGTCCCTCAGCTCCCCATTCCTTTGTGTTGGCTTATTCTCAGGCAGGTTCTCCCCACATGGCAGCAGGATGGCCACCAGGAGGTCCTGGCTCTTTATTATCTTCTGGTTGTTGACAAGGGAGGGAGGGAGGGTGGGAGGGGGAGAGAGAGATCACATGTTTGCTGCTCCAGATAAAATCCCAGGAGGGAATCTGATTGGCCCAGCCTAGGTCACGTGCCCGCCCCTGAGCCAGTCACCTTGACTGAGGGACTGAGTTCTGCAATTGGCCCGCCCAGGGCACACAGCCCATTCTGGCCGATACAAAGTTGCTGCTTCTGCTGCAGTGTCACATAGTAACGACTCAGCCAGCATCGCCTGCTCATTTGCGGCCACCCATTACTGGACAGGGCAGGCCCCCAGTCAGGCACCCCTCACCTTCACGTCACCCAGCGCTGAGCCCTGCAGCCTCAGGGGGCTCCTGTCCCCGCCCCTCCCGCCCCTCCTCCCCTCTTACACTGTGGCCACTGTCACCAGCTGCCCGTGGCTCCCTGGCCCAGCACGGGCCTCCCTACTCCCCACTGACCTACACTGGCCACACCTGTGGACAGCAGGCTCCATGGTCTGCCCGAGCATCAGAATCGGCTGCTGGATGGCCAGGGGTTTGCAGGGGTGGCTGGGCCCCCTTGGGGCAGTGCTGAGGCCACAGGACAGAGCCCGGCTCCTACTGCCTGAGAGCCCCAGCTGCTCACCACCTGCCCCTGGAAACAGCCATAGAGGCCAGGAACGCAAGAGCCCAAGAAGTCCAGAGAAAGCCTGGCCCACAGCGGAGCGCCCTGCCCAGGGACGGGAGGAAGACGAGGGGTGCACCGCGCCGGCACTAAGCCCCACAGGGACGCCACAGAAGGAGCACAGCTCTCCCCCCACCAACAGCACTGGCCTCTCTCCCAGGAGAGGCCCTACTGGCTCGGGGGCCCCAGCTCCTGGCCAGTACCGGTCGGCTGCCCGGGTCACGCGCGCACACGGAAGCTGGGAGCCGTCTAACCAGCTGCTTTACGCTCCGCTGGGCAGGGAATGGTGAGATCCCTGCTGTCCACTGGTCAGAGCTGTGGGAGGCAGACTCCATGTCCAGCGCAGTTAACCTTCATCAGGTCAGCACCAGGACACCTCTCGGCCAGCAGCCCGGCCCCTGACCCAGGGCCCCTCCCTGGTGCTGCCCCTGCCCCGGGCCCAGGGCGGTTGGCAGGCGAGCAGATAGATGGGCAGCCCTGTCCGGGAAGAGGAGAGCAGAGCTGGTGTTCCAGGAGCTGACTGCTGGGTCCCCATTGTGTCAGGATGACAGAAGGGCCAGGCCAGGCCGCACTGTGGAGCTGGGCCAGGAACTGGAGGTGGGAGGGCAGGATGATGTCTCCGTGGCACATTTCGGGGGCTCCTAATGCACACAGGGCTCAGGAGCCCCCTGGAAGATGTAGCCAGAATCCCACGTCTCTGCCCAGGTGCCTTTTCTGAGAGTCACGGGCCCAGAACGCCCCCTCGAGCTCAGCCTAGCTGGTGGGGGGGCGCCTGCCCCCCTGGCCCACTTTCCTATGAGGCACAAGGAACCCGGACCCTGCTTACCCCTGAGCTTAATGCCTTTAGCTGGGGGACACCTGACACTCTCCACACCTGCCCACCCGTCCGTGATCAACAAGACCGCACCCTCCACTCCACAGGTGGAGAAACTGAGGCCAAGCAAGGTGAGGACCTGGCCCGGCGGTCAGCGCTGAAGTAGGAAGACGCAAGTGGTCCGCTGGGCTCTGCCCCAGCTGGTGTCTAACCATCAGGCGGCACTGCCCGGCCCTCCGGGATGGGAACCAGACTCCCTCTTTCCCGCTGGTCCCAGAGGGGTGACCAGGGCGAGGGCGAGGGCAGCAGGGTGGTCTGCGAGGCGGCATGGGGCCACCTCTGCCTTCCACAGGCAGCTCCGCTCTGCACGCCAGCCGGGGGTGGGAGACGCCCCCCTGGGTGCGAGCCCACCCCGCGAAGTCTCGGGACCCCGTCCAGCTGCCTCCTCCCCTCGCACGCGGCAGCGGTAAGTGATGTGAGAGTCACGCTCCACTTGCAGTCTGTTCCCTCGGGTTTTAAAAAGGGCGTCTGGCAGCAGATCCGTGGATTGTTTAACAGGATTAATCCGGCCTGCGAGCACTCAGCGTGCCTGCTGGCAGGGCCTCTCCCACCGAAGGAGCCAGAGAGGCTTGAGCCCCGCGGACCCAGGAAGCCCAGCCAAGGGCATCCGCCTGCCTCGTTTATCGCGGGAAGCTGCCCGGCGGGGAGGAGGAGGGTCCCCCGTGAGGCGGTGGGGACCAGGAGCCCTGGCTTCTCCCAGAATGTCCCTGTCATTAAGAGTCCCAGCAGACCCCCCTTCCCTCTGCATACCACCCCGTATCACCACCATGGGAGCCCATCCACACCCCCACCACCCCCTGGAGCTGCTGGAAAGACAGCTCTGAGCTGTGCATGCCCCAGAGATCACTGAAAGCAGGCAGAGCTCGGGAACCTGGGTCCCAGGTTCAAACCTCAGTTCAGCCACCTCCTAGTGGATGACAGTCAAGCATGGTGATCTCTCTGGGCCTCGGTTGCATCCTCTGTAGCATCGGGGGAAGAGGGGCCTGACAGTGGACCTGCCTCCCAGGAGCTGCAGGGAGGATGTCAGTGTGGGTCCGGCACGCAGGACAGCGCTGCCCTCGGGAAGCACCTGCCCGCCCGGGCTGAGGCTGCGCCACTGTGACTCCCGCTGTATCACGAAATATATTCCAACTATTATATTGTATGTTACGTTATTGTAAATTAGGTGGTTACATTGTAATTATTATATATTACGGTGTTATGGCTTACATTATATGGTTATACTGTATTCTAATTACAATGCATAAAGTTATCATTATTACCATGTGACAGACAGTAGGCTAATCTGTTTACATGAATTATTTTTAAACTGATTTGAGAGAGAGAGGGAAACGTTAACTTGCTGTTCCACTTAGTGGTGCATTCGTCAGCTGCTCCCCGTATGTGTCCTGACCAGGGATGAGACCGGTGCCGTTGGCGTATCAGGACAGTGTGCTAACCAGCCGAGCCTGTTCCCATGAATTATTCTCTCCCTTGGACCTCCGCATAGCTCTCTGAGGTTGGAAGCGTGTTAGCCCATTGCCCAGAGGAAGACCTGAGGCTCTAAAAGGACAAGGCATTTGACTTGGTCTCCTCCGCCGGTTCTCCCATAGGCTTTTGTTTCATACATATTGCAAAAATCATTTAAATACTTTCAAACACACAAGGACCATGTATATGATCTGTCCGATGTCAGGGCAGCCTTGCTCAGAGAAATCACACCTGGGGAACGCTGTAGAATCAAGCGATGAGTTTATTTGGGGAATCGGGAAACAGGAACAGGAAAAACGGGGAGCAGCAAGGGAAGAGACTTTTAGATAAGTTGTCTTTGACTTGACATCACCAGGTTGGGTTTTTCTCCCAGCTGCTACGTGAAGTTACACAGGTGGGCACCTCAAAGGAAATTAGTTCATCAACCAAAGTCCATTAACCTGGAAGAACTAAGTGGGATTACCTATGAGGCCACCTGCGCCATTACCGCCTCACCGGGGATCTCTAGGCAGGTTAACTTCATTAACTCATTCCCAGAAAGTTTCTGGCTGGTTCCATTATCACATTCCGGCCAGCCTAGGTACATAAACATTGACTTACACTTTTAACTAAAGTCCAGGTATAATCCAAGTCCAAAGATACCCGGGCTGGTGGCTCAGTGGATAAGGTGCTGGCCTTTGAACCTAAAGTGCCGCTGGTTTGATTCCCAGCCAGGGCACGTAACCAGGTTGCAAACCAGGTCTCCAGCCAGGTCTGTGGCTGGAGGCAAGTGAAAGACAACCCTAATTGATGTTTCTCTCCCTTTCTTCCTCCCTCCCCTGCCTTTTCTCTAAAAATAATTTTTTTAATCTTTTTTTAAAAAGTCCAAAGATATGTGCTGCCTCCATGAGACCTGCCTCCATATCTTGGTATTGAAAAAGCAAAAGTTCAGCCACTGTTAATATACTGAGAATGGTTTGCGCGACATCAATGTCGCCTGGCAGTCAAGGAGAGTGGACCGGAATGCGAATGTGTGAACAATGGCGACTTCACTGTACTCGTCAGTGGGGGTGGCAGCCACCGTTGAGTGAGCATGTGCACTGTGCGGCTGTCTCCTTCAAAATGAGCAAGTAGAGCAATGAACCTGCATCCGATTTCGTGTGAAGCTTGACCATTCCTCCGTGGAAACTATGCGGGTGATTCAGAGGCCGCAGCTGTGGGCAGCTGGCGACTGGCCGCTTCATCACAACAACGCACCCGCTCATGCAGCTCATCTCATGGAAGGTTTCCTCGTGAAACATCAGATCGCCAGGTGACTCAGCCCCCTACAGCCCAGATCTGGTGCCCTGTGACTTCTGGCTTTTTCCAAAACTAAAATCACCTTTGAAAGGGAAGAGATTTCAGACCATGGATGAGAGTCGGGAAAACACGACAAGGCAGCTGATGGCGATTGGGGAGAACTGTGTGTGGTGCCAAGGCACGTACTTTGAAGGGGACCGAAGCACCATTGTCCTTTCTACAATGTCTCTTGTCTCTTGTATCTTCTTTAATAAGTGTCTCTTTTTCATATGTCATGGCTGGATACCACTGGACCTTCTGGACAGGCCCCATGTAAATATATATATTTTTAAGTCCTCTATGGGTGGCATTTGACATGCAGACCCCGAGCCTGGGATCCCTGCAGTAGGACAGGAAGAACTGGGGGACCCGTGTCCCTCTGATGGCCCATGCACAGTTCTGGCCCCCGACTCTCCAAGAGTTCCTGCAGGAAGCCCAACTTTTCCTGCAGAAAGAAGATCAAAGCTGCAGCTCTAGGCTGGAGACAGGCTTGTGGCAAAGCTGAGTGTCCCACACCCCGCTTCCTGGGCCGGCCTCTGGCCCCTACAGCCCCCAGGGACCATTAGACGCGGGTGGACAGTGGACAGCAGTCCACCCACGGACAGGAGGCCGGCAAGGCGAACCCACATGCCCGGGGTGTTGACTCATGCTTGCCGTGTAGGCTGGACTTAAGCACGAAGCTCTGGAAACCTCACAGGGCCCAGCAGAGGACACTGAGGAAGTGCTGTCCACACTGGCCCCTGCCCCAGAAGCCCTGAGCTCGAGCGCCCTGAGTTCTGGTCACCCAGGGGCCTGCTCTGGCCTCTGGGGGCACAGCTGCATCCCAGGCCTCAGGGTGCTTCCCTGCCCCCAGGGCCTGGGCCTGGGTCGGCCCAAGGCAGTGGGGAGAGGAGGCAAACCGACGGCCTGTGCAGGTGTGCAGAGGTGGCTCTCATTTCTCCTCGTCCTGCCGAGACCCTCAGCTCATCCGCACCTGCCCCCAGCTGCCACCCTCCACGCCCTGGAGGAGCAACACAGCCTGGGTGTGACACTCCAGGGTCACTCCCCCAGGGTGGCCACAAGCCGAGACTGGAAAGACGCCCCTCCCCAAGAACTTGAGCAGCCTTTGCATCCGCCAGACTCACCCCTGGGGGAAGCCACAAGTCTTTGTCACCAAACGCGCCTTGCATTTCCAAGCTGGGCTCCTGAGGGGCAACTCTCCGGCAAGCGTTTTCCTGGAAATGGTAGGTCAGCCTCAAGAGAGAACATCCATAAGGGTGGGAAGGAAGCCAGTGGAGAGAGGCTGGCTGTTAAAACAGAAACAGAGGGGCCAGAGCCCACAGTCTCCCCCTACCAAAGTCAACCAGAGGAGATGGTCATGCTCCCCTCAGAGAAGACAGGACCCCACAGGAGCCTCACAATTGGGGACCCAGACTTTCCATCTCACAGATGGGGCCAAGGACCAGGAAGGAACGTCATGGCCCGAGGTCTACAGAGGCAGCCCCGGGATACTCCCTGGACCCAGCACTGGGAATCCTGGGCCACAGGCCGGCTGGCCTGGTCTCTGCCTCGGGGTGCTGCAGTGGGCGGAGTGGCCCAAGCCAGCAGACCGGACTCCGCCGGGGCCCCTGCACACCCGTCTCCATCCTGGGCCACCGGGCCATCCGTCAGACTCCAGGGATGCGCCGCCTATCAAGACCCATGAAAACGCTTTGAACGTTTTACACTTTGAAGCTGCCTTCGGCTCTAATCCAGGCCTGCAACATATCACGGCAGAAAAATAGCCTCGATTTGTCATGGCACGTTTTGACACGTTTGTATGGTCCCTTGATCCATCTCTGGGCTCACAATAGCTCCCCGGCCTCGCTTTCAATAAGAACATTCGCAACGCCAACAAGAAGAATGGGGGGCAAAGTGGGAAATTACTTTAAAAAGAAATAACTTTCACAAATGGGAAGATAAATTCCGTCTGCGGAACACGGCGGCGGGTGGCAGGTGCCGGGCCATGTGACGGATCTCTAACCTGGCAGCTGACATGTCCCCACCCGAGAGGGGCAGCAGAGGAGGGAGAGGCAGCTGCGGAGCGGGTAATGGGATCCGGGACCCTCCAAGTGCAGGTCACCGGTTTTAATTTGGCTCAAATGCCCAGCCACTGAGTTGCTGCATCTGACCACTGAGGAGGGGACAGCAGGCCGGGGCATTGATGGAAGGTGAGGACCATGCAGTTGGTCCAGGTAGCCAGTGCTGGACAGACGCCAGGGTGCCTGGCAGGAGCTGGGGGTCGGTCTGTGCTGGGAAGGGAAGGGCAGGTCCCTGTCTTGCTCTCTGTTCGCTCTGCAGCTTCCACTCCAGACAGTCCCAACGGGCCGGGGTCCCTCCCTACCCCATAGGAACCTCAATATCTGGCCACCCCATTTCTCAGGGCTGAGGGGCACCCAGGTCTGCCCTGGAGAAGGGGGAGAGCCAGCACCACACACAGGTGGGCCCAGCTCCAAAGCCACCTGCCCCAGTGATGGCCAACATCTCACTTGCTCAGCTCAATGGATGTGTTTCCACACACAGGAAGTCGATTCTGACACACGCTGCAGAGAGGGCGCTGCGCCAAGTGAAGTAGGCCAGGCACAGAGGGACAAATGGGGCTGGTGTCACCCCTACGAGGTTCTCGGAGGAGTCGCCCCACAGGGACAGGAAGTGGGGGGGGGTGCTGAAAATGGTTGAAATGGTGGACTTTACGTTATTTACAAGAACGCCACCTTCAGACGCCTCACCCCCTAACACCGTCACCCCGGCAGAAGGGGGGGGTTTCCACATATGCATTTGAGGGGACACGCACCTTCGGACCATCTGCCAACCATGAACATGGGCACACACGTACAGACATGCACACGCGCACACACGCACAGCTGCCTCTCAGCCCCTAAACGTGGTCTCACAGCACCCGCGCTCCTTCCAGGCTGGTCACTCGGTCCTTCGTGAAACAACCGTTTCCTTCATTTTTAATTTTTTATATTGATTTTCGAGGGGAGAGGGATGGAGAGAGGGAGAAAGAAAGGCATCAATTTGTTCCACTTCTTTACGCATTTGTTCCGTGACTCTTGCAGGTGTCCTGACCAGGGATCCAACCGGCAGTCCTGACGCACCGACCGAGCTGCGCAGCCAGGGCCAAACAGTCGCTTGTTAAAGGCCAGGGTGCACCGGGCTCTCTGCTGGAAATGAAATGTGGTTTCTGCCCGGAGGAACCTTGAAGCTCAGGGAGGGGAAACGGGCCGACCACCCACATCCCCTGTGGCTCGGGGCTGGGGACCCCTGAGTGGGAGAGGGGCTGGTGTCCAGGGAAGGGCGGGAAGGGCCCGGGGTGTCCTCCACCAGCTGGAGACTCAAACGTCCACCCGCTGATAAAAAGCCATGGAATGTTTTCTTGCCATTTATCCCAGAAACCTCTGGGGCCGCAGGAGGAAGGTAAAGGAGGGGAGAGGCTCACCTGCTCCGGCCCGGCCTGGCCCGCGGGTGATCTGTCTTCACGTGGGACTCCGAGGGAGGTGCTCCTGGGGAATGAAGGGTGTGATGTTGGCTCACCGCCTCCCCAGCCACCCCTCATGCCCCTTCAGGGGGGCTGGCAGGAGAGACAGGGGCGTGGCCACCTCCCGCTCCCCGGCTGCTGGGACACCCACCCACGCCTCCCTCCCAGCACCATGCGTCTCGGCTGGGCTGTACCCTGACACTGTCTGCGTGAGGCTTTGTCGTTTCCACCAGAGGCTTATTTTTCACTGCTGGCAACTTGTCGAAAGCGCGTTATGTTCAGCCGGATTCTGTTTAGAAGTCCCCCAGTCTGGCGGTGATGGGAGCACTTAATAGAGTCGCTCACGGTCATGTGGAAGCTTCATGCCTGATCACCGACATCTCATCCTAAAGGGTCCATTCAGGGAGGGGGCCAGCCGCACCTCAGGGGGTGCCAGGCAAATCCACTGGCACGTGTCCAACCGTGCAGGCCGTGCCGTCCGGTGGGGACCACCCATGTCGCCCACTCCCAAGAGCAAAGTGACCAGGCCAGAGGTGAGGCTGGCTCCCGGGCAGCCGCCTGGCTCAGAGTAAGGCAATGTTTATGTCTAAAAATGGCCTTTGAGAGAGATGCGTCTTCTCACGAATGGCGTGGTGATGGACCTGGCCCAAGCGGACCACTGCCGCCGACCCTGGGACAGCTGCAGCCTGGCCCTGCATGGTGGGTCTGCAGACCCTGGAGGGTCTCAAGCACAGGCAGGTCGCACGGAGGGGCATCCAGGTGGTGGAGGGTTGGTGAGCCAACCAGGGAGGACCCTCCAATCCTCAGCACCAGGGCTAGACAGCCAGCTGTGGCTGGAGACCTGGCAAGCACTGTCCATCGATACCATTGCCCATGAGATAGGGATCACAGTCCCCTCTGGGCGGTGTGCCCCATCCGCAAGGAGCAGCTTGTCAGCCACTTGTTCCCGGGGGTCCCACCACGGAGTGCAGCCCATCTGACCATCTGGCCCGTAACCTGCAAGCTCAGGTGTGGCCAGGTGGGTGGTGGCGAAACCCAGGCCACAGAGACAGGGGTGAATGAAGAGGAACAGAAGGAAAGAGAACCAAGAAAGAGAGGTGGTGGCCGCCCGCCCCCCTGCACCACCTGCCCCGTGCCCACCTGGCACCTGAGCCACCTCTGTGGATTGTCCGGGTTGAGCTTGTCCCATCCCGGGAAGGGCCGGGCGAGCCCAGACCTCAGTTTCAACAGCAAGGCACGTGCCTTCTGTATATTCAAGCCAACTTCCACGTGGCCATGAATTGCCGCAGCCCGCGTGGAAGACCAATTTTGTCAGCGAACCAAACCCGAATTCATGAACTTGCTAACAAGTCTCCCCAGGAACAACCACAAGCCGATGTTTGATCTTGGGGTCCCTCTGAACATGTCAAGCACCTTTGAAGCTACAAGTTCACGTGTGGGAAGAGGAGGGGCTGGGCAGCCTGCAGGAGCCCAGAACCAGGATGCAGGAAGAGTTCCCAGGCTTCCAGCACAAGACTTGACAATGGCAGAGCAGAGAGAGGAAACCATTTAAAACCTCCGCTAAGAAGCACGCCCTGAATAAATCAATGAAATAAACAAACAAATCCCAAACTGACTGTAGCTACCTCTCCCTTCTCAACAGAGCAGGAGAACTTCCAGCTCTGTATCATCTTCTGTTGCTGCTTAACAAATACAAAGTTCGTGGCTTCAAACAGCACATGTGTGTTATGTCCTGGGGCTTCTGGGTCAGGAATTGGGGTACAGCGAAGCCGGATCCTTTGCTCAAGGGTGGATGGCTATATGGAAGGATGGTGGAAGGACAGAATGGTGGAGGGATGGATGGGTGGATGGGTGGGTGGATGGGTGGGTGGGTGGGTGGATGAAGAATGTAGGTGAAGGGAAGATGGCTGCATGGGCTGTTCCTCATTAAGTCACACTCCCGTTCAGTGACTATTTCTAAGTGTCTGCTGGAAGCTAAACTCTAATTCCATCCACGGGAGCATTGTCGATTTGATGGGCCCCCCAGGACAGCCTCGCTCCTCCCCCAGGCTCCGGGGAGCCATCCCTCCAGCAGTGCGGGGACTCGTGTGCCGCGGTGGCCCCTGGCCCCTGCTCCACCAGGTGCCCCGCACGGGCCACGGACTTTCCCTAACGGGTGCGCACCGTGAACAGGGCTGTCCTCTAAACCAGTCTTATCCACCTTCTGTGGAAAGGGACACAGTTTCTTATTTCCAATCTGCCATGACAGGCACTTTGGTAAACTACAGTAAAAAGGAATGACTAGAAAAATGAAATGAGGGGAGATGCAAAACACCTGCCCCAATTTTTTTATTAGCTTCAACAGACATAAGTTACCCTGAAAATTGCTCCCGAGCTTCCCCTCCACCTGTGCACGTACCCACACCGGGAACTGCTTGAGGGCCACCCTGGAGCAGCAGCGCGAAACAGCGCTGGGAACCCCTGGACATTGTGGAGGGTGGGCGTGTCCACACCCGTGAGGGGGCGGGAGGCTGAGGCCCCAACCAGCAGGCAATGCCCCACGAGCTGCAGGAGCCCCATCTCAGCAGCGCCCACCTGGCTCTGGGGCCAGAATCCAGTCTGGCCATAAAGGAAGCAACATCTGCCTTTTAGATGCTGCTGATCTGGTTTCAGGAAGCAGAAAAGAATTCATTGTTGAATCTGCAGACATCAGGTCATATAGGTGAGCAGAGCAGGATGCGGGGGTGGGGGGGTGCTTTCAATGTGGTGGTCAGCAGGGCCCAGTCAAGGGATTATAAATACCTGAAGGAGGGACAGGAGAGAGCCACAGCCACTCTGGAACAAGAATGTCCCAGCTAGTGGGATAGCAGGTGCAAAGGCCCTGGGGTGGCAATGTGAGAAGAACATTCCAAGGACACCTCCCCAGGAAGAGGTGGGAGGGAGAAAGAGTCAGGGCAGGGCCCTGAAGTGTGATTGCATCTGAGAACCCAGAGGAGAAAATCTGACCAGGTGCTGGAGAGGAGGTGACCGAGAGGCAACCTGGGGGGTGGGGGGGACATTCACAGAAGAAGGTCACACTGCCCAAAGGTCCAGTGGCCTGCTGGAAGGTGCTCCCATGAGCCAAACCTGGGATAATTTGAGCAGGAAAATGAATAATGATAATAATGGATGATAGCCCATTAAAAAATTGAAAACCACGATTCCCTGCACATATAAATCAATGAATAAATGCATTTACTACATAAAAATTTATAGATGGCATAAACAAACTGAGTAACTATTAATATGAGAACATCAGTGATTCATGGGAGAAGAGAGAGGTTTCCTTTGGGGACAATGCCCACGAGCAAATGTAGAAGGGCCACTGCAGCAAAAGTCACCAACCCATGTTCACATGCACGGGGACACTGTCCAGGCGTACTGCGTGCGCCTCCTCCCAAAGAATCACCCAACAGATCACCCGGTGAGGATAACAGGGAAAGAGTAACAGACAGAAGTAACACACAAAGGCCCATTGGGTACCCCCTGAATGAGAGACTGAAGTTAACATCCCAATCCTGACCATCCAGCACGGCCTCGGGAGTCTGTCTGTCCATCATGCATGACCCACATCCGAACATGAGGAAGAGACAGAATGCTCAAATTAATAGACATTACAGAAGAACTGGCCCATCATCTTTCAAAAGGTCAAGGTCAAAAGTCCCAGGGACACGTCAAGAAGTTATCCAGGTTGAAAGAGACTCAGCAAGTGGTGACCAAATGCCCTATGGGACCCTGGATTGGATCCTGAAAAACGGAAACACAAACAGGCACAAAGGGCATTATGGAGACAGTTGAAGAAGCTAGAATCCGTAGATCGAGAAAGAATAATCGTGCAAATTGGGCAAAATGTGAACAACATTTGAATTGAGGTAGAGAAGACAAAAATCCCGTGTACCGTTCTTGCAACTTTGGTACAAATTTGGGATTTCATCAAAATCAAAAGTTGCAGAAATGTCACGGGTTCCTGTCCACCCGCTGGAGACCTGCTATGTTTGGGTGGCTCCGTGACCACCTCCTGGTTCAACGCTTTCCCGGGAGGGTTCACATAATTCAGAAAAGCTGCGGTCAGTTTGTCACAGTGACAGTATGGGGACTTGAGCCGTCAGAGAGAACAGGCCAACGGGGACAGGCAGATAGAAGTCCATCCTGTGACGAGTGACACGTGAACAGCATGTCGCCACCAGGGGAGCTCTGCCACCCTGGACACCCAGAGTTTGCACCAGGTGGGCACGTGGGCACACCGGACAATTTGCAGGGCTGAAACTCAGTCTCCGGATCCCGTAGGGGTCAAATCCATCGCCCTGTGGCCCAAGGCCCCTACCCTGAACCGTACTGGCAGGTTGTGGCGTGACCCAAGGCCCCAGATGACCCAGCACACGCCTGTCAGGCCGGACATCCCAGTGGCTGAGAGGTGGCCCCCGGGAGCCAGGCAGGGCTGGACCTGTCTGCAAGATGCAGGGTGTGGATTGCCCACCGCTGCTGAGTTGGCCCCGCTCTGCACACGTGAGCTTGGGCCGCGGCAAACAGGAGCCGGGGTAGGTGGGAAGGGAAGGGGCAGGAAGAGGTGGGTACTTGCAAAGCGCACATCCAGTGGGTGAGGCGAGTGGATCGTGGGCGCTGCCCGGCGAGGGCCCTGCCAGGCGGACGGGGGTCAGCGAGCATCGTGAGAGCTGGGAGCCCAGACGTTTATTCAAAGTCTGAGCCTCGGTTCTCCTCCCACCTGCCCAACGAATACGGACCCAGGATGCACCAGGTGCAGGGACAATGGAGAGGACCGGCCAGGCCCTGCCTCCCCGCAGCTGCGGTCAGGGAGGGACAGACAGTCCCTCGGTGAGCAGATACGAGGAAGTGCCTGCAGCAGATGCCCGTCCTGGCTCTGCAGGGGTGGCTCCCCAGGCCTGCAGCCCCTCTCCTGCTCTCAGAGGGAGGGGGAGCTCCGAGAGGACCCCAGACTCCCTCCCAGGTCACTGTCACCCTCTCGGTCCCCTTCAGTACAGACAATGAGGATCAAGGCCAGTTACACCACAGGACAAGGCCCAGTTCTGACCTGCGGTAGCTGCTGTCTGGGCTGGTGGGGGGCACCCGTGGCCTTCGGCTGTGCCCCGCACCCTCATCCCCTCGCTGGGCCCCACAGGGCCCCGAGGACAGTGGCAGAACTCCTCCTGCTGTAGGAACTAGAAGCAGCGGAGCAGCACAGGACGCTCTGCTGCCGACAGCCCCTCCTGCGCAGTTCGATCAGCGAGGTCCTGCGGGGCTTGCCCCCCTCGCCCCTGGGGAGCAAAGGGACACCGCAGCCAGGACTCCGCTCTTAGAAGCCAGGCTGTGGAACAGCTAACAGAGGAGCAACGGGAAGGTCCTCAGAGCACGGTGACGGTCGATCCGCAAAGCCCTGCCAGTGTGTTCTGCGGCTGCTGGGACCCCATCTTCCCAGCCTGGGGCTGGGCTGGTTCCGACCACACCCCTCCCCCAATGCCCCTTCAAAGATGGTGACTTTGGTCAGTGGTTGTCAGGCCTCTGTCCCCACAGTGAGCCTCAGGGTGGCCCAGGCAGTGCCGGGCAGCGGGTGGCGGGGAGATTCGGTCCTTGTCATGGGGCACCCAGCCTGGCGGGGGGCTAGTCAGTCAACAAAACCCCGAAAAGACCTACCCTTACCAATCGCGAGGGTGCTGGAGTGACAAGAGGAAAGTGACAGCAGGGACCGAGAATCTAGACAGCACTCAGGGAGGGTGGTGGTCCGAGGAGTGGGAGGGGCTCAGGCAGGGAGGGAGCCCAGGCCCAGGGCTCCGAGGGGCCGAGGACCACCGAGTGGAAGACCAAGCAGCAGGCAGGGGAGCACAGCCGCCACCTAAGGTAACGCCTGCAGGCAGGACTGCAGAATCAGGCTCAGCCAAAGTCGGCCCGGGGAGGGACCAGAGCCGCCACCTCCAGGCTGACCTCTCGGAAGCGCAGGGGTCACAGGGCGGAGGTGAGGACAGAGCCCAGGACAGAGCCCAGGAAAGCCCTTGACTCCCCCTGGAAGCAGGAAAGTGCCATGGCTGACGTGTATTTTCTTGTCATCGATGTGCAACGTTGTGTAGGTCTGAGATGCCTGGCGCTGGCTGGATACTCTGTGCATTGCACCAGGCTGGCCACTCCGGGAAGTGCGGGCAGGGCCACTGTCGCTGGGAGCAGGGGCTGCCGACCCAGGCACGGCACAGCCAACACCATCCATACATTCAACAAACGTCCCCCTTGCTCTCAGGCTAGACTGTAACTGTTCCAACTCACATTTTCCCAGGTGGAGCTCAGGACGTGTGTGGGGACGGCGGGAGGGGGCAGGGCAGAAGCAAGCCCTCGGGCCGACAGTCACGGGCAGTGACACGTGGGCTGGTGACCGTGAGCGTCAGGGGATCCAAGAGACACGCGGCAGGAACACCCCAGGCCCCGAGCCCCCGGGAGGGGCTCCACGTCTTCCCACATCAGGAATTCAGAACAAGTCTTCGGAGCCGGTGGTCCAGGGAAGAAAGGAAGCACGTCTGATGGTGGGAGGAGCAGCGGGGCCCCCACGCCCACCCCTGCCCCGCCCGGCTGGGTGCTCCAGGGCAGGCTCCTGGTTTGCGCTCCGGCTTTGGGCCTTTGCCGCCCACATGGGACGCCGGGGCACCCAAAGGTCCCCGGGAAGCCGCCTTTTCCAGGGCCAAAGCAAAGCCTCCGTGCTCCTCCGGGGCAGGCTGGGTTTCTGGAGGGCGGTGAGCGCTCACAGAGCGAAATGTCCTGTTAAATTCCTCCAGGGGCCGATTCGGGCTTCTCTGAACCTGAAAGATGAAGTAATTCCTGAAGCAGCACTCACAGCAGGACATGTTTTATGGAACCTAATGAAAGCGAGGCGGGCGGAGCGGGTTATCAGAGCCGTGGGAAGGGACTCACCCCACGGGGCACGAGTGAGCTGAGCCAGCCGCAGCGAGCAAGGGGGTGTCGGTCCAGGGATGGGTGTCCCCTCGCCACCCCCACCCCCAGGCAGATGGCCCCTGGACCAGGGGGAGGGCGGTGCGGCCAGGGTCCTAAACACTGGGGGGCTCACTTGTGTCCCCTCCAGCATTCCTGTTGAAGGCAGGTCGCTTGTGCACGCAGACACACAGACATCATGGGTCATGTGCAGTCACACATGCACAGTGCATGCACACACACGCATACATGTGTGTTCATGCATTTGTGTGTGCACATGCATACAGTGTAGGCATATGTGCATGTATACACATGCACACATGAACATACATGCACACATGGGCTCATGTGCACTCGCACCTGCATGATGCATATACACATGCAGGCATGCCTTGTGCGCGTGCATGCAGTATACATGTATACACACATGGACACACACAAACCGGTCCTCTCCGCTTCACCCGGTCACAGGAAATACAGCCCTTCGTCCCGATGCTTCAGCCACGCCCCTCGGTGCCCTGACCGCCGGTAGCAGAAAGAAACATGGACAGGACGGGGCGTGTTTACCCTCCAGAGCAGGGTTCTGTTTCCGCAGATGCCGGGGAAAGCGGGAACAAAGCAAACCCTCCACCGCACACCAGACAGAGGTGGCAGGTCTTCCAGTAAATCAAGCGGAGACAAAGACTGACCTGCTCACTGGGTCTGGGAAGCCGGGAGCCGTCAGCCGCGCGCAAGGGCCGAGGGCAGGGAGGCGTGAAGGGAGGGGGCTGCCCGCTGCTTCCCCACGGGGCTCACCCTCCTGCCCGGTGGCGGTGTGTCAACGCGGTGGATGCGGGGCTCTGGCCCGGCTTCCCGGAGAAGGCGTGCCCCTGGCCCTTCCGCGGCAAGGGGCGGGAGGAGACTGTACCGGCCCAGACGGTCTGGTTTCCCACCGGTCCATGGTCAGCACCAGGGCCCAGTTCCCCCACATGCTGCTCAGAATGTCAACTTCCACGGTGAGAACCTATAGAAAGGACTGGAGACCCCTGGCTCGAGCCAGGTCACCCTGGCTGGTGGCCGGCTTGTCCTCGAAGGCCACATGCCATCCAGGGCTGGTTAGCATCACCGCGGGGCCCAAGATCTGTGTCTGAAGTGGTCAGCCCCAAGCCTGTGTGAGCCGGAGCCCCACCGCAGGCCTCAGGGGTTCCCGCCTTCCTGCCCCAGTGGCCACGCCCTCAGCCAGGACGCCATCATCACCATCATCACCACTATCACCGTGACCACCGTCATCATCATAGTAATCAGATCGTTATTCATATACAATGGGGACAGGGTTGTCTTTCTCATGAACTTCACAGGACTGGAGGGAAAGCAACCGAAATTAAATAATACCTCACAAACGCACTGTGTTTATGGTTTCTAACCCCCCAGAGAGCTGAGCTGTGTTTCTCCTCCACTCTCTTCTCAAAACATCACTTCACAAAAAACAGATTTTAAAATCCTGCACCACTATTGTTAGAATATTCCCCATTCAGTTCTCAGCTCCAGGATCTGGAGGTCTCACATCTTCCTCAACTCAGGGGTCACTACCTCTCTGCCTTGAGGGGCCAGGGGGTCCTCTGTTCCCCAAGATTCAGCCTCCTTCCCCAGCCCCCACAGGAGGAAACACTCATTGTAGTGACTGAGCCTCCAACCTCAGCCTTTCTCCACCCCCAACCACGGTGAGTTCACACACATGTGTGCGTGCACACACAGACACATACACACACACACACACCATTTCCTCAGCCAGGACGCCCGGTAATAATTAGAGCAATAACCTAAAACCTCTCTTCGCAAGAACATCTTAACATCTCCAGTTCTGTCTGGCCTGCCATGACCAAATGCCACCCAAGCCTCTGACCCTCCACAGTTAACAACTCTTATCAGCAACAGGCATCCCATGATACCCCCAAACATGCTGAGTCCGTCCGGTTAAACAGGAGCTGACTGAGCCTCTTCAAAGGCCTCCACCCTCTGCTGCAGCTCTGGTGGGCAGATCATGTGTCCCTCCTCAGATGGGGGTCAGCGCCTACCAGGATGTTCCACGGCTGAGCCTTCCCACTCCAGCACCTTCTCAGAGCAAAGGAGGAGCAGGAGAAGGGGCGGGAGTCAGAGACTTCCAGGTTTTCCGCCGAGGTGTGGGGTATCGTATGGTGACGGTAGTGCAGGAAAGAGGCCGTTCCTTTGCTCCCCCCATGCATCCTTCCCCTTCCAGTCTTCCATCCACCCGTCATTCTGCATCATCTTTTCATTTCTTTGCCTCACTCAGATGCCTTTTCCCCAAGGCTTTGCATGCAGATTCACCCAAATGGAGGTGTAGCGACCTGCTTTGTGTATTTTAGAATTCAAGCTACAAATGGCTCCAGAGGGCAATTTCCCATGGTGATAATAGTGCAAGACTGGAACCTATAGCTTCTTTTTTCAAAGAAAGACCTTCTGACACATCTCAAGTTGTTTGCAATATCCCCACTTTGTTCCTAGGGGATCCAGTTCTTACAACGTGAGGATGGTATTTGGAAAAGCCTTGCAGATCATTCAGCAAAGGCTGAGATAGGCTGAGAAACCTGGTTCTGTTTCCAGCAGGGGACCCTGCGGACTATGCCCTCATGGGGACCCCTTGCTTCTCCTCCGCACATGACCCCCCATAGCATTTTATTCCTTCCAACAAGACCATCTCACAGCATCAGCATGGCTTCCTCCTGACCTTGGCATGGAAACCCACGGAGCGATTTGAGATGGGGAAGAATGAAGAGACTGAATAATACCAAGTCACGGTTTTCCCTCTGGAGCACAGCAGTAATTTAAGCAAACTAGGAATAGAGGTATCAGACGTTGCTGTGCGTAGATTTTTTTTATTCCTGGGGGTAGGCAACAAAACTTTTGTATATACGTTAACAAAAAAAATCAACATGGATGTATGTCAAGTCACCTCTCTTAAGGGTGGGCAGGTTGGACATCAACACAAGCAGGCCTTGCTGATTCCCCATGTCTTATGCCACCCTGGAGAATGAGAGACTAATTTTAAGGGACCAGAATTATTGAAACACACCCAAAACTACCCTTCATTTGTATCATCGGCACCTTCTCCCAAACTTGGCAAACTTCGTGGGCCTAAATATTTTGACTACTTTCATCTTTCTTTCTGCCATTTGGACGGACTTCAAAAGTCTTTCAGAATTGATTTGATGTTGGGCTGCCCTGTTTTCATTATTGATTTTATTTCTGGTGTACAACAAGAAGCTTACGTCCGCAATTAGACCATAAACACAACCAGGCTGCCTCAATATTATACCTCACTGTCACCGAGCGACAATGAAAGCATCAACATGCTTTCAATCGACTTTCTGGCACCTCCGGGGAAACTGGTTTGAACCAGTGAAAAGCTGGAGGGCTCAGCACGGTGGGCAGAGCACCAGGCTTTTCTGGGCAGAATGTTTTGTACCATGGACAGAGCCTCGGGTTGCCAGCGTGGGCATTATCAGCACCTCGGACAGGGCTTTGGATCGGCCGTCCACCGAATTTCCCAAAAGAGAGTTTTAACTGTCCCTCTCTGTCCATTTTCTCTGAGATGAGAGAGCGAGAAAGGAGTAAGTGAAAGTAGGTCTGTGGGCTGTAGCGGGCTCACCCCTGCTCGAAGGTAGGAGTAAAGGGCTGAGAAATGGGTGGGGGTGTCAAACAGGCGGAAAGAAATCTTGGGTGTCTCTGACTGCAGAGCCAGGTCAGAACTCACCGGGAGCGCTCCAATGAGACACCAGCTTTGTCGGTCCAGATGCGCCATGAGGACTTATCAATAAAGCTTTTGTCTAGTTCACCCTGTGATCTGACCTCCTTAAGCTTTGCTTTACCACCTTGACAATTAGAAGTGAAATTGAGCGAATAAAGAAGCTCCCTTCTCCACCCTCTACCCTGGCAGCCTTCCCTGGGGGGAGCCACTGACCCTGGCTGGCACCCCAGGGCAGAGCAGCTGGGGGGCCCCACCTGCCTCAGAAATGGTGCAGGTCAAAGAGGGGGGTGTCAGCGAGGGAACCTCTGTTCTTTGGAAAATACAACAGGGGGAAATAAGGAAAGAGAAGGCAGAACTGAGTGAAAAGCAGCGAGCGTTAGGAGGGCTCTGTTTGATTGTTGGTCTGAGTGTTTCTCTTATTAAACACTTCAGCCGCTAATTGGCTTCGGCAATTTTTTAAAAAAAGACTGGATCCAATTTCCACTCCCTTAAAACGCAATCTAGACAATTTATGAAAAGCAACCAAATATACTGCCGGGATGAATAGACCTTTTTTTTTTTTTTTTTTTTTTTTTTCTGCCATAACCTTCCTTAAAAGCACTTGGAGAGGTAAAAATATCCTTAAATCAAAATGAATGCTGCACTTAATAAAATGAAAGTTGGCATAATTAACTTAGTGGCTCCTTTATTATCAAGGACAAATAAAGAGTTCTGTTCCTACCTGTTAGGTTCCTTCCTAGATGAATCCATTTAGATTGGGCAATTATGAAATGAGGAAGGATCACGCTAAAGAGGTGTTCAGGCCCCAGAGCGAATCTCCTGCTATTCAGAAAATGCCCGTGACCTTCACAGGAGACGCAGCGCTCAGGGAGTGGGGCGGAGGGGCGTGAAGAGAGGCAGTTTGCAGGAGATGGAAGGGCTGCAGTAGGAAACCTAGGAACAGGAGGGACAGAGGTGCTGAGGGGTGAGGTGCCCCCCGGGAGCCCCCAATGCACATAGGGCTTCTCCCGTCTGTGACGATGAACATGTAGACACACCGCTCAACTGAGTTGCACATACATGAACATGGATGCACATAGACACATGCAGAGACACATTCAACCCGCACCAAGGCAGAAACACGTGGACACGGAAAAACTGAAACACAGACTGCTCAACACACACGTGTGCGCCTCACATACCAACACAATGTACATACTTCATCTGGCTGCAGACACACTTCTTTCCTGGCCCAGGCCTGGCATCCAGGACACGTCCCAAGGTGACTGGGAACACCGGGCCTGAGAAGAAGCCACTCCATCCACGTCTGGCTAAGTGCTGTGATCTGAGGGTGAGGAATTGTTCAGGGTTCCCCTGCCCCCAGCACACGGCGGGTGCTGCTGGGTCGGTGCCCGTAGGATGCCGCAGAAGCGCTGATGGTCGAGCATTTCTGCCTGGAATCCAACAGCAGTCAGATTCTGGCCCAGGGACCCCCAGCCCACCCACGCAGAGCATCCGGGGTGCCCCTCTGAGCCGACGGCTGCTCCCCACTCAGGCTCTCCAGGGTGGGGCTCAGCCCCCGCTCCATTAGGCATCGGTTTCACACCGTCATTGTGTGGACATGGGCAGAGGAAGTGGCCCGGGGTGCCACCCATCCCAGTTCGGCAACTTGAGGATCAGGGCTCCAGCTCTCTTGTCCTCATCCCAGGTTGTGGCAGGAGTTGGAGGGTTAGATGAACTAGAGCACACGAAGCTCTTAGGGGACTTGCCGACCAGTCCTGTCTGCAGCCCCACCTGCAACACAGATCCAGAATCCTACCTCCTCCCCGACCCCCAGCGCATCGCTGACCCCAGCTTCTGCCCTGCCCTGACCCCCCGAAGCGAATCCTTAACTCACCCACCAGAGTGATGTGATGTTTCACTCGGATCTGGTGCCAGGTGCCCGCACTGCTACTGGCCTCCAGCAGGATCCGAGGGCATCAGCCCGGCTCACCTGGGCCACCTGAGAGCAGCCACCTCCCTCCAAAGAGCAGGGCTCCCTTCTGGGGCCGCGGCCACCGCGGGAAGCCACCCGGGGTGGAAACCTCTCACAAGCACAGCAGAAGGAAGGCGACGTCAGGACCTGATCCACTGGCATCTGTCCTCTCCCGGCCTCCCAGCGGCACTCAGCCCTAAGGAGGGGGCCTGGGGGCTGGTGGGGCACCTGCGGAACTGCCCGCACATGGGGCTCCGGGCTCCGTTCAGCTACTCGGGGTCAAAGGTGGTGAGGACCCCTTGGTGGATGAGGGCTGGAGAGTTAAATGTTCAGCCGGACACACCGCGGAGAGATCGCTGGTGCACGGTGATGAGAGAGGCACCTCCCCAGCCGCCGGGGCCTCGCTGCACAAATTCCAGGCCTGAAGCTGAGGTCGCGCGGCTGGAAATGCCGTCAGGGTCTGAGCTTGAGGTGGGCTGGGCTGGCGATCAGATCAGCTCAAGACCCGAGCTTCTGCGTCATTGACTCCACGTGTGAAACGAGATGACGGGGAAGTGGGACCGCGGCGTTCGCCCCAGTGGGTTACGAGGGCGCGTGAACTAGACGCAAGTGGGAAGCACTGAGTTCGGAGTGCAACGCAGCCCAGGGCAGGATCGCCAGCAGCTTCTGTCAACGAGAATCTTGTCCACACGGGGCAAATGCCTGTGGAAGCCCAGTCTCTAGCCAGGAAAACAAGGACGATAAAGATGCCTTCTACCTGGAAGTGCTCCCGAGTGTCCATGGTGAGCAGGAACGGGGGACAGAGGCCCACGGAGCCTGGCTGCAGGGGGGCCGGCGGTGGGCAGCCACCGGGAAAGTAATCCCATCCCAAAGGGGGGTCTCACAGGCCCCAAGGCCGGTGGCTCCTCCAGCAGGTCCAGGAGGGCAGCCCAGACAAGCTGAGACCAGGCCATCCCAAAGCAGGGGGTGGGGGCAGCAGAGGAAACCCCCTCCGTGCTGAGTGCTGGCCCTAGGGCACAGCTCCCCAAGGGTGGGCCCTCGAAGCCCCAGAGGAAACGGGGCGGGAAGCCAGGCTCTGAACACTGACAGAGGGCCGGGGAGCGTGGGGGAGGCCAGGGTGGGGAGGGGAGGGAACCAAAACCCAGCGTCCGCTACAGTCAAAAGTACCTATTTTTGATCAGGGGATTCTGGTGTTTTGTTCAGGGCCACGAGACACATACATTTCCCTTTTGAAACAAATGTGCTTTGCTAAAAGGCCAGTGCGTTGCAAGAATAGTGACGATGACATGGTACCTAGAATAAGAGGCTAGGGACGCGCTGCGGACCAGGTGAGACGTGACAGGGCTCTGGGCCACCCTGCTGCAGGGGGGGACACCCCTCCCCTCCCTCCCCTCCCCCAGGCCGGGGACAGCTGGTCTGGCTGGACATCTATCCCAACCTCTGGATACATAGGTATAAATGTTTCTCTAAGTGTGAACCCCAGCTTTCTGCCCCTCTAACACCAGCAGGTGCAGCTTCTCATCCCGCCCAGGGGACAGGGTCTGAGGCTCAGGAGTGGGGTTTTGGGAGAAGAGAGGTCGGCCCCCGCTGTGAGCCTGGTGGGGGGGCGCTGCGGGGTGGCCGGAGTGGCTGCAGTGGGAACAGCCCTCCCTGCGTCTGGAGGAGGGGCTGGGACCAACCCCTGTCCTCACAGTCCCCCGCTCCCCACCTCTTCCCACTGTGTGACCAGCCCTTGGTTAGGGACCTCCATGCCTGTCTCGGTGACACACGTCCAGACTCTCCAAAGCATGTTCAGGGGGCCTCCGGCCGCCGTGAGCGGGGTCAGCGAGGGGGGAAATGGACTGGGGAAGATGGGAGTGGGGCAGAGGGTCATCACCTGTGCGGCTGGAGCTCATCAACAGGCTGACCAGAACCACCCACTTGGATGTCCTTCCCCCCCTGCCCTGCCCGCAGGAGGGGTTCATCAGAAAAGGGGGGTCCTAACGCTACCAGGGGCGGCCGCCGCAGGACACTCACCCGCACAGCACCTCTCTTCTCTCCCCAGTGAGGGCAAACCCAGGGGCCCCTCTCACAGGCAGAAACTCTCCCGGTCATCGGTCATGGGAGGGGAATTCTCCTCCCTCTTCTGAGGACGGGTGGGAATGCCGTCCAAGCGCACTAACACTAAAATGTATCCCAGACCCGGGAGAAGGAAACAGGTCAGCCGCGGGCCGCTCCTCAGTCTGCAGCACCATCCCACCCAGTTTCCCAAACAAGGCCCAGTGGCCGGAGCCCCGGCGTCCCGCCGCCCTGGGGGGTCAGGGGTTTGACCCAGGGGACCGGGCAAGGGGTGGTGATTCCATAGGCCGTCTCTTCGTAACCACGTTTTGTTTGAAACAACCTCCCGATGGCGACCATGAGGAGGACAGATGTGATCATCGCAAAAACCCGCATTTACTGAAGGGTGCGCTCCCCGCCGGGCCAGGAGCCGGGTGCCAGGTAAGCGTTGTCACCGTGACCCTCACAGAAGCCCTGTCACGTGCGTGTGGCAGAGTGGTGCCACTGAGGACGCAGGCTGGGTTCAAAACCAGGTGGTAGGGACCCCCGGCAAGAATGAAAAATAAAAATTGAAAGTCGGCGCTACACGACAGCCCGCAAGGAAGAAAATCCTCCGCCCCTGAGTTCTGTGCCGACCGCACGCAGGACCGCGTGCTCACAGCCCGTCCGCTCAGCCCCCCGCTCGGAGCGCCCTCAGGCACAGGCACAGCGGCTGCAGTTTCCCTGGAGAGGCCCTGGCCCGGGGCCACGTCCTGAGAACCGAAGACCCGACGCAGGGGTGCTCAGCAGCCCCCGCAGCTGCGTCTTCCAGCAGCCGCTGGCCAGGTGGCAGCCCTCAGTTCAGGGATCTTTCTAAAACATTCTAGAAACCTGGTGCTGACTGTCTGATGGGGCCAGAGGGGTGAAACAAGGCCCCTGAGGTGCTCCCTCCCTGTGGCACCACTGGGCGGCGGACCCTATGCCCTGCGGCTCTGCGGGCCTCCCAGTGGGGCCTCGGACCCAGGGGACCCCAAAGCCATCGAAGGCTGGGGAGAAGTGTTCCAGCGAGGGGCCTCTCCACGGCCAACTGACTTGTCTCTGCCCAGGGGGCTCAGAGCCACACTCAGAGGCGCGGGACCCATGTCTGGACCTGCCTCCCTGACCTGTGTTCAAGGCGGGACTGGGGAGATGTGGACCTGCCCCTGTCTCCTAGGCCAGGTGCGTGTCCTCCAAGGCTGGGGCCCAGGACGTTGCCCCACCCCAGCCAGCAAGGCCTCCTGCAGGTGCTGGGACCCAGCCCAGCTTCCCCCTGTACCTGCAAAGGGCCACCAGGGGTGGGGCAGCGCCCCCAACCCCCAGGCACCTTCCCCCAGCCCCAGCCCCACTCAGTGCAGAAGGCTGACCTGGCCCCCGCCCTGGCCCCTGGAAGCCGGTGGGCAGCCCCTGACGGAAGCCTCCACGTGGATGCACCCAAAGGCCCAGCAGACTGAGCCTTTGCCGGGCCCCACCTCGCAGTTGTGGGCACCGGCCAAGGCCTGGGCCGCTAGGCGGGGGCTGTTGTTGGTGACATCTGCGAGCCAGCGCCTGGAGACGGCCTCCGATCCCAGCTCCGCCCCACCTGACCCCCAAACGTGGCGCGGACCCCCCGGCCTTTCTGGCTCGGCGGTAGCTGAGGGAAAGCCAGGGCTCACCCGAGTCCGTAAGAAGCATTAGTATTCCGGGGGATTCTCCGGTGACTCTCCCTTAACAGCCCCGCGTAGGGCTCTTGATAGACTGAAGTCTTCACTGGATTCATTTCAGAAATATTAGCTGTCACTTTCCATCCGAGGAAGCGACGGACCTGACGGGCGGGGGCTTCCGTCGGCTCAGCGCGCGCCGTAAGGAGCAGACGCGAGTGTCCCCAGCCTGGGGGGCTTTGGGGTGCAGGGGAGACGAGCGGGGAGCAGGGGCTGCCAGTGCCCGAGACAGGACGGAGGGGCCCCTTCTGGCCCCGCGTGGCTCACTCTGAGCACCTGTGCCCGCGGCCACCTCACACCCCAGGCAGGGGGCGGCCACCTTCTGCCAGCTCCAGGGGAACCCGGGGCTCACCTCTGTCGGCACATTGGCCGCAGGGACCGTCCCTGCGTGGGACTTGCTGTGATCTAATGACACAGATGGGACGGTGTGTGGGGGGCAGTGGATGTTGCCCAGCACATGGGAGACCCCTGTGGAATGAATGAATGAATGAACGAACGAACGAATGAATGAACCACTGGCACAGCCTCCTGGCAGGGCCACGGCCACGTGTTAAAGGCCCCATCCTCACCCCCAACCCCACGGTGCTAATGCCCACGTCCCTCCCCGCAGGAGGCCCCCAGCCTGAGCGCCGGCCGCCCCAGCTGCGACCCAGCCCCATGGGGCTCAGAGGCAGGGTCTCGGGGAGGCAGCTGCTCCCTGGGGCTCAGGGCTCCCTTGGGCCCCGGCTTCAGGTCTCCTCCAGGCCATGCTGCTCCTAGAAATAAACTGTTTCCAGCCGTGTCTGTTTCCAAATCCCCATCGATTTTTGTCTCTGCTTTCCTGCCTCCTGTCACAGCCGGTTGTTGTGGGTGACAGATCAGGACTCACCCTGCACTAACCACCTCTTCAAAGCAGTCCGCGGCGGGCAGCAGGGCCCTGGCCGAGGCTCCCAGTGCCTGGGGGTGGGGAGCGGTGGGGCACCTGGCTTCCTCAGTGCCAGCGCCCCTAGGTGACACTGGCTGCCGTGGACCCGGGGTTAGAGGCCCGTGAGGAAGCAAGGAGTACAGCCTGGAGGTGGCGGCAGGCAGCGGCCAGGAGAGATGGAGGCACTTGCGGCACCTGCTGTGGCTCAGCCTTGCAGGCGGCACCAAGCCAGAGACAGCAGAGGCCAGCACCACGACCCCACGGCTGAAGAAAGCCACCCCTGTGGCCGGACACCACCCGGGGGCTTCTCCCCATGTCCATCCTTAGATACACACCCAGCAGCAACAAACTGCTTAAAACACCAGAAACGGACTCTCCCTCCCGAGGTTCTGGAGCCCAGAGGTGCAAAGGCAGGTGACAGCAGGCGGACTCCTTCTGGGGGCTACACCCCCTCCATCCCCCCACCCCCCCATCCCCGCTACTGGGGGCCACCAGCCGTCTGGGCAGCCTCAGCTTGCAGACACATCCCTGCCCCTGTTGTCATGCAGATGTCCTCTGTGTGGGGCTCCCCAGGCATATCAGGAAGCCAGAAGCCACCTCAGACCTCTTCTGGGGTCAGGAGAGCCAGAGGGGCCTCGGGTGGTGGGCAGATGAGACCGAGGTGCAGCTCTGCCCGCCCTGACCAGCAGGAAGGGCCTCTGAAGCCGCTGCCCATCCACCAGCCTCAAGGGCAGCAGCGCCACGGTGCCCCGGCCACCCCAGACCCTGACCCACCCGGACAACCGCGCAAGGCCGCTCCGCGCAAGTCCTCCTCACCCCTCTCTGTGGAGGACTCGGCGCTCCTCCCAGAAAACTGGAGCCGGTCCGTTCGAGGTGTTGAGGGTCAGGGCAGCACATACCCCGGGCCGGAGGCGGGAGGAACCAGTTGTTCAAGAGACAGGATGGCTGTTTCCCCCAACCTTAGAGCATTTCCAAAGGCACCTTAACGTACTGGGAAACAGGGGCAAACGTAGCATTAGCTCGTTGCTGGGCTCATCTGCTGTCACCCGACTCCACCTAGCTGAAGCAGCGTGAAACGGGGGGTGGACACTCGTAACACCTAAAACATGCTCCTGGGGACATGACAGCTGCCCTGTGGAGGGAAGACAGCGTCCGTGCTCAGGAGGGCGGCTCTCGGGAAAACGACCGGGCTGCAGGCTCGTGAGCGCATGTGGGTGCCGGGGGGACCCGGGGGGACCCGGGGGGACCCGGGGGGGCAAGAAGTAAAATGTAAGCGCGTCCGAGTCCAGGGCGCCGGCTGAGTGCACTCAGGTCACAGAGGGCCAGGGGAGAGCGCAGAGAATGAGCGCTGGGCTGTGGGCCCCGGCGGGGACTTGTCACTGAAGATTCTCTGTTCTTTGGGAGAAGAGGAAGAGAAATAGAGGCAGGAAACCACTGCAAATGGGAACTGGATTTGAAAAACAGAAGCCCCCTATTCCCACTCCGTGGAGGGGCTCCCAGTCCTCACCTGCGCCCCGGTGAGGTCCCAGTGGGGCGGGGACGTGGGAGAGGGGTGGGGAGAAGGGGCTGAGGATAAGAACTCGGGTGTAGAAAACTGCTTTTCTGACTTGACAAAGCACAGTGGTCCCCACCCGCCTAGCTGGCTCCCCCAGCCCCTGGGCAGCGCGGGCCAGGTCACCGGGAAGCCAGGTCACCAATCCAGGCCCAGGTCCTGATACAGGGCAGGATACCCATCCCCACCCAGCCTTTCAGCCCCTCTTCACCCCAAGAACCCAACCCAAGGCCCACAGGACCCCATGACCTGGCTCGGCGGGCACCTCCCCCCTAAACAGGGTCTGTCTCCCCACCCAGACTGAGTCCCCACCGGGCTGGCTAGGATGCGCCCATCTGTTACCCACTTGGGGCCACAGGGCGGATCAGTCACCTCCCACCCACCCCCTCCTGGCCACCTGACCGTCCCTCAACCGCCTGCCCTCTAGGAAACCAGGGTTATGCTCAGACAGAAAACCTCTGGCGATGATGAAAATAGCAAAAACCACTCAAGAAAACTGTCACAAAAGAGAATGTGTAAAGTTTACTATTTCACATATAACTTTAAAAAGATATCAAATATTTCCAGTATAAACCATCGTATGGCAAATGTTTGTACAAAACCCACAAAGAAAACAATGTCTCACTTAAGATGATTCACAGAAAACATCTTGGTAAGTGGAAGCCCATCCAAACGTCCTAGACGGGGCCTCTTGCGCGTCCATGCTGGGCCTCTGCAGCCGCGGCTCCCGTCCCCCCGGGGACCGCGGGGCGGCACGTGGGTCGGCCTTGCAGTCGCTGGCAGGACGCCCTGCTGCTGGGCCAGGCTGCGGCCACGCTACTGGTAGATGACCTTCACACAGAACGTCTCCTCGCTCTTGTCCTCCTGGTCGTTGATGTGGATCAGAATCTCCTCCGCCCCAGCTCTCCGACGGGGCACAAACCGCAGGCCGATGGTGTAGGTCTCTCCGCCCCCGACCTGGGGACCAGCGGGGCAGTCGGCACTGGCCCAGCCACCCTCTCTCCCAGCACAGCTGACGCAGGACCCCAGGCCTGGGGCGGTGGGCACCGGGCAGCTGAGAACACCCCCGGCCGCCTTCCCACCCCGACCACAGACGCCCCTGCACTGGCTGACAGCCCTGACCTGCCCAACTCTCCTTCGAGTGTTCTTAGTGGGGCGGTCAACCTGGCAGTTCCGCGAAACGCAACCGAGAAACCACAGGGAAGGTCGGTGTCCAGGAACGGGGCCTCAGCCACAGAGGCAGGGGCACTGAACAGGCGTCCCTCTGTCCAGGTGCCACGCCAGAGCACGGGACGGTCAGCTCGCCCCCCAGGACTCCGTGAAGATGGCCACTATTAGGTGGAATTGCTCCTGGATGGGGTGCTAACCACCCACCCCAGGGCTCCACCAAGGAGGGCCTCAGGGTCACCCCACCAGCCCCACACAGCGCCCCTCCTCCCGCACAGCTTCTGGCCCCCGACCTGGAAGCTGTCCTCCTGGAACTGCAGCAGGTCAGGGTGGTCGCTGTGCAGGAAGTAGGTCCGACGGAAGGGGTAGGGGTTGGTGTAAGTGATCTGCTTCTTGACGCCCTGGCCCTCCCCCAAAGCCACCGTGATCTCAAAGGCCTGTGGGAGGAGCAGCGTCAACGGGGTTCCTTCCAAAGGCGTCTGGAGCCCACTTCGTGGCGGGGCCCCAGCAGCTGGGGTCTCCACTGAGGGACAGGTGCGCCCTCCACGCTCCCAGCGGAGGGACCAGGCCACCTCGGGGACGCACCACCCACACCACCCGGCCCAGGCACGCCGCCCTTCAGACCTTGGAGATCAGGGGCGGGCGGCAGGAGAGGCACACGAGCCAGGCGGCCACCAGCTGGTGGTGGTCCACGTCGACCATGTTGAGGTGGACGAAGCGGCTGCCCGCCCTGTGGGGCCTCACGCCCACGTGCAAGTCCTGCACCCCGTGAGGTGGCAGCGTGAAGACTCCTTCGGGGTCTGTCTGCAGGAACAGCAGGGAGAAGGGGGTGGGGACTAGGGGTTCCCGGCACCCCGGCCAGTGGCCTGAGAGCCTGGCGCTGGGTCAGACGGGGCCCAACTGAAAACGCCGAATCGAAGGCAGACCCAAGCTCCTCGTCAGGGCCAGTGCCGCAGCGTGTCACAGTCTGCCACCAGCTGCGGCTGAGAAGCCACGTGCGGTGGGCAAGGCCCCTCCAGGTGGCGGTGCCGCCCTAGGACCTGAGCCGGCTCCGGTGCCCACAGCCGGCCCCATGTAGGGCTGTGCGGTGGCTGCCCCGGCTCCAGAGCCCCCGTCCACCGTCACCTCCCAGGGCCTCTGGCCCTCGGCCTTTGGGGCTCATGCGTCACTCCCCCCCGGGGCAGGTCTGATAAAGGAGTCTGAGCGCAGACGCTGGGAAGACACTGCGAGCCTGCCCTCAGGACCAGCGCCCACCTGCCCGGCCCAGCAGGCCCCAGGCCAGTGTGCATGGCAGGGACATGATGGACCCAGCAGGGGGCCGTACCTTCAGCTCCCGGGGGTGCGAGGTGAAGGCTCTCACTTTCCTGACCGTCTTTGTCCCCCGGAGGACCAGAGACAGGCGGGTCTGCTGGCCTGCGATGCAGGAGACGTCCACCCGCTGCAGGGAGCACAGGTGCACCCGCCACACCTGCGAGGGCGTGGCTCGCCAGCGGTCCCTGCGGGGGCAGAGGCCAGGGGACGCTGAGAAGGCTGCGGGCGGCAGGGCCGGAGGCTGGACCAGGGCACGGCTGCTGTCCCCCTGCAGCGCCCCTCCTGCAGCTCAGGCACACTTGGAAGGCGCAGGGACACAGAGCGAGTGACAGCGGGGGCTTGGCAGGGCCAGGCAGCAGGCGGGGAGGAGCCAGGACACGTGCTCTCGGGCCGCACTCAGGACCCCGGTCCGCTGCCTGGGGCAATAGGACGCAGGCCCTTCCCTGTGAAATGGGCTCAGCCACAAGTCCCCTCGGGGTCCCTCTGAGGACTCCACGCTGCGCGTCCTTCAGACCCTGACGGTGCTGCCCAAGGCCCGCTTCTCAGAAGTGCCGCTGCCGCCTCACCGCACCCCACTTTTAAGTTCTCAGGGGGCTGGAGGTGCCACTTACGAGGGGCAGGTGGGGACCAGGGTTACTGCAGCCGGTGACAGAGCAGAGGCCTGTTCCGTCGGCCCCAGCACTCCCTCTCCCGGGGAGGGGCCGGACCACCCTTCATCGCCCTCAGGCTCCGTGAGGAAACCCGGACGGGGCAGTGGTACATGTGGACCCCTGTCAGCCCCCCGTGGAGCACGGCCACCCCCTCCCAGCGCCCGGCTGCTTCCTCCCCACCTCCCCGCGCCCCCACCTGCCGCCAGGTTAGTGCTCACGTGTAAATGATGACAAAGAAGTCTTTGGTCTGCGGGCTTGGCCCACTAGCCACCTTCAGGAACACGTCCCTCGGCTCCCCGGGGCCCTGCTGGACATGGGGGCATCACAGGAGGGCCTCGCCCCTTCCAACCGGACCCAGCCCCTGGGCCCCACGGAGCCACAGCAGGTGTGAGCCAGGCCCAGGCACATTTCTGACCGTCTGTCCTACCCAGAACTCACTATTGTTTCTACCACAAGAGAGAAAACCATTCACTTCCTGTTAGAGCCAATGTCCTCCGTGGACATCCTACAATTATTCTGTACGTAGCAGCAATTAATAAATGCCCTAATTACCACTCACTTCACTTCACTGTCATGATCAGGGGACTGGTCTGCAAGCGGAGACAATGAAGACCCTCACAGGGATGACAAGTATCCCATCAGCACCTTAGGCAGAAGCCACTTCCCGAAAACGCGTGAGGTGGCGGCGGGCGGGGCACGCTGGGGACACGCAGCTGCCCAGACTCACCGTGTGCTGGGTCTCGCAGATGACGTTTGGGTCGCTACAGCGGACGTAGACCGGGGGGTCCTCACCAGGCATTCCCACGGGAGCCCCTGGAGCAAAGAAAACCAGCAGACGTCTCTTCCCAATGGGCCTGCGCAGGCACCAGTGCTGCGGACAAGGACCCGCCACGCTACCTGCCCCACCTGCCCGGACCCGGGGCTCCTGGGGACCCATCCAAGGCAGGGGCTGCAGAGGGGACCCATTCAAGGCAGGGGCTGCAGAGGGAACCCATCCAAGGCAGGGGCTGCAGAGGGGACCCATCCAAGGCAGGGGCTGCAGAGGGGACCCATCCAAGGCTGGGGCTGCAGAGTAAGGGCAGGTGCTCAGAGCACGGTGGGGCTTCGCTGAGCCCTACGGGCCCCGGGCAGAACGCGGTGGTCAGCACTGTGGGAGGGACAGTCCCAGGCCTGCCCCCAAGGCTGTGCACCTTAAGAGGTGTCCTCTGTCACCTCGGAGGAGGAGAAGATACCCTGTCAAGCAACAGAGGCAGGAGGAAGAATGGACAGACAGGTCGGGTACTGGTGCAGTGGGCGCCGCAGGTGGCAGGATGATGCCGCCTGTCCCCATGGGGACAACCTTCCCCATCCGTCGAAGCCACAGACGCCAGCATGGGGGCCGAGGGGACCTGCCTGGAAGCGTGTGCCAGGGGGGCAGGCGGATGGCCTTCTTCAGGAAGGTGAGCTCAGGGTGGTAGAAGCGGAAGACCTGGTCCACCAGCGGGGGCTGGGGCTGCACCGTCAGGCAGAGCACGGCCAGGGGCTTGCCACTGCTAGCCCGGAACAGCACCTGGGGGGACACGCATGGGCTGGCGGGCTGCAGCAGGGTCTCTGCTTCCTCCCATCCCACCAGGGGGGCACCAGCCTGATCAGGGGCCGGCACGGTGTCTATAAAGGGTGCACCACGGGCCAGGCCCATCCGAGAGGAATGCAGCAAGCTGCCCGTGTGAGACCATTTGTAACAGCCACAGCTGGAAACACCCACCACGGGTTGGGGGGACATGCGGGGAACACCCTCCCCCATGACAGAGGCTCCACCTGCCGAGCAAACCAGGAGCTCCTCGCACGCGCTGCCAAGGGCCTTGGGACCACATGCAGGCTCTGCACACACATGTGCACACGTACGTGTGACCATGCACAAAGGGGATGGGAAAGGGAGTTCTTTCTATGTATATCTCATAGTTTGTGGACTCACGTGTTTTTAATTTCAACACTAAATTATTTTTAAGAGACTTCTAGATATCAAAAACGAATGATATACATCTGGCTATACGTCAAGTTGGTGACGTGACCACCCCGCGAAGGGCTGTGGAAGTTGACTTGAACACAGGACAAGAAGTGCTCAGAAATCTTAGCCTGGCTTGTCCCTGGTTGGCCCCAGACACTGGCCAGCGGGCAGCAGCATCAGGGCCACAGGGCTGACCGCGGGGTCAGAAGGTCACCTGCAGGGGAACCGGGTAAACGGGTGGCTATACTGAAGGTGAGGGGGCTGGTCCCTCACCTGTGGGGCCGAGGGGGGCAGCTGCAGAGGCCCTGGCGCTGCCCTGTCCCCGGCCACCCACGGCGGGGCCGCGGCATGGGTCCCGGGCAGGGCTCCGCAGCTCCCTGCCTGCACGCCCCGGGGCAGCGAGCACACCCAGCACCCAGCTTTGGTTTCTAAGTCCCACCCTCCACCCAAAGAGCCTCCGACAAGCGGCGGGTCCCAGAAATGGAGCAGCGAGAACGCAAGGCGACTCTGGGAGCTCCGGGCGGGAAGGAGGAGCTCAAGAGGGGCAGGGACACGTCCCAAGACACACGGGCCGGCTCGAAGCAGCTGTCACTGTCAGTCAGGGACAACATGAGCCGTAAAACTAACGATGACAGTGACAAGTTACAACCCACCAACTAAACAGGAATTCATGTCTGTAAGCTGCAAAAATCAATGAAACATGCTGGTGGGCCCGGGGCCAGGCTGTCTCACTTGGAACGCTGGCTGACCGGGTGGAGGGCAGATGAGGTCGGGAACCACCGCCAACACGACCTGCGCTCCCAGCCGCTCCGGCAGGGCCCCGGCGACGCGCAGGCACAGGGCAGCAAGCCATGAGCAACTCTGCAGTCTCCGCCTCCCCACACAGTGCCCGTGCGCCCCTCTCTTGTGACTGAGCTCCAAGCCGGAGTCTCACGGGTGACGGGCACCTGCCCACATGGCAAATACAGGGAGGGGGAGAAGGCAGCTATGAAATGTCAACAATGGGCCCTGGCTGGTGGCTCAGTGGATAAGGCACCAGCCTGTGAACCCAAAGGTCTCAGGTTCAATTCCCAGCCAGGGCACATAACCAGGCCTCCAGCCAGGTCTCCAGCCAGGTCCGTAGCTGGAGACAGGTGAAAGGCAACCATACATGGATGTCTTGCTCCCTCTCTCACTACCCCTCTCTCTGAAAAATAATAATAAATAAATCTTGAAAATAAAAAGTCAACTGGGAAATTAGGCTAAAGATAGGAACTCTTTGCACTATTCTTGCTTCTCTCTAACTGAGATTATTTCAAAATAAAAAGTTTAAGAAGAAAAGCACAGGAGCTGACTTGAGGGACAGCAGTGGCCCCAGAGGGGGCAGTTTCAGCACAGTGAGCGCCTCACCAATGGGAAACCCACAAACAGGACCTGAGGTCACACTGAGGCGCCCCCCACTTTGCTGTGAATCGAGAGCCGCCCGGCCTCCCGGCGTGAAGGCGTGCCAGGGCAGCCAGCGGGCGGGAGCGGCACACGAGCTGCAGCTGACAGATGCAGCCCACTGTCCGCCGCCGGGCGCTGATGAAAGTGCCCGCTGGATGGCCACGTCCTGCCACCGTGAACCACCAGCCCCGTGGCTGCTGCAGGTGCCAGCAGATGCCGACACAGAGCGCGGAGGGCGGGCACCCGGGCCAAGGGCTGTGAACCGTGAGCAGCCAGGGAGATGTTTCCACGCTGGACACCCACTGGCAGCCCTGCCAGCAGCAGGGGGAAGCTGTCCCTGCCCTCTCGGGACACGGAAGCCCACCTCTGAGCCCACACCCACCCCTTGCCCTCTGGAGGCACGGAGGGGACAGGCCCAGGCACAAGCCACGACGCAGTCCGCTGGGTCCGCTCAGAGGCCTCACGTGAATTGGGCTGCAGGTCCGCGTTGCCCCTCACCTTGGCGTGCCTGGTGGGCGCCGTGCTGGACTTCCCAAGCGAGCCGGGCTCCCCGTGCTCCTCAGATCCCAGGTCAGCAGAGGCCTGTGGGAAACCAGGCAGCACCAGCAGGTCTCGGGCGGAGCCCTGGGGGCCGTGCTGCCCCCACCCAGGGTCTCACTGGCTCACAGTGACGCTCCAGGCCGCGGCTGTTAGAACCAGCCTCGTGGCCCCAAACAAGATACGGAGGCTGTGTGAGCGGAGCGAGGGGGTCCCCCGTGCGCCCCAGCCCTGCCTGAAGTCAGCAGCCCAGGAGGTGCTGACGGTCCCTGGAGTGCCCCCCGGAGCCTGCAGGGAGACCCGGGCCCTGGGGCTCCTCAGGCCGCTGCAGGGCCTGCGGGTTGTTATCCCGCAGAACTTACCTCAAGGATCAACTACCCAGCCAAGACACATGCCCACGCCCTCCCCATCACACGCATGCACACATATGCGTCCACTCACACATGTCCATGCTCATGCATGCGTGCGCACACCTCCCACCCTCACAGGAGCCTCAGCCCTGCGCCTCTCCTCGAGGAGCACATGCAACAGAACAGCCCTGACACGGTCAGATGCCGGGAGCCGCGCCGCGCGCTCCTCTGAGGTCCAGCAAGGCCCTCGCCCGGTTCCACCAGGAGGCCCAGCGACAGCCCAGCCTTCTGCAGGAAGCGGGAAGGGTCGGGCCAAGCACTCGGGTGCGTGCCGGGTCATGTGCGGACACGGGGGGCAGCCCCAAGGCCCCTCAGTGCGCCCCGCTCAGGCTCCTCAAGTCCCCACGGCGGTTCGCCAAGCGGGACTCCCCCGCCACCTGACACCAGCCGCCCGCTCCCCACCTGCGCCACGGAGAAGGTCTGGAACTTGAAGGGGATGTGGGCGGTCTCCCTGGGGCGCAGGAAGAGCTGCGGGGCGAGGCTGCCCTGCAGGTGGAACATGTCCTCCTCCAGCGGCGTGTGCAGGCTGGCTGCCTCCTTGAAGTGTCTCCACTCCTGGCTGTCCAGCACGAGGCTGGAGAGGGGACGCAGAGCTGGGCTCGGCCACCCCACCCCTCCCCCGCTAGGCGCAGTGAGCCCCCCCACGGAGCAGGTCCCACCTGAGCTCGGGGCTGTCCACCTCGATGGCCACCGTCTGCTGCGTGCTGTGGGGGTTTCTGAGCGCGAACTCAAAGAACTCGGCGGTGCCCAGCGTGGCAAAGATGGTGTGCTCCGTGGTGATGGCCCGGGTCAGCGCGTTGGCGATGCTCTCGGCTTTCATGCGCTCCCGGTAGGCGGCGATGACCTGCATGTCGCGTGCGTGCTGTGCCCGGATGTCCTGCAGGGCCTGCAAGGCACAAGGGTCCTGGCTTCTCCCTGCCCACAGGGGGTGCACCCAGGGTAGGGGGTCTGCCGGGCAGCTCCCGATGAACTACCCCACCCCCCACACCCAGGGGGCTGCCACCAGGCCCAAACCAGAGGTTTCCAACAAAGGAGAAGAGAATGACTTCAAAACCAGGACAGGTGACCAGCTCACCACCCAGGTCCCAGGGAGGCAGCAAGAGCCCTGTCTGCAAGCAGAGACCCTCGGAGCGGGAGTGTCCTGCCCTGGCTGACCGCAAGCCCGGTCTGGACAGCAGGCACGCCGCCTCGGTGGGGCCCAGCCACGGGTCCTCCATCCACCTGCCCCTCAATGCCCCTTGAGTCAGTGCCCTTGGCCACCCAGACTGTTCTAGGCTGGAGGCAGCCTCTTCCTTGTGGGCCCCCACTGAGAAATGAGGCCCAGAGATCTCACCCTATGAGATCTAAGGACAGGAGGGCCGCCCCTGCACTGGGACCCCCAAACCCTGAGAAGGCCCCCACATCAAGAGGAAGGCCGACTGAAGGCCTCTGGACTGTAACTCCACAGGCAAGCCGGGGTCCAGCCCTGACTTAAATCACTGCATGTTGGCTTCCCAACATCCCCAGCTCCGGCCTTTCCCAAGCAAGGGGCTGAGGCTGGGCCTCGCGTCCACCAGGGAGTTGAAAATGGGACATGGTCCCGCTCACAGGGGTGGCCTCCCTGGGCATGCGTTTTCCTAGAGCTTCTCAGCAAAGCGGGACCCCTGACAGGCAGCCCTGGGCAACAGGACCAGGCATAACTAGGACAACACACAGAACAGAGTGGCTCTGTCACCCAGAGTGGGGCCTGACACCCACGGACCCAACGTTAAAGTACTGAGTCAACACGCGAGACCCTGGGTTTTGTCAGGAGGCAGCCTGGTCCCCGTCCTGCCTCCTCCCGGACCCCAGAGGAAGCTGCTAGGCTGACCCCAACCTCCCTCCAGCCCCGCCCGCCCACCCGTGCAAGATGGGGTGACGGCACTGGCAGAAAGTTCCAGAGCATAAACCAGGCAGCCCGGCCCTGCCCTCCGTCTCGTCTGCCTTTGGGACCCACCTGCCTGAAGACAGCAGCGGGACTCAGCCCCGCAGGCGGTGGGCTCAGCCAGGGGTCCTGCTGCGGCCGTGGGGCGCAAACTGCAGGAGCTGGTCGGCTAGTCCAGGCTCAGCACGAGGGGCCCCGGTCGACCCTACACAGCGGCCCTCCCGACGGCCACCAGCGAAACGGTGATATTCTGGCCTCTACTGTGCTGCTGTCCAACCTCAACCTGAGACCCAGTTAAGGGTGATGATCCTATGGGACCCCTGGGACCCCGACACCCAGGCAGCAGGCCCCATGGGGGCCCCGGTAGCTGGTCGAGGCCGGGCCACGGCGCAGCCGGAGCTGCAAAACCAGATCTCACAGGCCCTGGGCCGTGGCTCCCTCAGTCCATAAACTCGTGAGGTCCAGCCACTCGCACCTCCCACTTCTTAGCTGCAGACGCTAGTATCTTATTTAGACTCTCAGGCAAAAATGGAAATTTGTCAGGTCAGGAGCGCTCTGACAACCCAGGACACAGAAGCCAGCGGCAGCTCCCCGCCCCAAACGGGGGCACCTCGGAACCTCCTGAGGGGCTTTCTGAAGGCCCAGGGCCCTCCGGACACCAACCCGGTAAGGAACAGAATCTCCAGGGTGGAGCCCGTGCCTCCACTTTTACCCAAAGCGCCCCTGGTCATTCTGACGTGAACACCTGCCTTGGTGGCTGGAAAGCCAGCTCCCCCTCACCCCACCCGTCGAGGGGGCGGAGGAGACAGAACGTGCAGGGCTGGGGCCCGTCCCGCTGGCTCGACCGCCCCAGGCCCGGGCGAAGGTGCTCACCAGCCCGCCGCTCCTCCGGCCGCGGAGCTCGCCGCCCGCCTCCTGCAGACGCACGGCCCTCATGCGCTCCAGCTTGCGCCTGCGGACCGCGTCCGCCTCCTGCCTGGCGCCCTGGGGCCCTCTGCCCCGGGGCCATGTGGGGGCGAAGAGCATGGCGGCCAGCTCCCTGTCCACGTCGGTCAGCCTCTGCGCCTGGACCACGTTCCTCACCCCTGCAAGTCCAAAGGGAGCCAGGGTTAACGCGCAAGGTCCCACTTTGCAAGCTGCTGTGGGACCAAGTCCCACAAAGTGTCCCTCTTTCCTGCAGATCCTTCGGGGCGAGGATGGCGGTGACAGAACGTCTCCGCAGCACCCCTGCACACCAGCCCCGCAGATGACAGACCGTCTCCACAGCACCCCTGCGCCCTGCACACCAGCCCCGCAGATGACAGACCGTCTCTGCAGCACCCCTGCACCCCGCACACCAGCCCCGCAGATGACAGACCGTCTCCGCAGCACCCCTGCACACCAGCCCCGCAGATGACAGACCGTCTCCGCAGCACCCCTGCACCCCTGCACCCCTGCGCACCAGCCCCGCACACAGGAGGACCCTGACCTCGGCCCTCAGAGCAAGTTCATCACCACGAGGGGATTTTCCAGCAGGGAGAGGTTGGTGACACGCTGCCCGGCTCCCAAGCGCACGCCCTGCGGGGTCCGCACCCCAACCCTGGACCCCGAGCAGCAAACGGACGCCGACGATGGGCCAGGCAGGCAGAGGAGCTTCGTGTCCTGCCGTCAGCAGCTGTGCCGGGGACAGGGCCGCACACACTATGTCACAGGCTGACACACGAGGTTCCCAGATAACCACACAGCCTGGCACCAGGGCAGCAAAGGGGAAGGAGCCCCCACGGCAGGGTCCCCCTCACTCTCACAGCGGGGAGGTCAGCACCGGCCTGGCCCCCGGGGTCCTCAGTCACCCGCAGCCCGTTCAGTGGGGAAGCAAACTCCCCACTGGCCCCTCCGCCCCACAAGCCAACCAGCGCTGCTGCCGCCATTCCAGTTTACAGCCAGGTGACTGCTTTCCTCGCCCCGCAGGTTGGCGCAGACATCTTAAATGGCACCCCGAAGAGCACTGTGGGTGGCTCCAGGGCACAGGCTTGTGGGGATGGGAGGCCCATCTGGGACCAGATGTGGGCGCCTGAAGCCCGCAGCCCCGTGTGCAGGCCCGGGCAGGGGATTAGTGGCTGCAGGTCGTCAGCCAGCGCCGAGTGCAGAAGCACCGCCACAAACCTCTCCGGCTTCCCAAGCCACAGAACTGCCCTTCCAGGGGTGCTCCAGGGAGCCAGGGAGCGCCAGAGGCCGCACAGACGACAGGGAAGCCGCCCAGAGCCCCGCCGTGGTGGAAGAGCGGGATTTCCCATGGGTGCCCAGCCTCGGGCTGGGTAACGAGGGTCCGAGGACGGATGACTGGGAAGCTCTCCCTCCCTCGGCAACCCTCACCTACCCCACCCTGCGCTGCCCGGCAAGCCCCTGACCTGCGGGGCCAGAGCTTCGGAAGGCCTTCAGCCTCTGCATGCAGGGGGAGTCCTCCCTCTGACCCCCACCCCTCCTGGCCCCAGAGTGGGAAACTCACACGTGGCCTCTCCGCCTCGGAAAATGAGGAAGCTGGCCCTCAAGCCTCAGCCTGCCTGGATCATGGGCCACAGATAAGCGAGCAGGCCCCTCACCTGGGACTGTGCGGGGACCCGCAAAATTGTGGCTAGAATTTCAGGGCACTTGTGGACCCCAGAGCCCTTCCGAGACGGAACCAAGACCCCTGTCCCAACAGCCACAGCCCTGACTCCCTCCGGAGCAGAGGTCCAAGGTCAGCCAGGCCAGAGCACGGGCAGCACAGGAAGCCCGTGGCAGACTGGGGTTCACAAGAGATGTGCAACGGGCAGGGGGACGCTGGAGGACACACCCCACTTTCCATTCCAATGACAAGTGCTTCACATTCAGGGCTGTGGGTCATTGTAAGGGGAGGAAAACCTTCTCTGCTACGGAAACCAGGTCTCTTTCCCGAGCCTCATCATTAGTTATTCCTCCTCTTCCCAACACAGGAGTTTCTCATGCATTTTTAAAACCAGCCTACATTCCCCCTGACCTTTCCTTCCTTTCTTCTTCCCCTGCAGAAGACGCCAGCTGAAAACAAGTGCCTCTCACCGGATAATCTCTGTGGAACCCGGGCGCTTCCACAGAGCCCCACCTGGAGCCCACGGGCCCACGGAGGCAGGGCACCCAGCTGGACATTGGGGCGCCTGCTATGCCCCCGGAGGAGTACGAACAGCACAGCACACGCTCACGTGTGCACGCAAACGCACAGCCCCGGCTTGCCCCCCACGCCAATCGACCCCATGCCCAACCCACCCGCCTGCCAGTCCACTCACGTCTCGGACCCCCGCACGTGGGCAGGCTGCCTCCCTCGAAGCGGCCGGCCCCATCATTCGAGATGACCCGTGACCTGGAAGGTGGCAGCGAGGTGGAATCCTTCCCTCTCTGTTCGCAAAAGTGGCCTGAATGGAAGACACCCGGCGTGACACGTTAATACCACGCAGGCGCCTGATGAAACACGTCCACGACCCCAGAGGAGGCCCAGCTCCCACAGGCCTGCCTACCCCCAGCCACCCCAACCTCCCCTTGGGGCTCCAAATCTGCTGCTGAGAGAAGATGGCAGGAAGGAGCTTATTTCTCCTGACTCCGTCCCCTCCGGGTCCCGTTCCCTCCGGCTGGTGTAGCCTCGGCCGACGCAGGGCGACCCGCACATTGGGATGGGCCGCACAGCCCCACACAGAGTGGCTTCTAAATGTGACCCTGTTCAAGGAGGGGCTCTACGCCCGGCTTCAGAAGCCCCTGGAGGGACACCCGCCCCGCGGCTGGGATCTAACCTCCGTCTCTCCCAGGACGAAGCCCTTGCGGAGACAGAGGCCTGGGGGGGCGCAGGGTGAGGGGCTCAGGGTGAGGGTGCAGCAGCCAGGCACACGCCCCGCCTCCCTGGGCTGAACTGATGGCGACGGGGTAGGAGGGTTGGCCGCAGGAACGCTGCTCCGGGAGGACAGGATCCCGGGAGCCGTGGCCCTGCCAGGTGGACACCGCAGGCTGCAGCGGCTGCTGAGGCCTCGTTCCAGCGGGAACCACCCGCGAGGCTCCGGTGCAGCTGAAGACCTGCCCTCCAGAGCTCCCGTGGGTCTCCCGGGTGCCGTCACCAGGGGCGCCCCCACCTCCCCAGGGGCACTCTGCCCAGGAGGAAGGGGTGACCTGCCGCCCAGCCGGGCCCCCCTCTGCCTCTTCAGATCCGCCTGCCCCTCTTGGCCCTTGATGAGCTCAGTGCCCGCTGGCGGCGGCCGCTTCCGGAGCAGCCTAGGGCTGGCGCTGGCAGGCCCACCTGCGGGCAGGTGTGAGCCATCTTCCCAGGGACAAAGGCGGCGCTTTCACGTCCAGCTGCCTGACAAGTGTCTCCTGGACAGATTCTGAGCTGAGGTTGGAACGGGAGGTTGGTGGTCTCCGCACGGCTCCAATGGGGCGCCCTCTCCAGGTCTCAGGGGACAGCAGTGAATCGATCCCCCTGCAGCTGCCTGCTTCCCGTGTGGTAGGGGGAGGCCATGCCCCTGCTCCCAGCCCTGAGCCTGCCCTTCCCGCTGCAGCTCAGAGGTGGTCTGGGCTCCCGGCTCTGCACCATTTCCTCCGCACGGGGTGCATGGCCCCGCAGGCCTGCGCAAGTGTGCCCAGCTGCCCGGTGGGTGGCTCCGTGCCCCGGCACTCACTGCCTGCCACACGCTGGGAAGCCAGGATCTCTACTTCCCCGTCTCACCCGCGCCCAGGGTCCCTGGCCCCCGCTCCTCACGGAAGTGGGCAGGCTACTCTAAGCCTCTGAGATCTGAGAGGTGCAGAGACCAAGATACGCAGGCAGCTGCAGCTCCGACGCCCAGCGTCCTGGTCTCCGGAGGACGGGTGACAGCCACTGTAACAGTGGGACCCCCTGGGCAGACGGGGGCACCCCCAGGCTCCCCGTCTGCACTCGGGTTTGTTCCCAAGCCGCAGCAATCAGCCGGGCGTGCTGAGGCCACGTTTGCACGGTGATCCAAGGGGTGTACAGGGCAAAGGTGCTGCGCCCCGTGAGGGCGGTCAGTGCTCGGCCTGAAACCGCTGCCACTGGTCCCCGCCCTAGGGAGACCGGAGGTCACGGCTGGGACCCCAACACGCTACAGGAGCGGACCCCCGGCCGGCATGCAGGGCCTCTGACTTGGCTGTGCAGGCCCCTCCCGTCGAGCAGCAGGGCATACACCACCGTCTGACCCAAAGCCCAGGTCCTCCGTCACAGCGCATGCCACGGGGCCCTCCTTCAGCCCCGAGAACGCAGGGACGTGACGAGGGAGCCGGAGCCCCCAAGGAGGGGCCCCTGGGAGACAGGAGGAGAACGTGCCTCCTACAAGGTCTGCATGACAAGAGGTCATCAAATGGCAGCTGCGCTGGGAGCATCAAAAAGCTCATCTGAGCCCAGAAGCCCACGAGCCGGCAAACGCACTCTCCCGGGGAAGGTGAGCCGCGGGCTTCCTCCCGCCACGCGTGGCCACGTGACCGCAGGAGGCTCCGCGCCGCCCCCAGCCAGGCCGGGCGGCACAGTGACGCTGGCAGGGGCCGTGGCACCCGAAGGCTCCCCGGCTCACCCAACCCGCTGGGCTGCACAACACGCAGGCTGACAATGAAATAAAAGCCGCAACGCTTTTCTTGCTTTTCTTCTCCGAAAAGTGCAGGCTGCAGGGGGGCGGCCGTGGCGCGGGCGGCGTGCTGGGCGCAGCTGGCCCCTGGCAGCGACCCTCGCGCGCCGAGAGGCAGCCCCTCCGACTCCCTTCCCAGGGGCTTATCTCTCCCTTGCAGGCAAGGCATGAAAATGACAATTTGAGATAACACATAATGGAGCTAATCTTTCTCCCGAAGATAAGATTGTAACACCGGAGTCACGGCACGTTTGCGGGCTGGCGAATTAAATATAAAACTAACCAGCACGCGCGCGGAGGCGGAACACCCCCCGCAGCTCCGAACGACGCCTGCGCCTCGCGTGCGGCTCATTTATTTCTCCGGATCCTAATTGAGTTTTGCTGTTTCCACATTGTCTGTTTTCCCAGATGCCGCAGACCCGACATCTGTAAACAAGCAGGCAGAAGCCGCGAACCCGACTTAATGAGCCGCGCGCACCTGCGGCCGCGCAGCGCGGGCACCCGGGGGCTCCAGCCTGCAGCCGGCGGGGCTTCGCGGGATGGAAAATTCCTTGACTAAGCCACAGGCCCGTTCAGGCAGACGCAGCTCCGCCGACCCCAAACGGCTGTTTTGTCCTGTTCTCCTTTCCTCCCCGAGGAACCGCGGTCCCACCACGGGCCTTCAAGGAAGGCTGAGTGGGCCTGTCACTGGCCCACAGGGGCCCTCTGCCCAGAGGCCCCCTTGGTGGAGCCCCCGGAAGGTCACAGCCTGTGCTCTGCGCGGGAGGGGAAACCGGGCTCCGTGGCCCTGGGGAGCAACTCTGGGCGGACGTCAGGGTGCCGGGCCCCGAAGAAGCACCTCTCACTGGCCCTGTCCCTGAGCCGGGCAGGAGTTCAGAGACACTTACTCCTCCTTCCCCTCCTTCTTCAGGAGGCAGTTCTGTGGGCTGACGCTCCCAGGGACAATCTCCCTGACCAAGGACAGCACCAAGAAACGCAACGTGGGCCAGGCCACGAGAGCTGACAACCCCAACTCCTGATCAGAAACCAGGGACACCAAATAGCTGGTGCCAGGACAGCTCGGCGGTCAAGCCAGCCAGAGTCCCCGAACACCTGCTGAGTACCTGATGCGCACAGTGTGGCCGCTGCCCTGGGGAGTCACGTTCCGGCTGGGCAGACGGGGGCTGCCCGGGAAACGCCACGGGACCAAGTGCAGGACTCACCCACGTTGGCCAAGGTCAGGTGCAGCAGGCCCCTCACCACCGTGCGGACCCCAATGGGCTGCACGCCGCCACACCCGGTCACGCCGCCACTCGTCACCGCCGCGTCCTGTTCGTACTCCGTCGCCACGACCTCGAGCTCCTGAGACACCTGCACGGCTGGCCGGCCCTGGCGCAGCAGGTGCTGCGGACGAGACGTGCGGGTCAGCGTGGCCGAGGCCGGGCCACCTTCTTCCGAAAACCCGAGTCCCGGAGGCCAGTCGGGTCTTTCCCTGGAGAGACCTGCATGGCCGCACCCCTGAAGGCCTTCCATGCGGAAGGAGAGGCGCAGAGCATGGGGCCTGGGGTGCCAGGGCACAGCCCAGGTCAGAGCGAGCTCAGCGGGGGTTTTAACTTGTGACCAAGGGGCTGGACGAGGCCCTTCTCCGGAGGACACCCCATCACGGCGCCCGACCAGCAGAGGAGCTGTTACCTTCATCGGCACGGCGGCCGACCCAATGAGCAGCAAGGAGTCTCCGTCCCACACGTCCAGCTGCAGGGTCTGCCCGGCCAGGTAGCGGGCGAACCAGCGCTGCTCCCCGGGCCGCAGGGAGCCCGCGTCCACCAGGTACCGCAGCTGGAAGCCGTGAGACCCTGTTCAAAGAGGCGCCAGTGAGTCAGGTGAGCCCAGAGTCACCTACCACCTTCACACTTGGATAAGGGTTCTGTTCCGGTCACGATGACTCACTTCTGCTTCTGCCACAGCTGCAGTTTAATAAACACGTTCATCAAAAGCATCATAAAACATCCAAGTCAGCAAAACGAAGGGTGCTGGTCAGAAGACCCCATGTCTTTCTAATATACGCAGAAGCTCCTCCCAACCTACGACGTATGGTTTCCCCAAGTGCTCAGGGTGGGAACCAAGGCCCTCGTGGGCCGGCCGGGGAGCCTCTTCCTCAGGGCCCACGGGAGTGAAGGAGAAATGAGTCAGCATCTCCTGCCGAAACCGAGACCCACACTCACACCTGCAGCGCAGCACACACACCGGGGACACCCAGACCCTCCCCCTCACCCACCCCTCACGCTGCAGCTCAGCTCACCACACGCGTGCCCCCCGCGAGCCGCGCCTCTGAGGGGCTCCGGGCTACCAGGCTTCTCATTAAGAGATGGGCACCAAAGGCCCACCCTCCTCTTCTCCAAATGGGGACATCACTACTCCCACAGTGACAAACGTGCCACTGAAATCACGTGAGGTGGGGTGCAGGGCACAGCAACGCTGGGACCGTACTGAAAACACCACTTCTCCTCCCATCGATAACACGACCACGTTCACAAAGCCCCCGACGCACAGAATGCTGACTGGGAGGAAGGGGGAGAGCCCCCCAGCCTCCATGCAGGCCCCAGCCAGGTGAGACGCCCACCACCACCAGGCACCTCAGCCCTGTGGGCACCCATACCACGATGCCCCCCGGTTCCCCTCAAGACCAGGACAGTGCTTTCGAGTGAAATGGGTTGGGACAGGGACCTGGCAGCGATGGGACAGGCTGTGGGCCCAGGGGAAACGGAGTGAGGCCAGTGGCACTGATGGGGCTCCAGCCAGGGCAGGAGAGCTTCCGGGGCACCTCACAGGGCGGAGCGCAGGGAGCGGTCAGGACAAAGGCTGTGTGGAGGGGCAGTGACATCACACATGGCAGGCCAGTCCCCAAGGTCATATCTCAAACACCCAGACCAAGTCACAGAGCCAGTGTCCCCCGCCCCACTGACCAGGTCTGACCTGGTGGCGGTGGCAGCTGGTCGGTCTCATGGCAGCCACTGAGGGATGGGCGCTCGGCTGCAGGCTGTTGAACCAAAGACGCATAAATGCCGCAGCTCAAGCCCACGGTCCTAACCACGCAGTTCCCATCTGCCAGGCCTCCTGGGCTGCAAGGGAGGGGGCACCGACCTCCAGACTTTTCAAAGAGGCGAACAGATTTGAATGGTGTGGGCCAACTTCCCAAGTAACACCTACAGACCCTCCCCTGGGTGCGCCCCACACGGCACCCCCACGTCTCCCAGAGCCACAGACCCACCACACTGGGCTCTCCACCCACAGTTCTTCATGTGGCCTAAGGCGGGACACCCCACTGCACCCTCGGCCTTCTCCCGCAGGGGGCAGCTCCTGTGTCATCCCAAACTGTCTCCGATGCCACAGCTGTGTCATCACGGCTCATCGTCCCGTCACCACGGCTCCGTCACTGCAGCTCCACCGTCACTCCCCACCCGGTCACCTGGCTCCGTCACCACCATTCCATCATCACTCCCCACAGTCACCCGGCTCCGTCACCCCTGCTCCTTGCACTCCATCACACCCCTCCAGCTGCCAGGTCCTTTCTGTGCCGCCATTAGCTCACACCCTGCAAATGTGAGTGTCTCCACCGCACACCAGGCCCTGCGCAGGACCGCATGGGGGAAGAGGCTGCACACGGCGCCTCCCCTGATGGAGCTCATGGTCAGTCTCAAGGGCCATGGAAGGCGCCCTGTGTCAGCTCCACCCACCCCAAGTCTGCCGAGCGCTGGCCACCAACTCAACCAGGACAGACGCCTGGGGCCGTGGCACCACCCCCAGGTCGACTTGGCTCCCAGCCTTAGCTCCTGCACCCCTTCATATGTGCCAAGCCCACCCGTACCGCCATCCAGCCCTACTCACATCCAGGTCTGGTGGACGCCCTACCTCCGGCGGGGTGGTCCTCTCCACCCTTCTGACCTCCACCTGTTTCATGACCCGCAAACTCTCCGGGAGGGCATCCGCAAGTCCCTCAAGGACAAGCACTTGACAACCCTCAAGTCTACCACCCACGATGAATAATAACAGCTACGAATATCTGGGCATCAAATAGCAACACAGAGATGTACCAAGAAGTAGATAAAAGCCCAATAGCAACAGAGACTAATCACTTTTCTTTGAAGAAGACCAAGCGAACAACATGTAAGGATACAGAAGACCTGGGCCACTGATCCTTGAGCAGAGCGTGCGCATGTCCACGTAGCGCTGTGCCCGATAAGAGGAAACACATCTTTTCAAGTGTATTGGGAACATTGGTAAATACTGACTGCATGTTATGTCACAAGCAAAACCTAAACATGCTCTATAAAGTAGAAATGGTACAAAACTGTTGCCTGACCACGACGTAATAAACTAGAAGTTGGCAACAATTTTTAAAACAAATTGACAACTTACATGGAAATAATTCTACATCAAAAGGAAAACATAATCAAAACACTTTTTCAGAAAATAATGAAAAGGCTACATGACGTAAAGCAGCAACCTAAGGAAAATTCATAGCCTTGAGTATTTTATATCCGTAAGGACAAAAGAATTAACATAGGTGAATTAAACAACTTCAACTCAAACCAACTAGGAAAATATTAACAAGAATATAAAAAAAAAAAAAAACTAAGGAAGGTGATAATAAAGATAGACACAAAAGTTAATTGGTTAGAAAACAGTGAAACCTACGCAAGGTTCACTGCTGCACCCTCCGTGGCGCGGGAGGCAGCCATGAGCCAGTGGGAAGACAGTCCTGCTGGGAGGGCAGGGAGCTGAAGACCTGAACCAGCACCTCCCCAGGGAAGACGCACAGCTGGCAAGTGTCACATGAAACGATGCCCCACATCAGGCATCAGCAGGGCAGGCACGTTAGGACGATGACATGCCACACGGAATGGCTGAAATCAGGACCATGGACAGCCGCCCACCCTGGCGTGGACACGGTGGCAGGAACCCCACCCGCTGCTGGTGCAGCCACTTCAGAGGACACGTGGGGGCTTCTTACAAAATGAAACATGCTCCTCCCAGGGGACCCGGCCATCGCACTCCTACCCCATAGAGTGAAAATTCTACATCCGCCCAAACTCCGGGAAAATGCTGGTCACAGCTTTATTCAAGATGCCCTTTGGCAGGAGGAGGATGAGTGAGCCGTGCGTGGTCCACCCACACGGTGGGGTGCTATTTGGCACCCAATAGAAATGCGCTACCATGCCATGAAAAGGCTGCAGGGGCCTGACTTAAACGCCAGGCTGAGCGAGAAGCCAGCCTGAAAGCCACGTTCTGGATGGTTCCAGCCGCGTGACATGTAGGCAAGGCCAAACTGCGGCGGCGCCAGTGGCGGACAGGGGTTCGGGGGGAGGAAAGGAAGGCAGATGGAGCACAGGGGACGCGAGGACGGTGAGGTTGTCCTCACGACACGGTCACAGTAGGTATATGACACTAAGCATTTGTCTAAATCTATGGACTGCGCAACACCAGGTATAAACATCAGTGTCAACTATGAGATGTAAATCGTGACGAGGTGTTAATGTGGGGTCACCCACTGGGGTAACACCCCACCCACACTCGTGCAGTTGCTCCAGTGGGAGGTGGTGAGGCTGGGAACTCGACTATCAGCTCAATTTCTCTACAAACCTAGAACTGCTCTAAAAAATAAAAGCTATTAAGTGTCAAGTGCTTGGAACTATATGAGGTTCGTCCCAAAAGTATCAGCTGTGCAAACTGTTTTAGTTATGTTGACATTGGCTCAACACTTTCCGGCCTCATACACCTTGCGGGCCGCATCACCCAGGACCCAAACCTCAAGGGGCCCGTCTCTCCAGTGAGGCCAGGGGACACGTGGCACGGGGGCCTGGAGGGACAGCCATCGGGAGCGGGGGTGGGGGGTGGGGGATGGCACTGGGCTGCAGGCACCCAGGCAGAGGGACCTTCGATGGAGAAGCGGCTGTGTAAGAAACTGCAGAAGTTGTTCTTTTAGATTTTAACTTAAGAATTTTGGACTTTGAATTTTAGTTCATAATGACAAGAAAATTTCATTTTGCAGTTTAATTTCTCTGGACTTCAACTTGCATGGAAATTAAATTTTTGAACTTATCTCTCTGGGAATTAACAGTGGAAATATATTCAAATCAGGAGCGTTCCCTAAGCGGTTGGCACTGGCCCTGAACTACCTGAGCACCACTGTCCCACCTCCCTGGGGACCTCACCAGGCCCGGCGGACGGTGGCGGGAGAACCTGAAGAAGCGCTGCACGCAGAATGAGCCTTCGGCAGTGGTGCAGGGGACCCTTCAAACCTGTGCCCTGTTCCGATCCTCCCTGTCCACGCCTGCAGGGATGTGCGCTAACTTAGCTGGCCCCTGAGGGTCCTGGGAGCGTCAGCAAAGGCAAGGCGGCTGGTGTGGGAGGCGGGGGAACGGTGGCTCCCTCGCCCTGCCCCAGAAGAGTGGCACACCCCAGCTGGCCCCAACTCAGTGGCGAAGCCCCTGGAGCTGAGAGGACAGAACCAGGGCCTGCTGAGGGGGACGCCCTTCCCTGGCCACTCGCTCCCTGCAGAGGGGCCCCCTGCGCCCACCTCTGCCCGCACACTCTTCTCCCCGGGCCAAAGGGGCTCGCTGGCTGCAGGTGTGGGAGAAGGAACAGGGCCCGAGCTGCCCACGCCTCCCGTCTATTCTCTTCAGAGCTGCGTGCAGGAAGAGGGGACGCAGGGCTCCCCAGTTCCGCCCGGCTCCTGGAGGAACCCCGTCCCACAGCGGCTGGGCCCCTCCGGGAAGCCCGCCCTCGGGCCCGACAGCTTGGCTGACCCTTCTACTATTGCTTGGTTTTCGCAGCAGCTGTGCTCACTTTGTAACTTCTCCACTTTTACGGGTTTGTTTTGTTCTTTTTCACCAAACCCCCAGTTAAATAAGTGGATCAGCACTTGAGAAGATACTTCCTTCCCAATGTAAGCATTTAAAGCTGTCAATTCCCTATAATTACTGCTTTACCTGCATCCCGTTAGCTTTGATACGCAATGCTCTTTTTGTCATTCAGTTTTAAATAGTCATTTCTATATCTATTTCTGCAGGGGCCTATGGAATAATTAGAAGTGTTTTATTTTTTAACTTAATTTTATTGTTGTTGTATTACATCCATCCCCTTTCCCCGCCTCTGCGCACTTCCCCACCCACCCACTCCCCCCAAATCAATCCCACTTGTTGTCCATGTCTATGGTTCTTCCATGCCAGTTCCTTGACAAAACTGCTCCCCTTCTTTGCCTCCTCCTCCCTATTAGTGTGTTTTAAAATGTGAAAATGCCCAATGGTTGGCGGCTTCTGGGGGAGGTAGGGACTGATTTCTGACCTTCTGGTACTGGCAGTCATAGAACGCCATAGAATTAGAGTTGACAGAGATTCTCCTGGTACAAGGTGGCACCCGCTTGGTGACCTCTATATGTATTATCATGGATTTTTACATTTCTAAGTGTGCTTGAAAATAATTCATGTTCTTTCGATGGGTTGTACAGGTTTTTATAAGATCTTTTTTTCCTGCTTGATCTAGCAACTTACTGAGAAAAGTGTGTCAACATTCCTGATGACTGCAGGCTTGCTGATTTCTCCTCAGAAAATCTGCCAATTTTCCCTTATTATGTTGAGGCCAAGTTTGTTAGAAGTTCATGAATTCAGAACTGTTTGTTTTCCCAGTGAATTAGTCTCCTGGTTATTATGTAATAAGCTCATCATCCTAGCACCACACTGGTCTCCTGCCTCCTCGTCTGATGCTAATACTGTTAAAACACTTCCATTCATATTTTGATGTCTTTTTCCACCTGCCACTTCCTACTGAGGTGGCAGCAGTGGTTCGGATCTGAGCTCTGTCCCTCACAAACCAGGTGACTAGCCAAGGCTGGGTCACCTGGCTATTCCAAAACCCTATTTGTATGTTTCACTCCACTGCAGTTTAAATGCATTCATTTAGAATGATACCTGGGGCAAGAAAAGCCCTTGGCGTATCCCTCCCCCGAAGGATGGTGGGAGCAGCCCCCCTATTTTGGAAGTAGGTAAACAAAAGGGAGGAATCAAACATCATGGTACCATCTTGACAGGACCACCCCTCGAGGTAGCCAAGTAGTTGATGAGGGACGGTGTGTCTCTGGAGTGCCTGGCCTACAGATGAAGGAGCTGTTCTAGAACTGACACATGACACACACCCCGGTGGCCACCACGCAGCAGAAAGAGAAGCCGCAGGCGTGAGGCTGCAGACAGTGCCCACCACCTGCACGGCGAGAACCCGAACCCGGCGAGAGCCCGAACCCAGCAACACTCATCGGATCAAGTATGCAGACCTAATGCCTGCTTTTCAGGAAAACAAAGGGCAGGAGCACCGCAAGTGTCACTTCTGGGATGCAGAACCAGAGTGCAGACTGCGGGCATCTCCGGGGACACGCACGTGGCCACTCCAGCAACTAAAACAGACACCAGGCGGGAGGGTGGCCGTCAGCACAGACGGAAAGAGATGTCGGGGTCCCAAGTCCTAATCGCAGCCACACTCAGACCCTGATCTGAACACACTATTAAAAAGTTGCCTGGGAACCCAAAGGTCGCTGGTTCGATTCCCAGCCAGGGCACATAACCAGGTCTCCAGCCAGGTCTCCGGCCAGGTCCGTAGCTGGAGGCAGGTGAAAAGCAACCATGCCTCTCTCCCTTCCCCTCTTTTTAAAAAAATAATAATAATAAAATTAAAATCTTTAAAAATAATAATAATATATATATATATGAAGTTGTCTGAAGTTCTTGGGAAATTTCAACACTGGTGAGGCATTTGGTGATATTTAAGGAATTACTCATTTTTAGGTGGGACATTACAGGGTTTATATTTTTCAAAAAGGTCTCTTTAGTTTTTCAAATCTACGAGTGGAATACTGGTAGCTGAACTTACACAGCGTCTGGGGGTTGCTTGTAAAGCGGGGAGCTGATGCCCTGCAGCGCCCTCCCAAACTCTGCGCGTGTTTGCAAATTCCCACCGTGCTGGCCTCCTCGCGATGGCCAGGCGCACGGCACTCACCGGCATCACAGGAGCCGTCCCTATCGATGGGGACAAGGACGTGCGACACAGAGCCGGAGCCCGGCTTCCCGGACCCGTCCAGCTCCAGCAGCTGCAGCCGAGGGGTGGTCGCAGGCGGGAAGCGGTAGAACTGAAAGGTGAAGTACACGGTGCTTGGCCACGGCGTGTCCTGGTCATCCTGGGGCCACCTGCACCAACCGAGCTGAAGGTTAATCAAGTACCTGGCGGGGGCGGCGGGGCCTCCGTCACGCGCTTGCGCAGGACAGGGGTGCTGCGGGGGAATGTCGCCTCCTACACACATCAACAGTCCTCCTGTGACCGGGGGACGCCGCCCAGGTCCACCTGCTTCGGTGTGGCAGGGGAAGCCTGCTCTCCGAGCCACAGCAGCCCCCCAGAGCACGGGGCAAAGCGGGGTCACAGTGCTGAGGGGCGGCTGTTTGTGAGCCTCGCCAAACAAAACGAAGGCGGAGAGCACGCCTTCGACTCGAGACCTGTGCGCAGCAAGTCCTGCCAGGTCAGAGCCACGCAGACACAAAACATGCCAAGGCCAGGTAAAGGGAAACGGGCTGGGCAGTCAGGGACTTACCTGCTAAAGGCGAGAAACTGGAGCACTATTTCGTTGCTTTGTAGACGATCGGATTCTTCCTTCTGAGGGTTGAATTTCACCGGGTCTGCGGGATTCACAGCCTCAACGGGCTGCTTGTCGGCACCCAGCACCTCAGGGAAGCTGGGGGCCTGCAGGAGCGCCAGGGCGGCCCTCGAGAGCGTCCGCGCAGAGCTGAGAGCCAGAGCTGTTCTCAGCCGCAGCATGCGGTGGGGGACCGGCCCACCCCCGGGCTGGCGGTCCCTCCTGAGGGCCCTCCCGAGCCCGTCCCGCACCTCCTGCCCTGGGCGCCCACGACGATGGGGGTGTGCACGGGGGCGAAGGGCAGCTCCTGCAGCTGCTCAGCCACGCAGGCGCTGGCGGCCACGGGCGTCCGGCTCAGGTCCGCTTCCAGGTGAGAGATCCCGCCCTCAAAGGGGAAGCCCTGCTGGACCAAAGGAGGCCCCCGCTGAGGCCCAAGGACGAGGGTCCCCACCCGCCGCCACAGGCTCCTCTGTGCCCCCCCGCCGCCTGTCACGCTGTCGGCATCAGAACTAAAGGACACAGGAGGCTCGGCCACACTTCCACTTCCCGTGAACAAGGAGTAACTTTAGTAAGAATGTGTCTCGTGTAATTTTTGGGACACGGCTCGTACTAAAAAGTTGCTAAAAAGGATGAGCGTAGATTCTGTGCGCAACCCGGGACCGTGGAGCACGTGACGTGGGGAAGGCCGCTGAGCCTGGGGACCAACGGAGCCTCCGCCGCGAGCCTGGCTCTCCAGTACAGACACGTTTCTCGTGCCCACGTCCCTCGTACGGCACCGTCACTTCCCCCCAAAGCAGGAGGCGCGTGTCAAAGCAAAAACCCAGAACACTCTCTTTCAAGCTTGCCCGCAAGCTGTTTCTGAGCTCAGAAAGAACCCAGCAATAAAAGAGACGCAAGCTCCTCACCAACACAGGAGCCGGAAACACGGGAAAGTACGGTCGCGGTTGTGAGGCCACGAGAAAACTGAACAACTGCAAGCCCCGCCCTCCACGCTCCCCCCAAGTCAGGAACAGGGCTCTGTGCGCCCTCGGGGGCTCCTGCAGCCTGGAGACCCGCAGCGCCTGAGCCCCACCCCGTGGGCACTCCCCGATGTCCTGAGCCCCGCCCCGTGGGCACTCCCCGACCTCCTGAGCCCCGCCCCGGGGGCACTCCCCGACCTCCTGAGCCCCGCCCCGGGGGCACTCCCCGACCTCCTGAGCCCCGCCCCGGGGGCACTCCCCGACCTCCTGAGCCCCGCCCCGGGGGCACTCCCCGAC